>CM055851.1:20719815-21064815 GCA_029490765.1 Euthynnus affinis
CAACATAACAACACTTTATCTCCAGGATGTAATAAAATTACCCAGACTGAAAGCTGCATTACTTTATGTGAAATTAATTTAACATTTTGCATTGAGCACATTGATTTCACATTAAACCACAAGAGGCTGTATTTACTGTCAGGACAACGTCAAATGGTTCATTGCTTCTGCCTTAGTATTAAATGACACTTATTGATCTTAACACCCCTTATATTCATTCATGTATTTTAAAGAGAACATTACACAACATTAAGTAAAAGTCAAGCTTCCTCTTTACCACCTAAAAATAATACAGAGCCCTCAGAAACCTTAAAGGTTATATTTATTTATCTTGTGCACACAAGATTAAAAAACTTTTTTTTTTCTTCAGAATTTAGGGGCTTCGTACAATAAAGGTTTTATACAGTAAGTAAAAGTGCAGCACTTGGCTGTTAAGTCTTGAAATACATGTAGAAAGTGAACATTAAATTCCCTTTGGAGCTCATAAAAAGTTCAGATGCATACAAATGTGTATTTTAAAAATTAAATGAAAGCAACAAAATAACCAGTTTTATCTCAGTTGTGGACATCTTGCATATGATACAATGACATGACACTAAAACAAAATAGATTGAAAAGGTTTGTTTGTTCATTTGTTTTATGACCACAGCTTTACTGTTTTGGTTCACTCTTATTGTCTAGATGCAGTAGTCCACTGTTTTCAGTAACAGAAAACTAAAACCTGACAGTGCACTACCTGTTCAGCATCGAACAGCAGTCAGACACAGTCAGCGACTAGCTGGTGAACATAGAGATGCATTAACAGCTTGAGAGCAGATATTTCCCTCAGGAGATTGTAGAGAGCAAAAATAAAGCTTAAAGGAGAATAAATAATGGGCTTACATACACTGAACGCTAATGTTGCCCCTAAACTGCTGGATGTGTAAATAGGCAACAATTTGCTAACAAGTTCAATATATCAACTTAAATGGTGCTAATATGTCAATTTAAAGTGGCCAAAAAATGTCTTCAAAGAATATCTTTAAACATGAAGTGATTCAAGACTTCTCCTGCATTGTTTATGTCCACATTCATCACTTTATTATTTTATGTTGCAGGTCCTGGAGCTGAACGAGAGCGGGTGATGTCACCCACAATCTTCCCCGACAGAACTCTTCTTCCCACACTCAGCTTTATCAAAGTGTATGTCAGTTAAAACTCTCCTCTAATGGAAAACATCCATATCAAACTTTTTATTCATTTTTAACTAGTCACTGTGCCATCTATTGTGCCGCTGAGAGGAGGAATTGAGACATCTGATATGAACCTACAGCCTTTTACCCACATTAATGAAATGAAATGTACAAGGTTCAAATGCAGCTTTATTTAGCATCAAGGCATGTTGTTCAGTCCATAATATGTTCCTTATTACCTTCCCCTTACATGTGGGCTTCTTTTCTGTTACCATTTGTACATTATCATGAAATGCTTGCTTCAGTAAAAGACATTGAATTGCTTCGTTGAGGACATATTTTCAGATGTAGCAATAATGAAACGGTCAAGGTTGATATCATCACATCTGTGAGTTCATTGTTTTTCATCAATCCTATGTTAAGAAAAGGACACAATCTGTGCATACAATCAAAACCAGAATAATAAAAACAAACATTTTTCAAGATGGATTTGCATCGTTTGTCATCTAAACACACCACAAACTCAATATACAAAGCTACAGTCTGCTACATGTTTAACAATGTCCTATGACATCATACCAGGTCTGTCTGGAGTCCCAAAACAAATGAAGAAAAGTGGGAATGACTCAGTAGTTTAACAAATAATAAGAGAACAGCTATTCTCAATATACATTAAATTTATAACATTATAATTCTTCTTTGGCTCAAATCTGAAGGTGTTTTAGTTCATAAAGAGGCTGCAAACCTGTGCTGTCAACTATATTGTGTTTTGAATGGGTTTGTCTGTAGGTCTGGTGATATTTCTATATTTTTGTTGTGAACTAATCCTATGAAAATACCAGTCATTTCCTGTATATCCAAATCCTGATAGACTTCCATAATTGTCCAAAAACACATAGGTGACATCCTCCTTCATTACCATGAACACAGCAACTATAGTTTATTTCAAATTAATACCATAGACAGTGTCCTCATGGTTTAAATACTTGTTAGTGCATGAAACCCACTACTCAAAATAACCCCCAACAAAAGCTCCATTTACTCCTGTTTGAGTATTGCTTGATAAAAACTACAGTGGCCTTTTTTTTTAAAAAAAAAAAAAAAAAAATGAAACCACATATTCATGACACATTTTTAAAGATATACGTCTTCAGTAGGAACACATGGACTTGAACTGAGTGCAGCAGACCAGCTGAGGAAGTCAAAGTTTTGAGAGACGCACTAACACATCCTTATTTTTTGGTCCTTTTGTCAGATTTGTCATCAAAAACAAAAAAAATATCACCAGCCTTTTCCTTTAACATCATCATCAGCTCATTAGGCAAGTCAAATCTAAAGGTTTCATATCTTAGTCAGTCCAAGATTGTCCATTAAACGTCATTAGTATTTGTAATAACTAATGGCTGCATCTATAAATGCCATCAAGTAGATAACTGTACATTCATCTATTTTAATGTTGGGAAGGGGATCAGGATGTCTAACAATGACTGTGGACTTAAGTAAAGCTAAGGACCATTTCACCTCAGGTATGACTCTCTCTCTCTCTCTCTCATTCTCTCTCTCTCTCTCTCTCTCTCTCTCTCTCTTTCTCTTTCTCTTTCTCTCTGTTGTACCTCGCTCTCTCTCCTCTCAGTCCTCAGTTTTGTTTGTCACATCCTTGCGAGCGATGATCTTGTACACGCTCTCTCTGAAGCTGCTGTCAGAGGTCAGCCGCCGGGCCGTCTCCCTCAGCTCTTCCATGCTGTCGTCATCAGTGTTTGCTACAGCAAATGACTTTGAGTGTTTCACTGTAGGGGGACATTAAAATGTGGAAAACATATTAATGAAGTCCTTCCGAAGTCCTTCTCTTTTCTAAAATAGAGAAGGGATAAATTAGCATATTATGTTGCTATAAATATTGTTTCTGATGATCCATTAATCATTTTAAGTCATTTCTAAAGCAAAAAATATCAAACCCTCTCCAATTTCAGCTTCTCAAATATGAGGATTTGTAGCTTTTCCCTCATTTATATCATCATAAATTGAATATTTTGGGTAAATTGGACTAAATAAGCAATTTTAAGACAATTCTCATTATAACTATTATACCTAAAATTGTACTACTGCTACTGCTATTACAACCACTCCATGAACTAACTATTACTACTAGTACTGCTACGTTTACAAAGAAGTGAAAGGTTGTATTTGTCTCATGTGCAGTGAAATGCATGCTGGTACTAAAGAGGCTGTGCTGAAACTAGTGTGCAATGAATAATAATTAGCTAAAGATAAAAGCTTATTTCCATTGT
Source organism: Euthynnus affinis (assembly GCA_029490765.1). NCBI lineage: Eukaryota > Metazoa > Chordata > Actinopteri > Scombriformes > Scombridae > Euthynnus > Euthynnus affinis. The sequence continues at coordinate 20,723,276 of CM055851.1, forward strand.
GGTCCTCTAGGGGGGGGAAGGGGTGAGATGGCAGATATTCAAGTCAGGTTTGGTTTAAAACCGCTCTCTGTCTGCTGTTGCTTCAGAGAATTTGGAGAACTGTTCCAGAGAACTGCAGCAGAGTATAAAAAAATAGCTTTTTTCCTGCAGAAGTCTTGAATCTAAAAGGATGTTTGATGATGTTTAAGTTACCTCTTGTTGCATAGTCATGATGATCTCTCATAAGACTAAAGTAGTTAGTTAAGAAACTGGGATCTGTATTCTTTATTATTTTGTTAGTGAGACCTAACTTAGTTTGAAACATTCCTGTTTCTTTTTAAAAATGTGTTTAAGTGTGTTCAGGGAGGAAGTTTGAGTTTATTTATTATTATTATTATTATTATTATTATTATTATGTTGTTGTTGTTGTTGTTTTCTGAGAATTGGGTATGTGCACCTCAGGTTATGTATGTAGGTTGGCTGGTAAAGGACCAGCAATATTTCTATGTTGTTTTGTTTGCTTGCATTTAATAAATACACCTCAATAAAACTGAAGGAGTAGTACTCGTACTACAACTCTTACTACTGTTGCTACTATTAATAATACATTACTGCTAGTACAACTATTGCCACTCATACTATTACTGGTGCACCTGCTTTTCCTAGTACAACAACTACAATCTAACATTTATAATGACAATAATCTAAACTTTATTTGAACAGCATGTTTGCAAACAGCTCAGTCAGCTCATTCTAAAATGTGGATGAAATTTCAACTCTATAAATCAAGTTTTGCTGTAGACCGACTGAGGGAACATGAATGGATTCAAGTATAACATTGTGGAGTGATCATCAGTGTGTGATGTGCACACTTACACCAGTGGCGTCTGGAGGCTCTCCTCTGGATTCGGCAGCTCTTGATTCTGCGTGCAGCAGCTTTATGGAGATACACAGCGTTCTTCATGATCGCTGGAAGCTTCGCCTCGATCTCTGCGGCACAGATACACTCCTCGAAGAATTCTGGTTCAACACACATATCATATATATACAGGATAGGCTCACGTTATTACAGCTTTATTTAAATAGTTTCATGTAATACTATCTCAAATAACCTAACATGAGACAGTTTTTTCAGTACTTTTTATTTTGTAATTCATTCAAGAATAAAAGTTGAATTATTCTTGAACAGTTTTAGGCGTTATTTAGGGCAAATATTGATCATAAACAAAGTGACACAAACATATCTGTGCTATTCATTTTGTAAGTTTTATCAGACTTTATATGAGCCTGTAGCAGGAATATGATTTATTATTATTTGTATAACTAAATATTATCATTATGTAGATTTGTTTTAGGTTTGTTTCTGTGTTGTGGGGTTTCTCTGTAAATTTTTATATAAAATGTTGTTTTCTACTATTCTTGAGGGAATAGGAAAAAGCAATAAAAATTTGGTCCCCCAAGAAATATTTGACATAATCTATAAAAGGAAAAACTTTAATTAGGGGCCCAAATATGTTCATCGGATGGCCAAATTTGGCCCAGAGGCCCCATGTTTATCAACCACTGGCCTGCAGTATCAGGCCAGAGTCACCTGTTAAATCTTGAACTACAGACAGACTGGTTTCTGTTGCTACTGGAATATTCATGGTGAGACGAAACAATATCAGGATAACATTAATTGATTGAATTAAATCATAAAATCTGATATCTGCACAGTGTGATATTAGAGAATCAACATGTAATACAGATTCTACCCAGAGGATGGCAGTCACACGGGTATCAGAGGTGACGGATCAGATCAGATTATACTCTGCAGATCTGCACTAATGTGTGTGTTTAAATGTGTTTCCATCTGTCTGTATATGTACATAAAAGATCAGCATGTGAGTAAACATACTTAAACGAACATGTATGCATGTATTTATTCAACTGACACACTGAAGGCGAAACCTTTTTTCTGAATCCATATAATCCACTGGTGCACTGAGATTTATTCCTTCAACTTCTTTGAATGTTACAGCTCACAGGAAACTAAACACAATCCTGCAGCACAAACAGAGTCTAACAGCTGCAGGCAGACTTGTGTATCACAGAGTTTACTCACTCCTCAGGTGAGTGACGTCCCCCTTCATCTTCTCATCTCTCTCTTTGGTCCGCTCCACTGAGTTAAGGCTTTTCTCCAGGTCCTGCAGAGCCTCTTCAGCCTGCTTCAGCCTCTTTTCCAGCTCCATCCGAGACTCTATCTCCGCCTGACACGCACAGGAAACAGACAGGATGTGTGTGATTTATTATATATATATTTGAGCAATTAAGATGACTAAGAAGAAGGTTAATTGATATATTGTGTTAACATTCAGCTTTCAATCAGTCCATGTTTCCTGTTGCTGATGTGATGGAGGAAACAAAAGTTTAATGAGGTTACAGACTGTTGAAAATAAACCTGCTTAATGATGTTATGAAGATAATGAGTCTGTATTTAAGTGGAGTCTAGAGCATCCTGTGACAAGGCTTTCCCACCTGACAAGCAAAAATACTAAAACCTTTGAATTTGACAATAAACACAGTACCATTAACATATAAAACTCCGCTAAGAACACCAGTATTTACAGCAACAACCTGGGAACATGCAGTAGAAGAAGTACTTGAGGTGACTGGTTAAACTAGTAAGTTGAGGTTTTGGTATTTTCTCAAGGGCACTTCAGCAGGACAGGAATTTGTGTCTTAAACTGCTCATCTGTACTTTGCAAGTAATACAGTTTGACTGAGAACTGAAGGGGGGAAAAGGGAGGAAAACAGTATATGTGAGCAGATGTTAAAGGGGTGAAACGGTGAAGAGACGTCATTTCATACAGAGAAACTGGACAAGAGAGGAGGATGAGCATTTGTTTTGCATTAAGTGTAATATCATATCAGATCTATGTGTCAGGCAGACTCAGCTCAAAGAAAGAAGAAAGATGATCCTGATTCAATAAAACAGGATGAGAAACCCTTATCTGAGTTATTAGTACAGACTGTGGTGCTCAGACCAGAATCAGAGGCCAATTCCTTTATTATTGTTATTGGTAGTAGTAATAATTTTTAGTTGTGTATTTTCACATTTATTTATTTGTTTTTGACAATTTTAGCAATATCAATATAAATGAGCCAACAGCTCAGCAACAGCTAATTTATCCTGACTCAACTTAAAAGTGACAAAATCTGTAAAACATTTCAGACGTAGCAGAAGTTCAATGAAAATGACATTTTCAATTCAATTTCAATTCAAACAAACAATTTGGTTCCATTAAAAATAAGAGTAATGTGAGAAACATTTAACATCAAACATTTTGACATGTCAAAGCAAAAAAGTCACAGATGTTATAATAATGTATATAATAACCTCAAGTGTTTTTGTGCTATAATTGCATGTTACATTTATTTTGCACATACAATATGTAAAGTATTGTGGGTATATAATAATGTATATGTAACTGTATATTCCTCATAAATATATTTCAATTTCAGCTTAAAACTCACACTCTAATATCTCAAAAACAGTAAAAGATAGAAAACACATGTAAATGAAGATTTGTAGGTCAAAGTCTTGTGAATAATTTAAAGTTCAAATTAAGTTCGTATCTAAAACTATGTGGAAACATTAAATGTTCAAAAAGGTGTGGGTTCGCTCACACTCTCCATTCAAATATATGAGTATTTTTCTGTGTCCAGCTGCAGTTACTTATTGTGTCTACACAGCTGACCGTTTCAATCAAACTTTCAAAATAAAAGCACCCCACACCAAAAATATCACTCATTTTTAAAAAGTAAAATGATCTGATCCTGACAGGCCAGAGTGCAAGGTCTCGACCAACACTGCTTGCAGCTTTAATTCAAATTATTTTCTTGCCCCAAGCTTGCAAACTTATAACTGGTCTATTCTTTTTTTAATGTTGTAGGCGCGTTTCCCTTTAAAATGTTGTCCTCTCATTTCTATTTTTGGAATTAGCTCTGAGCTTCGGGCCTTACAGCAATAAAAGCTAAGACAGCTTTTGCATCCCTGATTGCACATAGAAAAATGTTATTTCACTGGAAATGTTGTAATCTTCCCTCTTTGTGGCTCCAGGATATCCTTTCACTTTTACACTTGGGGAAAAAAATCAAATACACTCTTTAAGAGGATCAACAGTACAATATCATCAAAGATTAGACTTTATTCCATATTTATTATTGTATTTCAATATTGGATATTCAGGATGGTGATGAGATGTGATGTTGATTATTGTGCTTTTTTGTTTTCTTTTTGTTTTTTGTTTTTTTGGTTTTTTATTCTTCCTCTGCTGCAACTGTCTGTTATGTTTATATATTTTGTGTATCTTGAGACTCTGCTGGTGTTGGAAGTCGGGATGGTTTGTTGTTATGGCTCCCTGTTTGTTGCTCACTATGAAACAATATATACTGAATACACTACGAGTACACTTGGTTGCTTATGTAACTACCTGTTATTGCATCATTTTGTGTTCCTAATAAAAATATTAAAACAATCAATATTCCACCTGTGCTCTTCCTGCGACGACAAGTCAAAATGTCTTTCTGCCTTAAGAAAGCTCAATAATGTGAGATGGGCTGTGTTTGAAATCCTACAATATAATCAGTCTAAGCAGTGTACTCTGATACTGATGTTAGGTCAGTCTAACATTTTACATTCTAATATTATATCAATTGTTTCTTCTTAGGATTCAATTGTGCAATATTTTTTCATGTCAGACAATGAACTCCTGTCTTTGATGGACTGAAAACACCAGTCCGAGGACTTAATCAATATCTCTGACAAAGTCTGATATGTTGTATATTAAAATATGTTAGAATGTTATCAAACCTAAAAAGGAAATGGAGGAGCTGCTCAAAGCTGATAAAAAGTAAAAGTAATTATGGATGGTTGGCAAACAGCTCAGAGAAGAAAAAAAATATTGTTAACATTTTATTATTATTAAACATTTTGCTGCCTATTTGTCTCTTTGGCATTCTACAGTCGGCAAGAACATTGCATTTCCTGTTAGTATAATAACTGTTTGGTATGTTAACTTCTTGTATACTAACAGATAAAAACACTGTTAATATTAGTGCTTAGTATATACTGTATACATTTAACATGTTTGGCAATGGGACACAGTTCAGGTTGGTCTGTTTTCATCTGTTTACTTATCTTCTACAAGCAACACTTTGAAAGCCTTAAACACATGTAGAACTCGTCCCCATTTTCAGCTGCGACTTTCTGTCATTAAATCCAGTGTTGATGCAGTGAATTAGAGAGTAATCAGCAGCCTTCTGTCCATTTAAATCACTATAAAGCAGAGTTAATAGCTGGGAGACAGTGTGTCTACAGAAGCAATCACACAGTAGTTACGGATTTAAAAGGGTTTCACAATTGCACTTCTCCTGTAATTTATACTCACATGATGACAGAAATGTTAAATAAATACTTTGTAAACATGATATTTTGTTTGATTGATGAATATAAATGAGGACATTTTTACTAATCCATCCTTTTTCACAAGTTTGACCTTTGAAAGGACTCTGAGCTGTGTGTTTGTTGCTGTGTGACTTCAGGCTCAGAGCAGCTGAGTCATGCTGTGTCACCTTGAGCTCGGCCTCAGTCTGCTGTTTGTCCATTGTGAGCTGAGAGAGCGACTGCTGCAGAGTCCGGGCCTGGGACGAGTAGTACTCCCTCTCCTGCTGCAGGACCTTGGCTCGCTGCTCGATCTCCCTGAGCCTGAACGACAGAAACACCATCAGACAGGGAACAAACTACAAACTACACAAACAAAACAACACAAAGAACAGTGAGCATGTTGGTGTCCTATTTCTGCCTTTTTAAACCCCTTTTAAAAAACCTAACAAGATTAAAACGACATTGTTTTTGTGGTAGGAAAAAAGCTGCAATTGTGGATTTTAGGACATCAGTGTCAATACAGTGGACACACACACACACACACACACACACACACACACACACTTGTAATGTTACTTGAAGGTTAAAACAACTTTCTTTTAAAGAGGCTGGTGAGACTGACATTTTGCATTTGTTTATTTATGTAATATTTAATTGAGACTTTTAGATTAATTTAATTTAATTTTTAATTTAGTTGAACATGTGGATGTTTCTATTTATGGTTTTATCACTTTTTCTAAAGTAATAATGGGCTTTGAACACAGACAGATGTGTAGGAGATAAAGAAATAGTTCAAAACAAGAAATCGACTCATGCACACTGTCTGTACTTATGATGACTTTATTGAGTAGATATATTTTGGTCAAGCGACCTTCATCAGGAATTTAATGTTTTCTTCTTCCATGCAATTTTTTGTTTTGAACTATAACTTTTACTTAGTTCCATTGTGTATGGATAATATAATTGTATTTATTCTGTTCTATTGTTGATTGAAACAGAAAAAAGCTATTAAAATATTATTAAAATTAATCACAAATTAAGATGATTGATGATGATTATGATTATTAAAGTCCCCCTAAACTCTAAAACATGTTTTTCTTCTTGTTTCTTCAGTTGGATGTTTAAGCTTCACTGTGCAGAGTTTGACAGTAAAAAGGTTGTTTTCACGTTTATCTGCTGAAAGTGGAAAGTAGTGAGCTGTCCTCATTGAAAATCTGAATTTAAGGCCACTACAAATGAGCATGATTAGTGACATCACAACTTGTTTTTTTGTTGTTGTTGTTGTTGTTTTGGGTTTTTTGTAGAAAAACCATATTAGACACAAATAAACATTCAAAGTAGACCATTTTATATACATATTAAAACATGTCTGGGGGGTGTCTTTAACTCATAATATAAATTATTATGTAATACCCAAAGTCATCCAATAAAACAGTCAGGATAGTAGTAATAAATACAATGCAATCTTTTTAAAACACTGTCACTATTGATGCAACTGTATGATCCTGTTGTTGTTTTGTTTTTATTTATAGTCAGGTGTTTCTTCTACTTATGCTGCTCCAAATGAGGTCATCAAAATATTAGAAAAACCTTTCAATAAAAGTGCATCCTCCAAACACACCAAACTACTAAAGAAGTAGTGGCAACAAAAACTGAACATTTTAACTAATATTTGTTGCAGGACTATAGTACTGCAGTACAGGTGATGTAAAATGTATTGTGTATGATTATGTTTTTTCACATCATCCCAGCTGTATCGGTCAGACGACTAAGAAAAGGAAAGTGAAGGCAGAGCTCACGGAAACACGATGAGTCGTATGTTTCTGTGTTCATAACACAACATTAGCGCTACACAGTCGATAGCAGCTGCCTGTAATATCCCACTTACTGGTGCTGATCAATGAGCTGGTTGTTTAGGGATCAATACACATTTCCACTAGCAGTTACATCCTCTGTACCATTAGCATACACGCTCCCTGGAAAGGCCAGAGTGTTTGACCCTCTCAAAACACAATTACAGTCTCACTTCTTGTATAACTCTTTAGTCTTATAGAATAGTTGCGTAATCAGTCAATTAAGTGTAAAAAAAAAAAAAAACATTTAGGATGTTTTCAGGAACTAAAGAAAGCAGCTTTGTTTTTTTATGACTTTGATGCTCTTGAAAGGATTTCAGACAAAAGGTTGAGAGATTTTTAACCTGCATTTAACCTTCCTGATAATGTAAAGAAACACAAATAAAACAGTCTGAAGTCTGTTTCTCACTCACTTATCATCAGCCTGCTCCTTCTCAAGCAGCAGGACTTTCATTTGCTCCTCGATGTGGTGCAGGTCCTGCAGAAGATCCACATCTCCGAGCTCCGAGCCGTCCTCAGACTTCCTGCAGGTCTTCTCATCCTTCACCTTCTCCTCTGGCTCCTTTACCCCCAGCAGCTCCAGAGTTCTCTGTTTCTCCTGAGAGAGCTCCTGCAGGACGAAACCATGTGAGAATCAGATGCTGATAAATGTTATCGGCCTGACAGGATTTAATTTGAACTGTCGTCAGAGAGGAGTGCTGCATATCACCAGTATAATGCATTAATATCAAAACAAACAGGAAGTTAAGTGCTCATTCACAGCCCTATAGAAAGTACTTTGACAACAAAACACGCAAGGACCACTTACTGGCTGCAGTTGAGATCTCTGGAAAAAAATATAGAGCATAAAAGTTTTTTGGTTGAATAAATAAGAAGGTTTACATTTCCTGAACATCACAAAGATGGATGAAAATTTCTACACTAACAGTATGTAAGCTATGGAGGACAATTAGTGCCAAATTAAAAAATATTTTTTATTCTAATTTTACTATTCTGAGAAAAAACAGTTTGACATTTTGGGAAATACACTTTTTACTTTCTTGCCAAGAGTTAGATAAGAAAATTGATACCATGATTACGTCTGTGTGTCAAATATGGAGCTACAGTAAGGAGACGGTTAGCTTAGCTTAGCATTAAGACTGGAAGCAGGGGGAAACAGCTAGCCTAGCTCTGTTTAAAGGTTAAAGAATCCAGCCACATAACAAAAATGAGTCAATCTTCTAACTGTTGGCAAGAAAGCGAATAAGCTTATTTCCCAAAATGTCCAATTATTCCTGTGAGTTGTTACTTTTATTTGTTTCCTCTCATATTTGAGTCACATCTGACTGACATTTTTCCACGTGGCTTTAATGTCCTCACAATGTACTTTTTTATCAATACCAGTTTTATTGTGTTAGCAGGATAATTGGATTATTAGCAGGATATTGGGTTTGTTACATAACTTATTACATCAGCAGCTGTAACATTGCAGGATCGGAAACGAGCACCAGAGTCCTCTCCAACACATCAATAAAGTTGTTCTTGTTTACGCTGGTTTACAGATTTGTACTATTAGCACACAGGAGTCGTTGGATGAGTGACAAGTAACTTTTATTTCTCACTAAATGTTTTTTACTCACCTCAATGGATTTCTGCAGCATGATCGTTAAACTGCTCAGCTCCTCTTTTTCACTCTCAACACCTTTCAGGGACTGAGCAGTGCCGTCCAGGTCTCTGCACACACACAACAAAACATCATTTACAGACTGGTACCATATCGTCATTACTGGTGAACATTAATGGAACATAGTTGAGTTTGTATTTACAGTTTAATCTGCTCCTGCTCTGCCTTCAGCTCCAACACCACCTCCTCAAACTTAATTTTCTCCTCCTCAAGAACCTGGTTCAGACGCTCCAGCTCCTGCACACACACACACACACACACACACACACACACACACACACACACACACACACACACACACACACAAATGTTTGATGGCTGGAATAATTGTTTTGCTACACAAAAGCACAGTGGGCAATCATTTGGTGCAACAATTAATTGATTAGTTGATCAACAGATAATTATTTTGATAATCAATTCATCATCATGAAAAAATAAGTTGCAGCCAGGGTGCAAAATTAACTTTTTTGTCCAAATGAGTAGTAACCAGCCACTTGCATATTTTGTTGCTAAACGCTAAATGCTAATTTTGTGCCCTGGTTGAAGTCATAATTTTAGCACCTAAATATTAAGCACCAAAGGTTCAGTGACACTGAAAAGTTTAAGTGTAAATAAATATCCAAAGTTCATAACAATTTCTTAATTCCAAGACCACAGAAAATAAAAAAAAACACAGTTGCTGTTATTTGCGGACATCAGTAAACAAAGGTCGTACCTCTTTCTGTGCTCTCTGGTGGCTAAGCTCTTCAGTCTCCTCCATTAGTTTATCTGGATAAAGAAAACTATTTTACATAATCTGCCTCTGCGTGTTAAACCTACAATGAAACTCATTTAATCAGGTGACCCTCCCCTTGTTTACCCAGGTACTCCTGCTTCTCCTTGGCCAGCTGTAGCCCCTGAGCCTCCAGACTCTCGATCATGGCCTCCCCCAGCTGGGCATTCTTCCATGTGCTGTTGGTCAGAGATCATAATTTTAGCAACCAAAGAATGGTTAAATAAATAGACGCATTTTTAAAAGCTGTAGTTGACAAAAAGACTGCCGTTTTCTTTTTAAAATATGGTAATGCTTTCCACTAATTTCCTCTAATTTCCTCTAATCGAAAGTCCTCTAATTTTATTATAATTTCATGGAAATTTCAGAGTAATTTGCATGCATTTAGCATTTTTTAATAGAAGAAAGAACTAAAATAAGTGTAAAGTTAGTAAGCACAAACTCATCATATTTGGGTTCATACATAATTCTTAATAGATTAGACTCCTAACAATTCTTTCACAGCCAGTAAAGACTCAGATTCAACATATTGGATGCTTCCTTGTACTAAAAATTCATTGTTAAATCCTGAAAATTACCCAGAAAAATTCCAGGAAATTACTATAAAATGAAGGGACCTATAAATTAAAGCCTTACCAAAAAATACTTCATCAATTTGTCCGGAAGTACATTTAAAAAGGCCAATTTGTGTTGAGTGTATACTCACACTTTCCCTGACTCCTGGAGCATCTCCATCCACTGGACCTGCTCATCCTCAGACTCAGCAGCCAGGACTATGGTACCCTGGGGGGCAGATGTAAGACATTTTACATCAGCATCAGTTCAATAATGGACTCAGGCTGTCAAATAAGATGGTAAATTTCCAGTTGGGCTGCTCAGATAGATAGACTGATTTGTCTCGTCATTGCAGTGATAAGACCACAATTTGTCAAGTCATACTACAACTTTGCTCTGCAGGACTATGAGTAGTACATTTAAAATACGACGCCATTTTTACATACATTTGTTGTTTTATGTTGTCTGGCTGCATCTTTATACCCATGACTGTCTTAGAAATAATACTTTTAACCTCTGTAAGTGATTAATGTCTGCAGTGAACCTTTGCAGTGAGTGTGTAACAGGATCTTTTTCTTACAGAGAAGTCTTCCAGGTTGACCGCGATGGCAAATGGCATGCCCATGTCCTCGCTAGCTGACACCAAACATCCTCCCAAAGGAATGACTCCCTGAGACCGAAACAGATCTCACAGTTATTTATATTATTGGGATAATCTTGCCTCATGTCTGAATTATAGACTCTGCGAAGCAAAAAGTGACTTAAAACAGCATCATCTTCTTCATAAGCTTACAGGGGTTCAGAGAGGATGCAGTGGCTCACCTTGGGGTGGATGTTGAAGTATCTGTTGGTCTCAAAGTTTCTCTTCTCGTTCTCTGCGTAGTAGAGTAAGAAGCTGTCTTTGATGATGAAGAATCTTTGTACCGAGGAAGACAATGAAAGCAGCAGTGAGTCAATCCTGTGGGGCTGAAAGGAACCAACATCTGCTGATGTTCTGAACACAAATCTGATGAGCAGGTAACTTTTTGGGTAACTTGAATTATTATTATAAAACAGTATTGGAATATTCCTCACTCGATGAGGGATAGCATATATTTCTTTCAGTCTTAAATAATAAGAGGCCTGCAAATTACGGTTCGTGTTGTACATAAGCTGCTATTTTTACTGCTGCATTTTTACTTCAACTTTGGTCTGATCATCAGTCTGATCATATCAGGAAAGAGTGATGAAAGGAGTGAGTGGCATGAGTTTAAATGTTTTAATAGTAATTAAATGTCCAAACTGCTAAATGCAAGCCACAGTTACAATATAGACTGTAACACTAACTAATCAGACCCAGTAATCCTTATATATTGTACCAATTTAGCTAAAAAGTGCTGTATCAACATCACTGGTGTGACAATGATACAATATGTTCATCTCATTACTGAGTGACAAGTCTACATATTTACTTGTTACCTCCACGTTCTGTTATTGTGCATTTTAAGGGAATTCTGCAATTAAGTAAACTTAAAAACTAATAGAAATAAAACCTGTGTGATTGAAATACTAGTTAAAGGGGTATTTCAGCAAAAAGTATTACACTTCTAATCCACACAAAAATATGGGGGATTTGTCAAAGACAGGTTTTTTAAAGGAGTATGAGTCAAACATCAACACTGGAGCATACATTTCTAATAATCCAACTCCGTAGCATCTTTAATTAGACCTTCTTGTCTGTTAAACACCTTCATCTTTCCAATTCCACGGCTCCAGTTTATAACTCAGGTTTTCTATCAAGTTAAGTCTCCAATCTAACTCAAGATGACATCATCAGAGAAAACAAACTCCTTCAGAGCCACAAAAAAGACATTTTGAATCAACTGATCTTCTATGTGTTACTGGTCGTCAAATACACAGCCATATTCAGACTGAAGTCATTTAAACTCTTTCTGGGGGTCATAGTCACTGGTTGGCAGACTGCCTGTTTTTTTTGTTTTTTTTAAACTGGCAACAACAACAAAGACTAATAAATCATTAAGCTCGACCATCTCCAGTTTGGCACAGAAAACCAAATGAGCAAATTCAAATTCTTTTGACCTTTATGACACAAGCACATGAGAAAGGTTACAAAGATTGAGCAGCAAATGGACTTTCTGGATCCACTGTGTATTGTCGTTTTAACGGTTATGTAAACTAAGAGCATTATCATGACATAAGGTACCAATCCAGTTATTTTTACATCCAAATATTCACTCTTAACAGCATATAGTTGTATTGGGATGTGACAACGCTGGTAGATAAGTATATCCTGTTGTTATATAAAGCAATCCTCTAATACACAACATGTCAACAGTCCGGTTTTAAAATCCTCAGTGCCCATTTTGGGAGAAAATTAAATAAAAATCTGAAGCTCATCATTCAGCATTTTAGAAATAAAGTTGATCAAGGCTATAAATCTGTCATTAATCAATCAAGGTCTTACTGCCATAAAAAACATCATTATTATTTCTGAGAAAAAAAGTTATACAATTATGATTTCTCCTCCTCCTGTGATTTTGCTTTCAGAACAGTAGAGTGATTATATTTTATACTTGTGGTGCCATATAAATGGTCAATTTAAGTTGAGTGAACTCATTTGTCAAATATGTTACAACAGCTATAAACTTTTAAACACTCATTTTCACTCTTTGGAAGGAAAATATGACCGTTCTCTAAGAATAATCTGCATTTTTGCCCCCATAAAGGGAACACTACCTCCAAAATGGCAACTTTTCAGTAACTAAGAAAAAGCAGTTGTCCTCAAAGCTTCATCATCCTGCATTTTATAGAGAAAAATTAAAGGTTTCACAAGTTGGACAGAGGTAAAATTTTCCCTTACCAAAAGAAAGAACCACATAAAGCTACCAATGAAGTTCCAGGTGAATCACACCTCCCTCTTACCTGCGGGACCACTTGGCAGACGGGCGTCCGAAGGGCCTTTTCCACAGCACGCCATGCAGCTGCACTTTGGTGCTGATGTCCAACACTTCAGAGTCTGACTGCTCCATGGACGTCCAGGGGGAGAACAGAGAGTTTCTGGATGAGGACGAGAACATCCTCTCTGGCTTCCCACGCCCTGGGAGGTGGGGCAGCGGTGATGAAAAAAAACAACAACAAAAAAAAAACTATCAATAGAACTAAAAAAAAAAAAAAAAACCCTCAATACAATCAATCAATAACAATTAGCCGAATACCACTCAATACCGCACACACACATAGAGGTGCATGTACAGCTGTGAGGAAGTAGCTGCCACTAAAAGTAGCAGAGAAATCCCAATAACTCAGCAGGGTGGAACGATGCAGCTGCCAATACGCTCATCAGCTGGAGGCGGACTGACTGCACAGTGCAGCAGAGATGAAAACAGGGATGATAGAGAGGGAGGGGGAGGGAGGGAGGAAGAGGAAGGATACTGGGAGGCGATGGGGGCGGGAGAGAAGAGAGAAGCTTTAGGAATGAGCTGCTAAATCTGAAGCCTGGTCAATATATTCTAGCCAGTAAAAGCCGTTATTCAGATTACTGTATTTGCAGCAAACAGCAGTCTCCAGCTTTTGGCAGGTGTGAACTTTCCATCCATGCATCCATACGTCACTTCATCCATCCATCCATCCGTCACTCAGCAGTGAATTAGGGGAACATCTGTGGCCGAGGCATGGCAGCACGACTCTCTAGTAAAGAGGATGGAGAGTCAGAGCGGTTAACATGCAGCTCAGCATCGTGAGTATCAGATTAATTGACAGAACATGTGTTAGAGTGGATGGACGGCAGATTATAAAGATATTGACAGTTCAGCCTCGACATGCGGGACAGACAAATGCACGAGCCTGCTGTTTTTTTTTTGTTTGTTTGTTTTTTTGTTTTCCATGAAAAGAACTTACTGTCAGGGTACAAAAGCCTCCAAAAATAGCCTCAATTTAAGAGAAAAGTCACACAATTCTGAAAAAAAATGTGACATTAAAACACTATAAATGTTTTTATAAACCTTGATAAAAACAGGATGAAAACCTCAAACAGGAACAACTGCTTTCTATAATCAGACATAAAGCACATTAAAACTAACAGTTTAGGTGATTGAATTCAAACTTTTAAAATCTAGTAAAAAAAAAAAAACAACAAAAACAAAACAGACATTTTTCACCAGTTTAAAAAACTTTAATTTAGTCGTCATAAAACACATCGCTTTACAACTTATTTTCACAATCAAAAATCTGGAAATAAGGCAGACTCATTCTGGAATGACGAAAAATAAAAATACACACCTACCCCCCCACTATAACAAATAATCACCTGATCCTAAAACTCTCCTGAAACCTCCAAACAGCCTCAGTACGCGCTGTTATCTCTTTGAGTTGGTATGAGTGAAAATGTCCCGTCCAGCTGACAGTTTAAAGGGTTTTCCTTGATATTTACACACATATATGATCAGCAATGTTACGTGTAGACGCTACTTGAATGTAGATTCTGCTTGTATGATTAAATGTAAAAGACGTTATTGCGTTTTAAGATGTTCAGACCAACACCATGGGCTTGCTTATGATTGGTCAAACTAAAATCCAAAGCATGAGGCAAGTCTTAAATATTTTCTCTGCATCACCAGTAATGTGACTTCTCAGGATGTGAAGATACATCTTTATATTCATTTTATATTCAACTTACATGATGAAACATGTTTCAAAACGAGACTAAACATTTTGAATATTATTTCTGTCCTGAGTCATTACCCTGTCATTGTTCAGTGAATACAAATCTCTAAAACATCAACTTTTCATGAGCTTATGAGAACCTTTTCAGCTTTTGTGACTTTTCAGGTAAATCATTTCAAAACTGACTGAATTATTGATCTTAAAGGGACCCTGTGGCGTTTCTGATTTCTAGTAGCACTATGAAGCAAGTGTTTTATTTAAGAGTGGGTTTTGTATTTTTTTGTCACGTGCACACTGGCGACACAACAGACAGTCCTGCCAATGGTTTTATACTATTCCAATTAAGTAAAGGTGGCTGCAACGTGCAAAGAATAGCAGCAATGTACCAGGATAGGAAGAGAAGAAGAAGACTGCAATTAGAGCTGAAACTGTAAATCGATTAATCAATTAGTCGATCGACAGTCTTTAAAGGAAAAATACCGAACATTTTCTGGTTTCAGCTTCTAAAATGTGAGAATTTTAAGCTTTTTTTGTCTCATATGTAACGGTTAACTGAATATTTTTGAATTTAGGAAACCAGAAGACCTCATCTTGGGCTCCTAGAAACAACAGGCATTTTTCACTATTTTCAGACATTTTACAGACATAATGATTAATCGAGAAAATAAACATCCGATTAATAAATAATGAAAATAACCAGCAATAATCAGTAGCAGCCCTAATTGCAAGCTAACAAACATGGATGTAAACAATGCAGAAAAAGAAAATTGGCTGTGCAAATGTTTTCCGAAGTAGGAAATAGATTCAACATGTTTCTTAGACCTCAAGGATAAACACAATGTGTTTGGTGTAAAAATAACTTTTGTTTAAAACTCCACAGGACCCCTTAAAGAAGCAGGAGAACCTTCTCAACCCATAAAAGAACAGTTCAATTTATCTGAAAACGTAAATCTATACCTGAACATTTGGTGATTACATTGTTTATAATAGACAGCGACAGGAGACCTTGAATGTTAAACATCCACAATATCATGTCTCTCTAAAGTGTTGGTATCTCCCTGCAAAGTTTACCAATCATTAAGAACCTGCAAAACTGCATTTTAATTTCAATTCATTTTAACCAACAACAATTTCCTTCATCTTTTTTTTTTTTTTAAATCATGTACATACATAATCTATCAGTGGACCCTGAATTAATTGAAAAGCTCTTAAAATATGAGTTGTTGTTTTTTTAAAAGATGGGTAACATAAATGTCAAATCTCAGCAGAGGTTTTGATACAACAATGTTTACAGACACATAATGGGTCAGTCCTCCAACAAGCCCAGAAGCAACACTGTGGGGGGGGAAGTTTCCCTTTTGTACACACACACACACACAAACACACACAGTTTCCCATATAAAAAAAACAAAACAGTCATGCAGCTGCTGGTCTGCATGCGACTCGCTCCTTTTTTCCTTCTTGTAGGAAGCTAAAAACATCACGGTAGGTTTCTTCTTGTCAATTAAGTTGGAATTAACTGACATGTCGTGTGTAAACCATTAAGAAACAGAGACTCCTCTTGCATCAGCACTGAAAAAGAACAATCCGTCCACGTCCAGAAAGTCACATAAAAAAAAAAGGAAATTAAAAAAAAAAAAAAAAAAAGAAGTATCCGTGAGTAAGCAGTTCCATCTCACACAAGCAACCATGATGATTGTGGAAGGATGAAGTTACTCTGTACAGTATACTTACACACATATACACACACGCACATGAGCTCTGTGACACATGAGCTCTGTGACACACTCGCGATATCCGTGTGTCCTGATAGAAGAGGGAGCGGTACATTTTAATGCATCAACTGGTTAAAGTTGTAACGGTGCCGGAGCAGAGACGGGGGGGATGTTGGGGGGGTTCAAGAGCATTTATCTTTTGATATGTCAATCACATAGGAAAATATTTTGTCAATAAAGGCAAAACATCAGCTGCACTCCTGAGAGAGAAGTGACTTCATGTGTATGATTATTGCTCAGGTATGATTAATTAATTACTTAATGAGGACTAAAAGAACTGAAGGGCTTTTAAAAACAAAGCAAAACAAAAAGGTTTGTTCAAAATCTCTTGACTGATCTGTAATGACTAATATTTCTGTCAATGGTCCCTCAGTGTGAGCTCATCCAGTTCTTGCACTTTACAAGGCAATTCATTCAATCATTCATTCACACTGCTGAAATAACCCTCCACCTTAAAATAAGCTTAGTAACACTCTATACAATCACTTAAGACAATTCTATACAGATTTTTTTCCCCTGTGATCTCTATTTATAATTATTCTTCAGGAAAAAAACAGAAAAGAAATGAAACACATTCCAGAAACTAAACCGATAAAATAAAAGTGACAAAAAGTTCATGTGATTCATCGAGGCTGGTTTTGTCTCATCCTCACATGGGGCTCAGCCTCAAGCTGACCGGGTCTTTAACTTTAACATGTGGGTTTTAAACTATATGTCATAAATAGGCTTCCCATCGGGCCAAAAACAGCTTTTTTTCACAACAGGTTTTTTATAATAAGACAGGACCTCTCACTCTGTAGACAAAAATCACAAGCCAAAGCAAAAACTGTTTCGGGCTTCTGGCTGGTCAGGCTAATGTCTCATCCTGCCTCGCAGCTGTCAGCGAGAAAGAAAACTTTTTTTAGGTAAGAAAATAAGTCAGGACCGTCTTCTACAAACCGTAAAGTCCTCTAGGCGCCGTCTCTTCATGAACCTGTTTTCTCTCGCTAATATGGCACTTGAAAAATCTGTTCAAATCAGTCTGGATTGTTGCTAAGAGATTTACAATCTGTACAATTTTATAAAAAAAAAAAAAAAAAAAAAAAAGAGAGAGAGAGTTTACTTTGCTTTCTTGGTATCACAACCTCAATCAAGATATTCTAAATCTCACTGTGCAACTGCCATCTAGTAAAACATCACTGTAATGAAATCAGGGTTGTTGTTTTGTTTTTTTGACTGTGGACAAGCACAATAATGCAACACTAAAAACTCCACAGTGATCTAAATATACTGAGCTAAAAGGTTCACCACTCTGGCCTCTCTTAAAAAAAAAAAAAAAAAAAAAAAAAAAAAAAGATTTCTGGTGAACCCCCGGTAGTCTACTGGTTAAGACGCATGCCACGTAAACGCAACATATGCAGTTTTATTCCAGCAGTGGACCTTTGTTGCATGTCATTTCCTGTCTCCACATTTTTCCTGTCATATTTCAACTGTTGCTATCCAATAACTAAAAAAAAAACAACAAAAAAAAAAGGACTCCTGGTGGAATAAATGGACACAAACTGTAGCTGTAAAGTGTTGTGTCGGCAGAAATAAGCATCGTTGTGTGCCTTGGTTGTCACTGCAGCAACTCTGATTTCCCTAACATTATTCATTCCCTGTTTCAAGTTCATCTCCAAAGTCGTAAGAAGTCCACCAGCCTGATCCATGAGGTCCATCAGCAAACAACAAGCAATAAGACATGTAGATCCACAATGTTTGAAGTCTTTTGTTTCCGCTTCTTTCCCCTCTACTCCTGAGCTCTGAGTCTAGTGGTGGTGACCGACGGACAGCACCAGAGGTATGAGGCAGCCCAGCACCAGAGCTCCCACCTCCACCTTGCTCAGTCCCTTCCCTCCGTTCCCTCCCGCTGGAGCGTGGCTGTGGCCGGTTCCCCCCACCTCGGGGAGGACGTGGACGGTGGCCACGTAGAGGAAGGTGCCGGCAGAGAAGAGCATGGCAACACCGGTGGCGTTGATGTCTGACAGGGCCTCTTTGCTGCTCTGAGGGTGGAAGAAACAAAAACAACTGTTGAGCAACGTGTCTGGTTGAAGATTTGAGCCACAAAAAAAATACATTTTCTTTCTGAGTGGCATCCTGTTGACGAAATGCATCCTTTATTTAATTTCATTTGAACTTTTAACGGCTAATGAAATACAAACTATTTAATCTCAACCAGGTCTGTTAAATGTCTCTTGCGGAGGATTCAGACCAGCCAGACTGGTTTTCCAAAGCAACACCCTGCTTTCTATTTGACAGAGTCGTGTCTATAGTAATCTAAGGAGATGACTGCCAGTGTGCCTCAGGCTGGATACTCAAAATATACAGATCCTTAGAATAACAGACAAGTTACAAGCAATGTACTCCAAAGAGAGAGCTCCAATTTGTTGCACAAATTCGTTCCAAACAAAGAAATTGTGAGAATATTCCTATTTTTAATTTGATGAAAAAAAAGCCACCTCCAAAAAAAAAAAAAAATCTGTTCTACAATTAATATCTTTAGCCAGCTCTTTATCACATACAGTACATTTTTTCAGCAGTTACCTGACTGAGGCCCAGAAAAGTGAGCATGGCGAGGACGGGCGCTGCCAGGGCGAAGACCAGGAGATGTTTGCGGATGCGGTTCCTCTCGAGCCCAGCGTGCATCAGGAAGGACACCAAGCCGAACGCCGCGGGAGCCTGCGGACAAGAGAGCAGCAGGGTTTACGTAGTTCCATGTTTTTACAACATACTGCAGCCACACAGGTTTCATTTGTATTTATGCATCTCATAGATCTACATTACAAATGATGACGCACTGATTTATAAGATATAAACCATCATTACCTTATGCAGCATGATTGCTACAAAGACGATGAGTTGAACGCTGGTCTGAGAGGTTGAGGCAGCAGCTCCTAGAGCCACGCCATCAGCTGAGAGACAAAAGACAGAGTTGCTGAGATATATTATTTTATATTTGGTCTAAGCTCTAAACAATCACATTTGTGTTTTAATTTTCCTAAAAAGCAGTTCTTGAGCTTGATTCAAAAAATGACATTCATGAAAATTAATAAATGAATAAATGATCATCAAAAAAAAGTAAAAGAAATAAAATAAATCCAGTTACGTGAACATCTTCAGTTTGTAATTTTAGACAGATTTTAGTGTGACGGAGTGTCAAACCCACCTGCAGCGTGGACCACGAGACCCAGGGTGGTGGTAATTTTTGAGTTGGTGACCCTTGCGGACTCTGGATCTGAAACAGACAAAATACAAGAACACATGTGAGTGATAACACCACAACAGCATCTTCACACTGAGTAAGAATGTGTAGCACCGCACGTTGGCAGACTTTGTAAACAGTTTGCGGAGCATTCGTTGCTTAAAAAAAAAAGAAAAGAAAAAAAGAAATGGTTCAGTGCTGAGCATTGGTAGCGTGCAGTTGAGCCATCTGGATGTCTTTTGGGTCAAATCCAACAAGATAATTTTCTTCCAAAGGAGATTATCACTTCGAGGCTAATGACCCAGTATCATTTCCCCGCCAACTAAGTCATCGCACAGACACTCAGGAGCTGTGTGCTTTGGATGCTTTAGTCCTTTATTTCCCTTGTAAGACTCACCTTCAGTGTTATGCACATGAGAACTGCCTATCTGGTCCACGAGCAGCATAAAGACGAAGCCCAGGACCAGAGACACTCCGATGCAGGCGTGGAGCTGCTCGTGACTGTGCTCGTGTTTCCCGCTCTCGCCCAGGCCCGTCTCTGCTTCACCTTTCGACTCGGAAACCTCCAATACTCCGACCTGGCCGTGACTGTGGTGTCCGCCTGTGAATAAACAGGTCAGAGGTTTAAAAGTGATGATAAACCAAATATTTGTGTTTGACAAAGTTTGTTACGTAACAGAAATGTTTCAATACTTGTAGTTTACAGCTGCTCGTCGAACTTTGCTCTATTTGAATAGGATTCAGACTAATGCAGTGTAAATCAGTTGCTGCCAAGTTACAGTAGATGCCTACATGCTCTTTACTCTAAATCTCTGGCAAAAGATCCAAAGACTTTAAAGATTTTTTTTTGGTGGCATTTTTTGGATTTATTAGACAGCAAACAGTAGAGAGTCAACAGGAAGAGAAGAGAATTACAGGGATGACTCAAATCACTGGAAAGGCTCCAACTAATTATTTCTTTTTCATTATCAATTAATCTGCCTTAATTTGTTTTTCTCCTAATCCTGATTTTGTATATAAAATGTCAGAAAATAGTGAAACAGGTCAAACACAATTCCCCAGTGTTCAAGATAACATCTTCAAATTGCTCGTTTCGTCTGACCAACAATCCAAAACTGAAAAGATATTCAGCTCACAATGACATGAAACAGAGAGAAGAAGCCTCTGATCCAGGGAAGCTTGATAAATAACTTAAATGATTAACCGGTTATCAAAATACTTGCAGATTAAGGCGATTGACAGAAAATGAATCGTTTCAGCTCTAACCCCGAGGCCACCAGGACGACCACCTTCAAATAAATTTAAGCTCAGAGCTGCACAGGATATAAACTACAAAACGATGCCATAACTTTTCCAAGTACTGTCACATGTTGAGTAACTGAGCAACCAGATGAAATTGATAATTGATCAATCATTCAAGTCACTTAACAAAAATACCAAACATTCTGTAAATTCCAGCTTCACAAACATGAAGATTTGCTGCTTTTCTCCTTGTTGTATAATTTTAAATTAAATATATATTAGTGTATATTTTAAACAGTTAAGTTGTTGACAATTTTCAGTATTAACTGACATTTTATAGATGAAAGATCAGTGATAGATTAGCAGGCCTGCATATGATATTCCTGTCTGTTTACTGACTTCTGCTGGTTTCAGTGTTATGAAAGACAAACTTCAAATATGAACTAGAACCAGGTAAGTTTGCTTTGATCAAACAAAGTTGAGGAAACTAATTCTGGGGAAACATATTGCTTTAGTGTACTCTACCTTCAAGGATTTCTTCATAAAGTGCGTGGACCCCTTCGGGAATGATAACAGCCAGTGCGGTCCCACAGAGCAGCCCCGCTCCCAGCACAGTGACCAGCTTCAGCTTCTCCTGATCAAACAAAAAAGAAAAAAAAACACACACACACATTTAGAGCATCTTATTGTTTACATGCCCTACAAACACAAAATGATGACTTGATTATCTGATAACACTGGAGAGTTTATAATGCAATCACAACTTCTGTTTAAAAGCATCGATTGAGATAAACTTTTCACCTCTCTGTAAAACTGGAAATGTGACTATTGCCTAAGTCGGCTTAACAGTCGAGTTCACAGTTTTTCACGTCTGTCTTAAAGCAACAGTCAGGAGTCCATGTGATCACTGAAAGAGGACTCCTTTTGCTTAGAATATATTTTACATATTTTCTAGTAAATTTCTTCCTCTTTTTATATTATTTAGAATTATTAATTTGGTGTATACTTGTGTAGACTATTATGCACCACTACACCAAGGCAAATTCCTTGTATGTGCGAACCTACTTGGTAATAAACCTGGTTTTCATTCTCTGTGTTTCTCTGTTGAGCTGCAGAGGAAGTATAGTAACAAAAAGAGGTCTAAAAGAAGCACTAAAAAGACTGTAACATTATAAGATATCTACTTGATTTGACTAATACTTTGAAAAAACACTCATGCACAGAAGGAGAACTGTGGATTTTGCCCCCGCCCCCCCTCCATAATGTAAGTGCATTATGGAGGGATCTCTCTAATGGCCAGTATGAACAGGAGGAATGATTACAGCAAGAATAAACTATTTTAATGTTAATTTGTATGAAAGCCAAGAACAGCCATGCTAGCAATTATCTTGTTAATGCCTTTTACCTCAAGATCACAAGTTAATTTATCTCGACAAAACAGGAGGACGTTTTCTCAAAATAATTTATCACAAGACTGATCACAGGAGAAGCTCATTTTCATTTGTTCGTCCCCGTCTTCTCCTCTCCGTGCCTTTCTCAACATGGATAGCTCAACTATTTAGATGAAGCACAAGAAGCCCTCAGGTGGCTCTTAAGAACGTGGGTTCAGATCTGTCATATGTTAGTTCGTATTCCCTCTCTTCATACCACTCTCCTTTCTCTCATTAAGTCTAATAAAATGAAAAAGGTTGAAAGGTTTTGTTTATTACTTCTCCTACATGAAACATCTCATCATATTATGACCAGGACTTAATCAACCTGCCATTTTGCCATGACACAGATGTCATTAATAAAGTAGCTGATAACGGGATGATTATCTCGAGGCAACCAAATAATTAATTTGTGATCTCTAGATAATGGCATTGAAAAAATAATAATTGAAAACACGGCCGCTCTCGGCTTCCGTATATTTGGACATCTGACTATTGTTTTAAGACAGATGTGGAAAAACTGTGAACGCGTCCTTTAACTGTGCAAACCTTCAGGAAGCACTTAGTGCAAACGCTTTTGAATGTTGTTGAAACTTACCTCTGAAAAGTTGACGGCTAAAGGTATCGTCCCGGCCACGTAACATCCCACCAACATCGCAAGAGACAACAGGCTGATCGAGCTAAAATCGTCCATGGCTGCACTTTTCTCTTTGGCTAATAACACTGCTAAGCTAAACCATCAACTGCCACCTCACTTCTCTGTTAACACGGACTTTTATTCGTGCTCGTCAAGTTACATACCATACCCCAGACTGTTAGCTGTTAGTTTGCAGCAGTGGTCAATTTAATAAAACGTCAGCTCCCCGTGTTTGTAGCAGAGCAGCTTGCAACCAAACATCCACGTTAACTAAACAGACGTTACAGCCTCTGGCCTCGGTAACGTTAGCCAAGCTAAGCTAACTAGCTTCGTTAATACAGTTCGGCTCTCAAAATTCACACAATGAAGAACCCTGACACGTTAACCTTCACGTCCAAAAAGACGACACCCTGCATCATTTCTTCCAGTTTTAGTTGTCATAAATAACATCACAACTTCCAGACTTGGTGAGCCTAACAATCTGGCTAACTGCACATCCTTCTTGTTTGGTGCCGATCAAAGTGTTTCCGGGTCACGCTTCATTCACTCAACCTGTCGAGACAAACCTGCCACGTCTCAATGAGATTCACTGGAGGAGAGGAAATGATGTCTCTTTTTCTTTTTTTTTTTCTTTTTCTTTTTTGAGATGTAACTGTATACTCTAATGTCCATGTTGCACTCAACACATATTTGGGTGTTACCCCTTAAATATCTGATCCCGAATAAGAAAAGCCATATTAGGTAATTCACAAATCTTATCCAGTTTAAAGGACAGCTTCACAATTTTTCCAAGTCTGTTTTGAAAAAACAGTGAGGAGCCAAAATGAACATTGAAATAGGTTTTTCTTGGCATAATCATTCCTCCTGTTTATATCGGCCATGAGAAGATCCCTTTATAATGCACTTAAAATGTAAGTGATGTGGGGGAAATGCATTTAAAAGTTTATTTGAAGATTATATGAAGCTCCTGCCATCCAAATGAGTCAAATCAAGTAGATATCTTTCAATGTTACAGTCTTTTTAGTGCCAAAGTCTTTTTTGTTACTGTAGTTAACCGCAGCTCAACAGGGAAACACAAATTTGTTGCATAAAAGACTGTAAACGTGGGAGATATCTATTTGATATGACTAACTCAGGCTTAATTTTGCAACATTAATTTGAGGTTTGTCCTCACACTAGAAACATGGCAGATTTTTCCTGAATTCATTATTGTTAATATATGTAATGATGTATTTTTATCTAAGAACAAGCAATTGTTTTATTATATTATTATCCAAATGTATAGACAAAAAAATAATAATTTTTTCTGGTACAGAAAAACTTTGTTTTTGTAAAGGGATTAGGACTTGAAATTAAAACTAATTAATCTTCTGTTAATATAAAGCCACTGAAATACTCAATTTCTTGCTTCGTCTTTTGTTTAAATATTGTCTATTGTTTAAATTTCCCCTCCAGACATGTATTAAACCATATAAACATACTCTGCTTGGAACAATAATGTGTGTCTAATTTGGTTTTTCCACAAAAAAAACACAATTACCACTTTAATATCCTTTAAAAAGTTTAACTGCTGGATGATGATGTCTCCTACTTCACTGTAAAGTCCATTTTCAATGTATGTGCACTGAAGGCTTCAAGTTTCCACATATTGGACCATGATTGGCTTCCAAATAGTTGTGATGTCACAAATCACACTCCTAGGTACACGTCTTTTTCAATGATCACAGAGAAACTTTCCTCCCTCAGCAGATGAATGTAAAACAGCCTTCTAGTGTCAAACTCTGCACATACATATTTTGAGTGGAGGGGGACTTAAAATTATGTTTGCCAAAATACCTTATACACAACATTTTTCTGGTGCCAAAACATTATTTCTTGTTTTCTCAAAAGAATTTGAGCTTTACGTTAAAACCATTTAATATTCTGTTACTAAAAAGGCTTTTAAAACTATCTGCACGTCATATTCAACTTGCTTTCACTACATCAAAAAATCTGTTTTTCATTTTTGTGTACATTACTGTCATGGATTGTTTGCTTTGACTTTTTTTCTATGCATTTTTGTGTCTTTTGAAATTCACAAATACAGTTGAAGGCATAACAGGTAAAGATGAGGCATAGCTAACCTGTTTTAACTATAATTGCATTTAAAACCAGATAATAGGTGTAACTGCACACTGAATCAGAGCTCCCTTTACTTCATTTGCAACGTTTCAACCAACTACAGGTCTTCCAGTGAATAAAATAAAGGGAGCTCTGATTCAATATGCGGGTATTCCCTGTATCCAGTTGTTTGGGGTTTTTTTTGTATCCAACACCTGTCCCGATTAGACAAAATATAAGTAGACAGCACATTAAAAAAAAAAACAAACAAAACAAACAAAAAAAAAAAAAAAACACATTTTCTAAAAAAAAGCATATTTATTAGTTCACACAATGGAGCAGTGCCTCAACGTGACAACAGTAAATCAAAGCAGAATGTGTCCAACTTATTGGAGAACAGATGGGTAAAAATGCAACTTGACTTTTGCCTCAACAAAGGAAAACATACAACCAAAGTTTTTATCATGCAATATGTTTTTGCAAACCCCCTTTCTGTTCACAGTTCAGACTCTTCCCTTCCAAACACGCACACGTACAAGTCAAGCAGCTCCTTGCTGATGGAATGGAGGGGTGTATGGGCACATGTTTACAGTCTGCTGGACCAGAAACTGTAGGCAGCAGAACTGTGAGCCAAGTCAGTCAGTCAGAGAGACGTCTGGTTATTTATTTCACCAGTCCGATCTTCTTAGCTTCTGTTTCGTATATCAACAGCCTCCACATTTTTACTATGAAGACTTCTGCTTCTTCATCAAGAACCTAAACACAAACAGTAAGGTTAGACAAATAGCTCATGCAATGAATCTGACTTGCTATATATGAAAGTTACATGAATTACATTTGATCAAATGTATTATGATTATCTCATCTTTATAGTGTTTGGGGGAATCTGTTCATTAATATTGTAGCTAGATGAAGCTGCTTCTGACAGGACCTTTAAACAAAAAATATGTTTGCCATTTTTGCTTTATTGGGAAGAGAAGAGAATTAAGAGAACAGATAGAGCCTATAAACCATGTTTTAAGTAGCATTAATTGATTTTTGGCCCATTGTGAGCACTGGAGCAAGCTGTAAAAACAACATTGACAAGTCTTATATGGCAAACTTCTTAGCAAAAAGTTTCCTATTTACACATATATGGAATATTACCATTCGTTTGGAGTTGTGTTTCTGGTCACCTGATCAATGTTAAGTCCTGTATTTACTCTTCACATCTTCACCAACTGCTGAGGGAAATATCTGGCTCTTCAGTTGCTAAAATGCTGCACTATGTTCATCTGCTAGTTAACTTTATTTACAGTTTGGTGCTGGGAAGACAAGTTTATCAGAGCTTTCTCACTGTAAACTGCTGCCTGTTGCACCTGGAAACTACACTATGAGAGCAGTGATAGTGAACTAAAAACAGTAAAGTTGCAGCTGCACAGTACAAAACAGACTATAAACCTCTTGAGATCTGAGGCAAAGTGCAGAGATAATTCTCTGTAGGTTCAACACTACTCTGCACTTTTACAAACTGGCCAGTCAGCGTGCTTTACTGCTGCCACTGTCACGGTTCTGCTCAGCCTTCTTTAAAGTAGCTTCAGCTGATGCACTGTTAGCACAATTTATACTGCTCAAAGTCAAATGATTAAAAAAAAAAGGACAATAACTCATGCAAGGTTGTACATCTGGGCAATTTGTGATTTGTTGTATTATTTAGTATGTGTTTTTAGTACAATTCTATCAACTACTTGGCTAATTAAGAAGTATAAATTTAAATGGAGCTGGACGAGTCATCACATCAGATTCAAAAAGATCAATTTACTTTGGCTCTGTGATGCAAGTAATTTCAACTTACCATAGCAACATCATCAAGAATACCTTGAGGAGTGCTGTGTGCCATCACCTGCGGAGAAAATACAAAATATTCAGTTAAAATACCCAACAGTGCGATGCAGAGATAATTCATGAGTTACAAACAAATACATTCAGAAGCCTTCTATTTTTCAAAAGGAACCAGCATTAAGTAAGTGATAAGAGTTTTTTTCGTATAAGACAAATCATCACTAACCTTTGAACAGACAAAATCAACCAGAGTGGGTTCCTCTTCACCGATGTATTCAATAATCTTCTTGTTTATCCATGGTCTAATGCGGCGATCCATTAGAGTCTGCAGAATGAAGAACATCAGCATCAAAATAGCTTACTTTTCAATTACTGGATGACTTAATGACAACAAATATGTATGAAGTTAATAAAAAAAGGTGAAAATCCAAAACTTTACCGAATCAACCATGGTCCAGTCCAGAGGGTAGGAGAAGAGCTCAGGTCTGGCAGTGGGGATCTTCTCTATAAGACTTTTAATGTGCTTGCGTTTCTCTTCTGTGTTGATGCTACCTTTGGCCCCTGAAATTTCTGCGCCGTCCAGCCCCAAACTCTTGTCGTCGTCACCGTAGTCAAGCGGAACCAGTTTCCTTTTGCGAGGCTGCTCATCAGCCTCCTCATCGTCAAACTTGTTGAAAACACTTTCCACAGTCGCCAGTTTCTTTCGCTTTCCAACGTTGAGCTGACTCGGGCTGTTGGTCGCACCTGGAGTAGAAAATAAGGAGGAAAACTGGTTGATTTTGGCACAAAGTAATAATGCTAAAAAACATTTTGCACACACACTTTGCTACTGTACTCACCCAGTTTGAGACTGAGGCCAATCTTGGGCCGGTGTTCCTCAGGAGGTTGGACCTCAGGAGTGTTCTCGCCTGGAATGATGATTCCGCAGGGAGATTCGTTGCCGGGTGTGTTTGGAGTGGCGTTCCCGCTGGCAGAGGACACCGAGGGAGCAGTAGTGATTGGTCGCATGATGGGTTTGAGGTGCGGCTTGGCTTCTTGTGAGTCCTCCCCATCATGATAGTCGTCCTCCTCCCCTTCCTCTACGTCGTCGTCCGAATGCGGCTGGGGGCCTCGAGGCGTCGGCTCTGCGGGTCTCGCTGTTCCTCTCTTCTCTCGATCCCAGTCCCTGTGAGCTTTCTCCTGGTTTACCTCCTCCTCAGGTTCGAGTTTGAGTGGGGGCTGTCGTCTCCGCTCTGCCTCCTCCTCCATCTACAGAAATACAAGACACATTGACAGAAGACGTAAGTTTGAGAAACGGCTTAATTCATGTGTGTCAGGAATTTTTAACATCATCACACAAAAAAGGAAGATAGAAAATAAGGAAAGACAGAGATAAGAGCAAACCGCATCTGTCCCTCAAACGAGAAAAAGCTCTGTGAAGTGAGAGATAATCTTTTTGTTTATGTGGACTCACCCTCTGCAATTCCGCATCAGGGTCAGGGTGACCTTCAGCTAGAAGCCTCTGTCTGATCTCCTCCAATTCCTCCTTCTCCCTCTTCCGGTCTCGCTCGTCCAATTCTGTTTCCTTTTCTCGGTCACGAAGTCGCTTCTGCAAAGCGCTGCCCCTGAGAGGACAATAAAACAAGTGAAGTAATGAGAAATGCAACGACATATTCCCAGCACTGATAAATGTCCATTAAGATAATCACCTGTAGTATTTTGGGTCGTCTCTGTCGTCGTCATAATCTTCAAGGAATTCTTTCAGTCTTTTGGCTTCTTTCATCTAAATTTAAACAAGATATTTGTTAACATGTAAAAACTGTAAGGAAATCTTTATCTATTAGTCATCCACACTACTTCACATTCAACAAAAACAACTGTCTGTGCTTTTCTATATGATCATCTTAAACTGTTTACACTGTCTGAAACAAATTGCAATAATTATTTAATGACAGTCTGATCCAGGTGTGGTGTGCATCTATGTACCATTTCACGACGCCGCTCGTCTTCCCTCTCCATTTCTTTGCTGTAGTCGCGAGCCTTCTTCCTCTCCCGGATCTCCCAGTTTTTTAGGCGCTTTAAAGAGGACAAAAAATAATTTAACCATCACTGAATCACACTATTACAGACAACTATAAGTG
The DNA here is from genome assembly GCA_029490765.1 of Euthynnus affinis. Lineage (NCBI taxonomy): Eukaryota > Metazoa > Chordata > Actinopteri > Scombriformes > Scombridae > Euthynnus > Euthynnus affinis. The sequence continues at coordinate 20,752,533 of CM055851.1, forward strand.
ATTCCCACCTTCATGTGAAAATGAATTATTTTAAACATATAAAACATGACAGATTTGAGATGTTAGTACCTCCTGGTATGCAGCCTCCTTGTCTCTGAGCCTCCTCTCAAGTCTCCTCCGTTCGTACACGTCCTCCTCATCTTCTTCACGGTCACGTTTCTTATCCTCTCTGGTTCTCTCTCTGGACAAGACATTATCTATGTTAATCTGATTTAAACAGTATCTTAAAAGTTGAAGTGAAAAGAAAAAACAAAACAAAAAGAAAGTCATGCATTTATTTATTTATTTATCTTGCTGCATTTGTAGTCAATATTATTCCTTTGGCATTTTAGCACAGCAGTTTAATTATATCACAATTAAATGAGCTGCCACACTAAATCTATTAAATCATATACAATTGATCGCAGCACTAGAATGAATATCAACTTTACATATTGAGTTTCAAATAACAAATACTCATACATACATCATAGTAAGAAAAGGCTATAAAAATGACTATTTGCCATGGCTGCTGAATTATAAACCTGATTCTGTCCACAGCTATGATTTCTTTCAGGGACTCAATAGGATGAATAAATAATTACAACATTACACAAAGATGTAGCCACCTCCTTTTGAAATATAATCAAAATTAAACTAGAGCGACAGAAGTATTTTGTTGTGTTGGAAAGACAAGACTGCTCCAACTTTCCTATTTCAAATATGGATTGGTCATGAATTTGGCAAATGTAAAAAAAAAAAAAATGTTGTTAGAAGAAATATTTGTTTAAGGGACTTTTTGGTTTATTATATCCAACTGGAACAGTTTTGTTTATTTGGTCTTAGGTTGGACGTGTGTGTGTGTGTGTGTCTGTTTGTTTGATCACAGTTGCTCTATCGGACTAGTCAGTAAGATGGTTTTTATACACAGCAGTGTCAAAATGAGTCACTTGTTTTGAACTGCATGAAGAGAACAACTGAGACATCAAGTATGACATCACTGGCTTCCCACTGACCTCGACCTGCTGCGGCCTTCGCTGACGTCTCGACTCCTCTCCCTCTCCCGCTCCCGCTCCCTCTCCTTCGTCCTCTCCCGTTCGCGGTCTCTCTCTCTTTCCCGGTCGCGATCTCGGTCTCTTTCCCGCTCCTTGTCCCTCTCCCTCTCCCTCTCCTTCTCTTTCTCACGGTCGCGGCGCTCCCTCTCGCGCTCCCGCTCTTTGTCCCTCTCTCTCCTTTCCCTCTCGATCTCCAGTCGCTCCTTTTCTTTCTTTCCTTTTTCCTCTTCCAGTTTCTGCAGGAGCCCAACAGGAAGAAAGGGGGAAATGTGTTACTACATTTAAAATATTATTGCGTCCATCATACTAAAGTACATAAATACACAGGTTATCAGCACGATAGTGTGAAAAAATGGTTTAAACACCCTGGGCCGGACATGCTCACATACTGCCATGAATCATTGCTTTGGAGTGGCTGGCTTCTGCAAGTGAGGACGTCCTCCTAGCCCTGATGTTTCCTCCAGGAAGAGTGGTCTGCTGTTTGAGCAAGTTTAATGAAGATACTGCTCAATTCTGGACACACTTAAAACCACAAATTGCAGTTCATTCTTGAGAGATACCTAAGAATTTTCTACTTATAGAAGCGGTGACAGCAGAAATAGAAGTTTAAACTTTGACCTGTAGGTGTAAACCGTCCACCAGTAAAGGGTTTCTGTAATTTTTGGCTCTACCTATTTAAATTATTGTATTGCTGTTACATCAAAGTATTGGTAGATAGATCATTTCCTGTGCTGTCTACATCATTCAGCCCTTCTCTAACATATACTGATATCGAATTAGCTTTTTTTTTCATATGTAACAGGTCAACTCGTCCTCTGTGGTAACTATGTGCTCTATGGTGATCTGAGATTATTCTCTGATGTAATAAGAGGCCATTCCAATAAAAACTTAGCTGTAGGCGACTATGTATTGGTCAAACCCATATCCGTCCACTTTCCAAATCAATGTGCACTCAGACAAATGCCGAAATGTGATAGACTTGACCTGATGTATGTTAAAATGCATGTTTGACCTGATGTAGCACCACTACATATAGAGGTGGTTCTGACTATCACACACACACACACACAGCAAAAGAGATTTGAAATTTGAAGTCTGACTGCACATTAACTTTATGTACTCTGCTTTACATGATTCCTTCAGTTAAAGGGTTTAATTCAAAGTTGGACTACTAATGCTACAAAACGCATTTATTTTAATAAAGCACACTTAAGATAAAAGTGTCCACCGAGTTAATTTTAAACCATTAGGTCAACAGGTTTACCAACTTCTAACTATATACTCAAGATTACCACTATATAATGCCCTAGTTTGGTCTTATCCATGTGTGCCAAGTGGATTAAAACAAGCACAAGCTTAACGTGGCAAATGGCCCAACTAAGTGAATTACATAATCAGCTGCCGTGTCCCATGTGGTCTCTACATGGTCATCTGAGATACAGGGGAGCAGTGCCAGACTGTACAGCAAGTGCTCCCCTGCAATAGGGTGGGAGTTCAGCATGCAGCAGAGTGACAGAAACCAGGACTACATTAGAACGCAGGGAAACTTTTATTTTTGTCTGTAATTTGAGAATCGATTTTTAAAATTCAATTTCCGGCTGATGTGTTTTTATTTGCAGTTTTATTTGATTGCCTCAAAGAGAAAGGTGGCCAAACACTTTCTGACATATATCTCGCTTTGAGCAAAAACTGCAGCTTTGTGTTCGCAGATTTCCAATAGTTTTGTTTTGTTTTTTTTTATTTATGCAAGAATATCTGGAATGAACTTGATTCAAAACATTTCAAAAGATCTATGCACATGTTCAAGGTGAATCTACATAAACACGAAACATTTACCTCTTTGTCCACATTGCAACTAGCTGACATAAAAATCATTTTCAACAGATCGTTCTGGAGCTATTGGTGTGCAACTTACAGGTGATGAACTACGGTTTCAGTGCTTCTCTGCCCCTACACATCCTACAGGCTACGTGTGGGAGGAAAAGCAGGTCAAAATGTAAAGTCAAAATAAAACGTCCAAATGATACCTGTGAAGCAATTCATCTAAAACATCAATAACAATTTGTTTTCAAATTCATTGTTGAAAAAAAAAGAAAGAAAAACACAGACTGCATTTCATTTTGGCACAAGGAAATTAGTGAAGCAGTCTTACCTGCAGGTTGTCTTGTGCGTCTCTCTCTGGCCTCTCCAACCCATTAAATGTTAAAAATCTCAGCAGAGTCAGACCCACAGTTCAAACAGTCCTCTCAAATCCAGTCCTAACAAATGTCTGCCAGTTATTTTCATTCTAACTGGTTTATAATATTTGAAAAACACTGTTGGAAATGTGGGTCTAACACCTGATGAGTGATCAACAAAAACAAAAAGGAGGAAAGGTGGAAAGTGTTTGAACTACCTCCTACATGAGCTATTAGCTATCTATTAGCCAGCTACTTGCATCTGATGTAAAGGGTTTAATATAACTGGAAAATCCAAGAAGTATCTGTCAACTTGTATATTAACTCTCTGGCTAAGTTCTGTAACCTTTAATCAACCCAAAACTTACCTCTTGTTCTAATATTCCATAATATGAAGGACAATTGCTTATTTTATTGCAGTACTGTTTTAAAGTTTATCATTTATTTCTAATATGCACAGGTGGATTATACTAAGCCGCCATTTAGAGTTGTAGAGTTTAATGTCCTCGTTGCTTAGTGTCGTTCCTGTTTGCTGATGGCAGTTGTTGACATTTGTATTTTGGTATATTCTGCAATGGGTTTTTTTCCCCACCAGCTCCTCTTGACATTTAGCTTTTTTTGTGTCTGAAGTTTGGGTGCAGATTATTTATTGACACTTTTCTGACTCAGTTTTCTCAAACTGCTTTTGAATGTCAAAAGTGCTAACAGGTGATCACAGGACATCCTTAAATACTATGCCTGTTAACGTTACAAATTTGTGTTTATTCTAATATGATCCGCTATGTAGCAGTGTTTGAAATTTCTCAGATGTTAAGTCTAGTGTTTACATTATTGTGTTTAGCTCTGTGTAGTAGATAAATAACCCTGCAGCTTCATCTTTCTCACATAAAACACAAAAATTGTGATGATGTGATTTACTAATACACTCACATTTCATTTATATTCTTCTTCTCTCATTAGACTAAAGGGAGGGGTGGAGTCACAAAGACAAAGAACAGAAAGAAAGAAAAGTAAACAAATGTTTGGAAATAAAAATAGAGAAACATGAGAGGGAAAAAAAAAATAAAACAAATAGAACAAGAACTTGCCTTTTTAGTCTTCAGACCGCAGAGTGCTGTGAAAGGGCGCTCCCTGCTTTAATAATACAGGCTGCAGTTCAAACTACTGCAGTGGTTAGGATCATTCAGTCTTTGTGTTCTTCAAACACATCATTTATTTGTCTGAGGACCTGCAGAGGTTGACTGAGCTGCCCAGCCTTTTCAGACCTGATTGAGGGTGATAACGTGTTATCATCACTGGCAATTTTTCCATTCTAGTTCCAGCACTACTATCAGCGGTGCTTTGTTTCCCAAGTCAACATGTACATGCTAATGGTTTCCTGTATCAAAATAATAAATGTGAACTGAGAGCCAGTTGCCCCTCTGCAAACCCTCTAGAAGGGAGCGCCCAACATGAATTAAGAAGAAATGAAAGATCATACTTACATCCTATCCTCGCAACTTTTTCCAAAGCTGAGATTCTGAGATTCATCTTGCTCTAGTCACCAAATGAACTCTACCATATTGGTGGGGTTTAATCAATAGATTAGCTTTAGATGGAATTTAACATTGCGACCATGCACTCTGTGTGATGAATTTAACTTGTGAAGAGCTTCAAACTTTTAGTCTCAAATCAGTATAATGAACAGTGAAAACTTTTGCCCAATTCAGAAATACTGACATTTATTATTATACAGCCATCTATGAATGGCTGATACATTATCAGAATAATTTAGCCTTTAACAGGTACAATATAATGCATGAATCAATATCAACTACGTCCCATTTCTTTACTTTTTGAATTTCACTAACTGATCTATATATTAATAGAGAACCTCTATGTTATATCTGACAGTAATAGAAAGGTCTTATGGAGGAACTACCTCCATAAAATATAGAAATTTGGAGAAAGATGCATTTCCTGTTGAGGATTTTCTAAGTACACAATGAGGAGTTCTTCTCCAAAACCTAAACTAGAGAGTAATGACAGCAGTTTGATACATTACCTTGTGCGTGTCCCGGAATTTACTGATCTCTCTGGAAATCAAGTCTCTCTTGTCATCCTCCATCTCCATGGCATTGATATCCTCCTTACACAAAGGAGAAAGAAAGACAGGAAACAAACACACTAAATACTCGGCAATTACTACAAATGTGGAGAAAACATTGCACCGCACAATGTCTGAACCTCAAATATTCTACAAACAATACCTCCTCTTTCTTCTCTTTCCGCTTTTTGTTGCGAGGTTGACTGTCAGGGTCCTGTGAAGGAGCGTTGAGTTCACTTGCATACTCTCGGATGAGGACGTCGATTGCCCCCTTTACAACCTGGTCCCGACGCAGGGTTTCTTCATCGAGAACCTCCTCATCATCATCATCCCCATTCTTTGACCCACTGCTGGCTCCCTACACAATTAAGAAACAAAGGATAATAAAGAGGGAGAAACAAACTTATCTAACCAATTTTAACAAAAATGCCAACACAGAAATGTTGATTTAATCTTTTACTCAGCAGGTATACGGGGTTACGTACGCCGTTGGCACTCTTCTTTTTGGCCTTCCACTCGTCTAGCTGGGCCTTGGTCTTGGCGTCTACCTTGACCAACAGTTTCTTGTCACCTAACAGCAACTCGTGCAGAAGTCTGAGGGCTCGCAGTGTGGATTCGGGCTCCTTATACTCACAGAACCCAAAAGCTTCCAGGAAAGACAACAAAACATTTGATTACCGACAATATTTGCAGTAAATAAACCAGAAGTTTTCATTTTAATCAACTTATAGATTTGTTCTCACTTTGATATTAAAGAGCATTTGCTCCAAAAACAAAAACATAATTACATTCATAGGAAATAAAGTTGTTGTCCATTTTGTTTTTACCTTGAAGTTTCCCGGAGGCACCTTGGACCCTCTTCCAGCTTAGAACAATACCACATTTCTATATTGAAAGATGACAGAAACAATAAAACAGTTTAATGTCACATTACAGATGCTACTGAATCATCAATGATCCATTCATCTTTGTAAAAAATTTATCAAGACCGTATTCAACAACAATGCACCAAGTTGATGCAATGGTATCTATGTCTCCTGGGGACATCAGTTCCACAGGTTGTTTAACGGATACCTGCATCATGCTCAGTCCTGCATCAAAACCAGTCATGTGAGCATGTGACAATGCAATTAATCAATATGGTAAAAGGTGGTGCTTACCTGCTACTTGCAACTCTTAATCTAACAAACTCTTCTTCTGATGTTACATTTCCACACTTACAATATTCAATGCTGATCCTCTGACAAAAATGTGCAAAAATATGTCCATATGTAGACAATTTTTTTAAATCAATAAGAGGTTACAAATGAACAGATTGTGTGCAAGATTCACATCTGATGAAGTGGATATGCTTCCACTTTTAAATGTGTCAAAAGATCGAGGTAGCCTATTTTATGATTCAACTTGGCGTAGACATTGCCTCGTAGTGTGCGACCCTCTTCACTGATACGAGAAGCTGGTAGTTTGGTGCGATCCATGTATGATTAACTCACCGCTAAAAGCTGTCTGACCAACATGTCAGATGCCTTTTCAGAGATGTTCCCTACAAATACAGTGGTGGTGGGACCGCTGCTGTCGTCTGTGTCCTTGGCTCGGATGTTGCCAGGCTCCTTCTTTGGAGCCATCGGCTTCTGTGCTACAGTGACTGTTGTTGGGACAAGAACCTGCAACAGCAAAAATTACATTGTACATTTAAAAGTATCCTTTATCTAGCGCATTAAATATGTTAGCACAATAAAATGTGCAAACATTTCAAGCCACCAATAATAACTGTTGCACTGAAGTGAACTCCTAATGTGTGACTACTGTGTATCTGTTTGCAGGTCATGCAGCACAGCTGATGCTTCAACTAGCAAGCGGTAGGAACTACTGTTTCTAACTCACTGTGGGGGTGGGGGTCACTACACCCATGTGAACCGGGATCATGGGAGTACCTGAAATGAGAAACAAAACAAAATACTCAAACCTCTTATCGTGGCGGACAACTACTGACACCCACACAAAACAATGTAATAGAAACTTTCCACTTTCAGCAGATAAATGTGAAAACAGCCTTCTAGTATCAAACTCTGCACACACACACACACATCAGTCTGCATACTTAGAGCTCAAACATTCAACTGAATAAACAAGAAAAACACATTTTCGTGGGAGTCTTTAAAAAAAAAAATCACACACACAGGACCCCCACAGGCTTATTTACAGACCGACAGTCATCACAGCTGTTCTGCCACACTGGTTTTCAATACCTGGTGGGACCGCTGGTGCAAACCCTCCATACTGGGGAGGTGGGATCCTCGGGGGAAGCTGCGGGATGCCAATCTGCTGGCGGTTGAGCGGAGGAGGGTATGACATCCTGAGGAGTACAGGGACCTATGGAGGAGACGGGGTGTTCAGGGGGTCTCTTACACATACATTGGGTAGGGTCGGGTTCATTACAGTGTTGAATTTGAACACAGATAGGACAAGTGAGTCCTTATGTTGCCAGCTACGCCAGGTAGGACACCTGCTCATTCCAAAAAGTAGACATCCATCAACCACGTTAGCTGCCTAAATTAGCTCATGCTAGCGAGCGAATACTCTGTGGCCTTGCTAGTTCACATTAGCTAAAGCGGTCATTTAAGTTACGGATTTACTCACCAGTGTAGTCAAATATCAATAAAAAAACAGCAGCTAATAATACTGTGGGTTATGCGAATACAAGCCCATTAAATACAGTAGACGGAAAAAACGTAACGCTAGAGGTTAGCCTTAAAAATGATCACCGGTGCGTTCATGAACCTCTGGATACAAATAACTGGACCTTTTCTTTTCGAAATGAATCATGGGATATCACGGCAGGGTAAAACGGGCTTTTTACCCGAAGTTTAGTCTCTCAGGTAGGTTCTGAAACCCCTTTCTCGACTCATGATTGATCTTTAAAGTCCTCCTCCACTCAAAAATGTGTTTTTTTCTTGTTTTTGTTTGATGTCTGAGCTTCACTGTGCAGAAAGATGTGTGTGCAGAGTTTGACACTCAAAGGCGGTTTTCACTTTTATCTGCTCAAAGTGATAATTTTTCCTCTGCCTTCATTGACAATCTGATGCATGATGTGGAAATGTGAAGACTCCACTGCACACAGACTGAGAGTGGACTTTACAGGGAAGTAGGAGGTGTCTTGTGTCCAGCAGTTAAACTTTTAAAATTAGACATATAGTAGTAGTAAACATATAGATGAGTAGATACGGTTTTAAGGATTTTAATGAGGTTATTATACATTTGTTTGTGGGAAAATACATCAGAAACACATTTTTGTTCTGAGCAAAATATTTTATATGTCTTAATACATGTCTGGAAAAGACAGTCTTATAGAAAGTAACAAGACAAGAAGGCCCAGTTTATGCAGTACACAGGATACTACACAGGAGTTTGAACAGTAAATATATTGCTTAAATTAAATTAAATAGATTACTGTATTATTACCTTACTTTTGCTCTATTTTTATTGTTTATTCTTCTATCTAAGCAAATGCTTAAACACAATCTTTGTACTTGGGGTATAAAAACAGATTCTGATTCTTATAATAATTTGTATCAGATGTGCTTTTTCCTTTTTTTTTTTTTAAAGAGTTCGAATATCTGGTAAGAAATTCTTAAAATGACATCTACTGCAAGTATATTTGATTTCAAAAGTTTAACTGCTGGACACAAAATGTCTCCTACTATTCACAGTGTTTGTGCCCCGGAGGTTCAAGTTTCCACATCACACTCGTGATGTAGCTCAAAGGTATTTTGCCCTAAAATGTTCTCTGGTTGTCACTGTCACTACTGCTATTGTATTGGTTGCCCCCCGCCCTGCCACTGTACAGTGTTTTAGCCCATTACTATCCACTTTACATTGTTTCTGAGCATTTCCACATCTTTGAGTGATTTAATTCACTGAACCGGTACTGAAACTGTTCACTGATGAATTTATAACAGACAACAAATTCAATCATTCATAATCATAATTTACAAACTGCTCAAACTGCTGCTTTTACATAATAATGTATTAAATAATCTTTTGGTTTTACACTGTTTGGTTGGACAAATAATGTAACTTGAAGATATTCTTTTGAAACGTTATAAATTATGTGTTTAATTGTTTGCTATTATCTGGCATTTTATGTATTAAACAATTAATCAGAAACATAATGGACAGATAGACTATGAAAATCATGGGCTGCAGCCCTATGCATCATGTCTCATTTTATTTTTGCCAGTGTACCTTATTTTTGCATGATACTTCAGTACAGACTTAAAAATCATTACCATGCAACATGAAGACAACAATAAAAGAGGATTCCATGTTTCATGGGAATGGGCAAATTCAAAATCTCTGCAGGTCCATTTTCATAGTGAAATTAGCTGGGAAAATGCTTGTCTAGAAGATATTAATAACCCTGAACATGGCATAGAAACTATATAAATCTAAAATTCTAAATTATTTAAATTTATTGATGTGTAGTGGTTAGTATCAGAATAAGAACCAAGTTCATTGCCAAACAGGTTTGCACATAAGGGCTTTGCTTTGGTGTTGTGGTGCATAAAATATACACAAAATTAAGTAATCCTGAATAATATATATTTTAAAATAAATATATATTTACAATAAAAATATGTAAAATATATTCTAAGTGAGAAAATCTGCTGAAAGTTTAAATTTTGTTATGTTTATGTATTCAACCTAGGCTGGAATTAGTAGCAAGGAATCCGGAGGAGGATTTATATACACATCCTGGAATAACGTTTTGCCTGGCAGGCAAAAATCAGGGATCAAACAGTAAAGGTGGCGTATTATTATTATATCCTCAATATTCTCCGTTTCAAACACTTGGTGGCGCCAGATTCATTGCTTATTTTGTAGCAAGCGATCTCCAATGACTCAATCCCCCTGTGTGATCCGTGATACCTGAGGTTTGTAGCTCTGGGCTGCGTCACACATACCGGGTGATTACGTCATGAGACAACTATGTGTTTTATGTGTCGCTTAGCAACCACTTTGTTCAGTTTATGTTCTACAACCCCAAAATAACTAACTAACTAACTAACTAACTAACTAACTAACTAACTATTTTATGCTCGTTTAGCAATGTTATTACATGTTACAGTAATATATCAGTGTTGTTTTACATACTTTATAGCTGTATTGTTTATTATGTGTATTTTTGTAAGATCTTTGCCTATACTGTGTCCTGAAAAAAAAAATCAAACCATCAAAGACATCAAAAATGAGATGGATAATGGATTTTATCATCAATAATCACATTAACAACAGACATTGCAGCAGACAGTGGTAGAATGTAGTTAAAAACATTTGGCTCAAGTGCTGTACTTCTGTTACATTTTAAGGCACTTTAGTTTTATGTTAATGTGCTCCACATGCAGGATATTACATAAGCTACAAAATATATGACCTTAAAATACCTTGCACTGTTATATATAACCCTGCAGTATATAAAGTAGTTCAAATTAGCTCCAACTTGACCTGATAAACAGTAAAATCCTACTTTAACATTAATGCATCAGTATAGCAACATTCTTATAAACTAATTCAAAGGTACATTTCTTCTGCATAATGAATAGTATTACTTTGGACTATATCAGTATATTTTGCTGATAATAATACAGTACCTTTATTTAAAGTATAGGACTACCAGGCTACACTTTTTAGTAAATAGCCTTAATTTCTGAATATTTTTTCATGGAAGAATGATTATAAATAAAAGAGCTGTGTTTCCGGAAGAGAACCTTTTTTTCCGGCTGATTTTATGTGTAGAGAAGTTTTGTTCTTGTTAAAGTTTGACAAATGTCCCACTGTACTCTGGTGTCCTGTAAATACATGTTGGCTGGACACTTGTATCTGCATGACATAATAACTAAGTGACTACTTTAAAACGTAAAAGGTGTGAATACTGGAACAGATTCAGGTTATAACGAGTAAGCAAAAGATGTAAAAACGGATACTTGCTTTCGTCTGACCTGAAATCTGATATGTTTTGGTCGGAGCTGTGTGGACAAACAACCAGGCCAAACGCTGAAACGTAAACAGGCCAGTCAGTCAGCCACTCGGCTGCGTCTTGTGGAAATTTCCACCTGGATGAGACTGCAGTAGCATCGCTTCCCAGCAGACATTTAAAAAAAACCTCCTGGCTTACGTCAATCACAGGCCGCGCCCCCCAAAACGAACCCTCTATTTCGACCGTTCCTATTGGCTAACCCGAAGGTGTGTCATCCAATGTGACGTCAGACGCTATATATATTAAACAGGACGTTCTGCCGGTAATAAAAGCTTATAACAACTTATTAACGCTCACCATCACTGACAATTACTTAATACTTAATGAAGCTTTGTGTTTTGTATGAATAAATTAGGGTGTGATCATCTCTACCGCTAATCACACTCTTCCTGCCCGGCAGCTCATTAATATTAATTAGATTTACGAGCAATAAGACCTACCCTCTGCACCAACGCAGCCACATTCAGCATCTTACTGAGGTTTCATCAGACTCTTTGTTCGGCGTCTGGAGGAGTCGGTTTGACTTGGACCGGGCTTATATATTATATATATTTTTGGGAGGAAAAGTTTTGTTGTTTTTTTTTTAAAAAGGAAAATGGCTTTGAGAGGATCTCTTTCTCGTCTTCTCCGGACTCAACTCAGCCACACTTGCCAGCAAAGCAGAGCTCAATCCGTGGCAGTTCTTGGCGCTCCCTTTTCAAGAGGGCAGGTAAGAAAATCTTTTTAGGGAACATTTTTATTCTCCACTCATTTTCAACATTCAACATTCATTTAACTCCTTCATTCATTGAACTCCCTCATATATGTTAATTGATTTGTCTATTCATTGACAGAAAAGAAGAGGCGTGGAGCACGGACCTAAAGTCATCAGAGATGCGGGTCTCATCGACAGGCTCTCCGGGTTAGGTAGGTGTCGGGAGGACGGAGGGAGGGGGGACAGTAGCGGAGCGGCGCAGCGGCGTTATGTAACACTGGGATGGGTGTTTCCTGCAGGTCCAGATTTAACGCGAACCTCCGGTTTTCAGCCAGCAGTCCGTTACATCACCGGTTGACCGTAAATATAAACATCAGATACGTAGCTTAGGAGAGGTTATTCCAGTACACATGCTTTGGAGAACAAAGCTTTAGTCTACTGTAAATACAGTACGTCTCCTATAGATTTCATTATAGTGATAAAACAGAATAGGATAATGAATAGAATCTCCACTGGATAACCTTGTTTTGTGTATTTTTGTTGTTGTTGTTGCTTGCAAGTAGTTTAGTGGCAGAATAAAACCAAACTAGACAATGATGCAACCCCCTGCTGAAATATTTTAAGGGATGAACTATGGCGACTACATGACTGAGCTCCAGTCTGCGCGCGAACAGCTATTAAAACGAAGCCATAGAGGGACAAAAATAAACATTATGTGATAGTGAGTCTCTCTGTGAAATAACAGACACTGTGGCAACTCAACATCACGCAAAGTGATGTATTTTTTTATTCATTCGGGGGAACCACATGTCTGGTTTAGTCGTTCTTGTTCTCGCACATGCTCGGTAGGGTGCAGGAAGAGGATGGCTGAGTTGTTTCCACTGTGTCGTCACCGCAGAAACTCACCCGCTACTGTAACGCCACTTTTTCTTTTTCTTTCTTTTTTTTTTTTTATAAAGTCTTTACCGACAGCAGTGTCTTTAAACGTGGAGTCCAGTGACTGCCAGCTGACCTTGGGGGTCTCCACGGCAAAAAAGGGAATCATTTATTTACACTATAATTTCATCCATAAGTAACACAATGACAGAAAGTGTGACTATCTTGGTCATGGGTTTCATACATTTCCTGTTATAAAACATCTAAAAGCAGAAATCAGATGAGGGTTTGTGGTCAAATGGGTGGTGTCAGTTTAGGGGTCCTTGACGTGAAAAAGTTTGAGAACCATTGGCCTTACAGTACTCAGCTGCAAAAAGGGGTCGCTTTGAAGCTGAAAGAGGACACCTCAGGCGGAAAGAATGCCTTCTTTATTACAGTGCTTTAGGTCACCAAGGTTTGCATTGTGAGTGAAATTCCAGGGCTACGTAACAAGAGGAACGACCTACAGCAAATGCAGAAGTCACGGCAGGAGTATTGTAAAGATAGCCTGCTGTGTGGGAGGATTAAAATACCTCTAAGCATGATAAGGTCACTATAAAGTCAGCCTTACATCCTGTTTATCTGTGGTACAGACACAGATAAGTCACTTTTGAATGCCAAGAACACGCTGCACATTAATGTAATGCCATAGCAGATTAAAAAAAAGATACAATTATGCACAATAAAGTTAACTATTAATTTGTCTCATGATTTTTTTTCAGTTTCTATTTGATTAAGATAATGAGAAATGTCTATTACTATTATCAAGTTAGTCCAAACAGTTTTTGCCTAAAAAAACATTTAAAAAAGTCTCCATACAGGCAGGACTATCTTATAAAATAGTAAGATAATATAAGAAGAAAATAAAAATGCCATAGGCTATGAGGAGCAGCAAGTGTTTGTGCCAAGGGTGTCTGTTGATACATATAACACCAACTCTATTTTCATTGCACTGGCTCCTCATCTCCTTCTGGGCTGATTACAAAGTCCTACTTCTTGCATAGAAATGCATCAACAGACATGCATCCCTCTACCTACAGGAACTGATCACACCACAAACCTCCACTCGCACCTACAGATCTGCCTGCAGCTTGCTCCTCCAGGCCCCCAGCAGACCCTACACTCTCTTAACTCATAACTATTTTCTTCATGTTGTGTGTTCTATGTTATTAATAATGCAGCACTTGCAAATTAAATGTATTATTTTTATTATTTCCACAGAAGATCAAAAGTAGGCCGGCATATGTATGACAAGGTTGCCATAAATACCCTCACTATAGAGTGTACCACAGACTAAGTCTACTATCATGACTGATATAAATATAATAAGAAAATAATAATTATTGGTGATATTTTAGTCTTACATACATTTTCATACTCTGGATAATCTTGGTGTGTGACATTTAAGGACATATTTATTCCTGCATTGTAGTCAATTAATCAGACCCAGAAAGTTATCGTACTTGCAGAGTAATCTGACCATCTCTGGTGTCACATCTGCTTATCAGCTGTCAACATTAGATGTTATGTAACAGGCTCAGCCCTGCCCATCTTCAAAGTGGGAACATTTTTCAGTCGAGAAATTATTTTGTGCTCTGTAACTGACATATATTTCTGGCAGAGGCCCCACAGTTACCAGGAATGTTCTGTATGTAAATGTGTACTGTAGTTTATGGCAGCCAAATTAATTAAATAACACACTGTCTTTAAAAACAGTCTTGACAGTCTAAAAACATCTTGATTGATTGTCTAAAATGAATACTGGTTATACTAGTTAAAAAAAGAAGATGTGTTTCCTGGTACATCATGAAACTGAAGAACTATTCTCACACTTAAGATATCATAGATCTGACAATCCTAGATTGGAAATAATACATTATTGTTGCTTGTTTATTTTATTTTAAGTGTGATTTTGAACCACTTTTATGATAGGCAAATTAATTAGTTGCTTGTTGAGAACTCAATAAACTTCAAAGTCCACTCTATACAATATTTGCGTTATGGCCATGGGGTGAAGCTAAAATTAGAGCTATATTTTTAATGGAAGAAAAGGAAAAAAAATTAATTATAAGGGTTTCATACACAATGTTCTATTTTTGAATTTAAAATCAAAGGTTTGAGAAATGTCCTTAGTCTGCTGAAATTTGAAGGCAGTGAGTC
Organism: Euthynnus affinis; assembly: GCA_029490765.1. Taxonomy (NCBI): domain Eukaryota; kingdom Metazoa; phylum Chordata; class Actinopteri; order Scombriformes; family Scombridae; genus Euthynnus; species Euthynnus affinis. The sequence goes on from CM055851.1 coordinate 20,767,636, forward strand.
TGGCTGGGAGTATCCTTCCTGATGGCCTGATTTCAATTTGGCAACAGTTAAAAAAAGGTTTACAGTAACTGCCATGTCACCAGCTGAGTCAAACGCATGAAACCGAACCCTAACTGAACTTAATACTGCATCGTCTTGCAATCCTCACACTCTCAGGGCTGGTGCATTTTCAAAAATATTCATACATATAATTAAATCAATAATTGTTGGGGTTTAACTGCAGCAATGACAACAGTACATTTCATAGCTATAATATTGCATTTCAAAGTAAATAGAAGCAGAACTAGTAGCCTATAACTGCTATAACAGACCTTTTCATTTGTCTCGCAATAGATGCCCATGATTGCACCAAGACATGGGCTATTCCTGTCCTGTCTACGAATGGTAACAAACCACATTGGTTCTCTTTAGATCAGCTGAGTAACACTACACTGCCATCAAAGCTGACACTGCCAGATGAGCCCCCGATATGGTGGATCACATCACTTGTTTACCTCGCAGTAAATTAAGTGGAAACTTTCTGGTCTTTACTTCTGTAGCCACCTGGCACAGAGTGAACTGTAGTGACTGAAATCTGAGCTGACGCGTGAAAGGGAACGAATGGAAAGTGCACCGTCACTTATGTTCCCCTGGCATTGAATGACTCGGTCTTCTCAGACTGCAAGGTAGACAGATAAATGTGAAGTCATGCTGTAGAAGCTACTGGTTATGTTGTTGTTGGGGGTTTTTTTTTCAACTAAATCTGGTATCTGTAGTCTTCAAAGTACAAATATTTCTTAAAAGCAGACGACAGGATGAAGTCCTAAAAATTAAAGAGATGGTGCAGAATCAACAGAATGCAGGTTCCTTCCATGCAACAGTCAGTGTTTGTCCTCAATCACTGCTTCATCATCTGAAAGAGTGACTAAGCTAATTGTTTTAAAAGCATAAAGTGCCTAAATTCATGGAAGCTTGCTCTTATGTCTTTCAGACTACTCTGTCCACGACTTTGGAGACCTCAGCTTTCACCACCTTGAGACAGACGAACCCTACATGGATGTGAAGTTCCCTCGGACAGTTGGAGCAGCGAATAAGATGCTGTCTAGCGCTACTAGCAGAGCTATCGGTGCCGGACACACCCTTGTCATGCTTGGAGGTGATCACAGGTAACCATCCTGAAATCCTACAATACAACCAAGTGATTGCAGTCTACTTTATACCATTTTAACATATGTGTTAATGCTGCACTTCCCTTTAAAACCAGATATTTATACGACTGCCTTTCTCCTTTCACAGCCTTGCTATCGGATCAGTGGGAGGCCATGCCCAGCAGTGTCCTGACCTGTGTCTCATCTGGGTTGATGCTCACGCAGACGTGAATACGCCCATGACTTCACCGTCAGGAAACCTCCACGGCCAGCCTGTGGCCTTCATGCTCAAAGAGATGCAAGACAAGGTGAGAAATATTTAAGATCCCCTCCAGACATGCTTTAATATATATATAAAAATACTCCTTTGAGTAAGAATGTGTCTGATATGTGTTTTCCACAAAAACGTTCAGTTAACTGTTTAAAGTGTTTTAAACTGCTGAACACAAGATGTCTCTTACTTCCTTGTAAAGTAAATTCTCAGTGTATGTGCACTGGAGACTTCAAGCTTCCACATCACACTTATGTAAGTCACATACTGGAGCATAATTAGCTCCAAACTGGTTGTAAGGTCATAAATCAAGCTCATAGATACACCCATTGGAAAACAGCCTTCTAGTGTCACATCAGTCACATGACAACCAGAAAACAAATGAAGGTGCACACACTGCACCATGTATGCAAATATTTGGTTCTGGAACAGTCATGTTAGTTTTAGAAACATGTTTTAGTCACCTTTTTAGACTTGAAAAGCATCTAGAAGGCCTGTTATTTGTAGTGCCATCCTTCATCACTAAAGAGTTGAAAGTGCAAATAGTAGGTGGCCATGAGGTTGAGGGGTGTCATGTAATTCCAGTGGAGTTGAGCTTCGAAATCAAGCAGTAAAAAACATATTAATATCTTTTGAAATGAGTTGTGGAGCATTTCAGTCAAATACATTTTACTTGATCTTTTTTTTTATCTGGTTTGCTAGGTGCATTTGACACACTAAGAGTGTGAGCCAACATTAAACAAACGTCCAGATATCAACTGGTGTTGGGCTTTTTTTTTGTCCCTAATAAATAAATTCCATATTACAATATATATGTTTGCCCACCACAGATGCCAGATATCCCAGGGTTCTCCTGGATGAAGCCATTCCTCTCCTCCAGAGACCTGGTGTACATCGGACTGCGGGATGTGGACCCCGGAGAGCAGTAAGTCGATACTATAGTTTTTACAACTTGTACCATATGTGGCTCATGTGAACCTAATTTTCCAACATGTAAGCAGTGTAAAAACTAGTTCTTGATGTTTTTGAATTTGTTTATCGCAGCCAGATCCTGAAGAACCTGGGTATCCAGTACTTCACCATGAGGGATATTGACAGACTAGGCATCCAAAGGGTCATGGAAGTCACTCTTGACCATCTTCTGGCAAGGTATGTTTAACAGTTATGATATTTATTTACTATTTAACATGATAGTTTTCATTTGTTGAATACAAATAATTTCCGATGTTTGATTTGAAGTGAACCATGTATTTACACAAACTTTCTCACTTTCTTGAACAGAAAACAGAGACCGATCCATTTGAGTTTCGACATCGATGCATTCGACCCATCTCTGGCTCCCGCCACAGGAACGCCAGTCAATGGAGGTTTGACCTACAGGGAGGGGATCTACATCACAGAGGAAATTCATAACACAGGTACAGACAAGTACACATATGGTTTCAACAACCTCTAAAGACAGCTTTGTGCTGCTTTTCTCCAAAAAAACCCAGTAAGATTAAGTTTTAAGTGCTTTTATCGTCATATTTTTGTATCTAACATGAAGTTGTTGATGTGCAGGTCTGCTGTCAGCCATGGACCTGGTAGAAGTAAACCCTGTCCTGGGGGCGAGCCGTGAAGCTGTGGAGGCCACCGCCTCTCTAGCAGTTGACGTCATTGCTTCATCTCTGGGGCAGACGAGAGAAGGCGCACACGTGCCCATGGATGAGATTCCCTCTGCGAAGAATGACACAGAGAAGCTCCGCATCTGAGAGTCTAAAACAAAGCTATGAACTTTATCAACATCCTCCCTGAGCATTCCGCAATTTTGAATACAAGACTGCAAAGACTGAATCTAATAGTTGCTTGAGTTTTGGAGTGTTTGTTCCCATCATCTCGCTGTACAGTGTAATGTAACCATGAAATTATGTCTAGATTCATAAATCTATGAACGGCTTCACAGATATGCAGTAAAAAGCCTTTGACATAATTTGGAAACTACTGCACTTACTGATGAGAATATTTTGCATTGCAACTGCAATACTAAATTATTTTGCTCCCATATGTAATAAGTGTTAGAGGACACGGCTGGCACATATTTATTATATTTGGTTTACAAGAGAATGAACCTGCCTCAGAGGTACATCCTGTCTTGTGTGGACTCTCAAACCTGTTTTGTGGCTGTGCCAGTTCGTAAAAACTAGTAATAATGTGTTTGCACTTTTGGACCAGCTGTGGTTACTGTATTTTCGTTAGAGTTTACTTTTGTATTTTCACAAAGAACCCACTAGTATGTGTTACAATTTCTCTATGTATAAACATGTACTGATTACATCAGTGTTATTTGGCTTGAAAATGGTTAATATTTAGCTTTGACTCAAATGCTGGCAAAAATGCTGGCAATTAATAGCATAATTAAGTTTGAATTGATCTAATGCTTGGTCTATATTTGACTTGATGTGGCCACTAAATGACTACTGTCCTTGTAATAAAGAGTTTATATTTTGGTCTTCCATAAATGTGATTCCATTTTTTGTGTGTGTTTCCTTAGTTTAACAGTTTCATTTCTACATGAGAAATCCCTCATTCTAGATGTGAGGCTACAATGTTTACCATGTTCAAGATGTAAGTTTAGTAGGTTAGCACACTAACATTTACTGATTAACACTAAACTAAATTAAATGAAAAGTTAAGGGATCACCAAAGTGATTACAATTCACCCTGATGGGGGCATGAATGTCTACAGTGTTGAGTCATTTCAGTAAAAGCCAAGAATATCAACCTCATGGTGTCACAAGAGGAAGAGTCAGGGGATCATGAAGTCATGAGTATTCATTCTGCGGGGGCCATGAATGTTTGCGCCACTCTGGTATTTGTTGAGATATTTCACAGGATAAGTGAGAAGTCCAACCTGCTGGTGGCACTGGAAGAAACATTGAGGGTCCACCAAGGTTATTTCAATTCATCCTCAGGACACCATGGATGTGAACCAAATTTCACAGCAATCCATCCAGTCAGTGTTGAGATATTTCAGACTGGGCCAAAGTGATTGGCTGATTGATTTCCATCCAGACACTGACAGCCATGCCAGTATCGAGACTAAAAATGATGAATAATTACTGATAATTGTTAATAGTATAGTAACACAGTTAAATTATAAAGTAGTGGGTCGTGAGGTTGTACAGCCTTAGTATTTACACCTAGTATGTAGCAAACAAAGCAACAAAACTAAAAACATTTGCTTTTTGGTTTAGTTTTTTAGGGGAATGTGAAGGTAACATTTACAGTTTTACGAATGGTTACAGGCATCATCATACAGGAGTCCATATCTTCAAAACCAACACACTGAAGTTGTCTCCTTGTGGACAAAACTGTAGTGTTGCAGTTTAGTAAATTTGCATTTAGAGTATTAACAACTGTCTTAATAACCTGTGCCCAGTTGACTCTTATATGGAAAAAGCCTCAGATTCCTACACTGAAAATGTGGAGGGAACAAATGATGGAAAGTGTTACACAACAAACTGTCATGCCATTGGACAGCTTCAGTAGGTGTATGTTCAGAAGGGGCAATCTGACCTTGATTCTGACAGTTTGGTACATCTGTAATTGTTGTCATGTATTAATGCCGACATTATTGTAATTAAATAGCTGCCTTCCTTGTATTAATGTCTGGTTACCTGCCTGTTTTTTGAGGGAACTGTAAATATAATTCAATAAAATTAAAAAAACACTACTGGGCACTAGTTCATTTCACAACCTCAAGGTTGTGATATGAACTAGTCAATGTAGTGACCTCATTATGTAACGCAAAACTCTCAAAATACAATAAATCCATCACCGTCCAGTCATCTCAGTTGAATAAAGAAAGAAAATATTACAGGGAGCGATATATCTAGAGTAGTGGTTGTTTTACAACGGCGACTATGTTGAGAGAATGACTTGGCGCCTCTCATTTCTTCTATTTGCATCCCATCTGATCGCTGCCTTAAAACAACCATAGATCACTACTATTTACATACCATCTACTGTCATTACTCTGGGTGAGCTCACTGGCTCAGATCCTCTGTGTCTGTTGAGTTCACCAGTGTGCCAGTATGCTTCCTTTAACACACACAGCTGAACTGGATTTGAATGATTTTCTTCAACAATATCTATCTTGTAAGCTGCATAGTAATTTGCATGCACTAATTGTCTAAATTGCACCCTGGTTAGATGCCACCTGCATCTTGTTAAGTACTTGTATTTGTTCAATGACAATAAAGTTGAATTTAATCTAGTCTAATCTAATTGTTGGTAGTGTAGAAAAGCTTTAAGCATTTTTTAAATGAGCTGCAGATCCAGTTTTTTTTTTATATCAATCACATCATTTTTTTTAATCATAATTGTTGCTGTTGTGTTAGCTGAAGAGTTTTTTGATAATGCTTACTCTGTATTGAACCTTGCATGTAACCAACTGTAAAAAAAAAAAAAAAAAACTAAGGCAATAAAACAAATTTGTTCTAACTTAACCCCAACTCCCAACCTGATCCACACCAGGTCACCAAACATGTTGTACTTGGCCGTCGCATGGCATTTATGTGGAAGAAAAATGATGTGGCAGATGTGCCACTTTGAGAACATTACACAAAAAATAACCTTATCACCTTTTATTTGAGAATTAATTCCACAGTAACAGATGTTGTTTACGCAGCACTAACCTGGCCTGGTCTCCACAGCAGATGTTTTTGGTTTTTTACTTTGGCCTGTTCGGCTGCCGTTCCTGGAAATTTCAGATACAATGCAAACTAAGGTTAAAGATTAGCTTTAATAATGTACAGGCGGTGAAATGTTGGAAAACCGTGGCCTATTTCTAATTTTTGTATTATACAGTGATTCGACAACTTTATTAACTACAGAGAACATTGCATCTGTAAGAAGAGTTTCCATCCATTTTCACATTCACAGGTCTGAAAGACAAATTTGGCTTCAGGTCTCAGTCCTCAGAATTGAAAAAATTAACTCAATACAACCATTTGTATAGTGGGCATGAACACTCTACAAAAACAGATTCAACAGGTGTCATTTTTATCAGATACTGTAATTTAGTTTTACAAAGATAACAGAACATGTGATTGTGTTGAATACTAATAATAAAGTATCCCAATCTGAGAATCTATAAACCTCCCAAAACAAAGTCAAAGTACGTCACTAACATTTCACAGGCACTGTCATGTACATCGATCATACTTGAACACAATCTTCTGTAGCAGCAAGCACACAAGTCCAGAAAATCCTTCTGCAGGGCTTCACAGGTATTAACAGTCTGATAAAACAGTGCAATTCTCATTTCTTCCATGGGGTTCCTGTGGGCTTGGTCCATTAACAGGTTAAAAAAAGGTGTCATTCATGTTAAATGAATGCCACCTATTGACTCATATAGAGGAGAATTCCCTCCTCAGTTAAGGTTCACTTTAAGACTGAACCATCTTACTGTCCTTATTTGCACTCACAGCTGGCTGAATGCAACAGAACAGCATTATTGCTACTGGAGAGTCAGTGGAAACAGGTGTAGAGAGTGGGATCTAGCCTGGATCCAGGGTTTAAGACTGTTTTTTTTTTTTTTTAGATGGTGCAGTTTGCTCATTTTCTGAAGAACTTCAGGTAAACCACAGCACCCAGAATAGCCAGCTCCATTAAAATGATGACACCTAACAGCAACTTGTTTGTCACAAGCCTATGAGACAGAAAAGGAGAAAGTCATTACAGTAAGCGTTAAGGAGGGGTTTTTTCCACTTCTTACATAACCATTTACAGGAAGGAATGACCAGATACTGCAAAATTATGACACATTTTATTTCATTACACATTTTTAGTGCTTTATATGCTTTTCTAAACAAAGACCTAAATTCAGAGTGATGTTATGAAGTGAAACAACTCAATTAATTTCGAGCATTTTGTCTGGTTAATGTACAGAGGCGTACAGGTAATTGTTATGTCATGTAAGTGGAAGGCAAAGAAAAAAAACAGATATATCAAATTCTAGAAAAAATACATTTAGCAGTGAATCATTGAGCACATCAATAAAAAAAAAATAGCAAGAAGAAATGAGTAAAAATCTAACACTTACCGCCGTGACATGGCACGTAGGATTTTTCGACTTCGACTGAGGTTCTCTCCAGTATTCGCCAACTACAAAAAAACAAAAGACAGAGAAGATATTTAAGAAAAACTATGTTCTGGCAACAAAAAATTGTCTTTTTCAGTTTAAAAAAACAAAAAACTGTTGATCTAAATCATATTGACTCACATGAGCTGTGCCACCAGTGTTGCCCCTAAACTAGCTACAACTGCAGGGCAGCTTTCAGAACTTCTATCAGATTCGGAAAACTGAATCAAAATATCTCAGATATTTACTTTGAATCCATTTAAACTAGTGCAGCGTCATAATCTGGTTTCTTATAGTAGCCAAATAATCATTTAAAGCTCACTCTGTCCCTGGTGCGGTCCAGCTGTTCCCTCTGCTCTCCCAGCTCCTCGATGATATCTGTGCCAATGTGCTCTGTCTCAGCTGCGATGCGCTGACTTCTTTCAATACTCTGGCTGGCGTTGTTCAGAGACTCTGAACCTTGGAGTAGCAAGGCTCTCTGGGACTGCAAGTACGTCTGCATGGGTGGGCAAAAATTACAAAGTCAGCCAGGGTAAACAAAACAAGAAAAATAATTTCAAAGACAATAAAATTAATCTTCAGATATTAAATTGACCTTTTGAATGCATTTCAAGGGTTACTTTGCAATAAAATGCTATACACTTCTATTTCTAGCGTACCTATTTCCCCTCAAATTGACACATCTGTGTCAACATTTCAGAATTAGGAAACATTTCCTGCTATTAGATTTCCTTGTAACTGCACTGGGAATATGTATTCTAGCCATTATTATTAACCATTATTATTATGGGAATAAGAAAAAGATAGTATTTTGAGTTCTCCTTTAGAGTTGTTGTAACCCAAAGTGACTAAAGACGTCAAGATCAAAACTAATGCAAGAAATCTGTCAGGCAACAACGAGTCTTGTGTCTCTTGATGACTTTCACATTAAGCATTTATGACACAAGAAAGTCCACAGCTCCACACTCACGCTGTGTTGGTTTTCTGATGAATAAATGCCTTGATGACTTCCTTCGACTGGCTGGGAGGAAAAGCCAAACCCTGTAGTTGAGATTTTAATGTCCCTCTGCAGTTTGCTCAGGTCCCTGCGGTACATGCGCAGCTTTGTGCTCATAGCATTTCTGTAGGAGGAGGGAGCCGCTCGCAGCTCTTCTTCCATTCCTTGTAACTGGAGACAGATAAGAAAAAAAATGTGGTGTTTTATTCTAGAGATAAGAGCTTTCTCTGTAAAGAGCTGTGAAATCTGCTTGTGAGCATGTGGTATTACTGCACAGACAAAACAACCACTGGATTATGTAACATCATAATGATATCTTGATGCACAGAAATGACACACCATAACCCTGTCCAATCATGTTCTTGGAATTTCCCAAAAACTGAACGTGAAGAAATATGAGAAACTAAAAGCAAAGTTGTGAATCTCATGATACTTAAGGCAAACTAAGTAAATTCCTTACTGTTTCTTACTAGTTTCAAAATCAGTGGTTGCACATTTACTCAAATTCTGTATTTAAAGGACCAGTGTGCAGGATTTAGTGGCATCTAGTGGTGAGGCTGCAGATGACAACCAAGTGAATATACCTCTCTCTCTCTTCACCTCCCAGCATGTAGGAGAACCAACAGTGGCTGCAAAACTTGCTAAAAACAAAAAAAGCCCTCTCTATAGCCAGTGTTTGGTTTGTCCATTCTGGGCTACTGTAGAAACACGGTAGTGCAACATGGCGGACTCCATGGAAGAGGACCCACTCACTATGTAGATATGAAGGGCTCATTCTCAGCTAATAAAAACACAACGATTCCCATTGTAATGGGATTACACACTAACTGAAACATAGCAAAGTACGTTCAGCTAGATGCTGCTAAATTCTGCACAATAGACATTTAACTACAATTATGAGGAACTTGTGCTTTACTTCAGTTTTTACATCTTATGTTACTTCTTCTCCACTTTGTTCAAGAGGGAATTATTGTATCTTTGTGCTGGACTAGATTTGTTTCATAACTATAAAGCTAGTTAGTATTATTATACAATTGTGATATATTTTTACAGCTTTAACTACCAATAACATGTAAAGTTTGTAAAATTAGCTCCACCTCCAACAACATTAAACAACATGCTGATTAAATATTAACGTGCCATTAAACACAATCAAATTATTAAAACATATGAGGACTATCATCAGCAGCAATTATTATTATTATTATCATTAACTACATTTACTGGTTTCTAGTCTTCTATGATAGTATCTCTGGGTTGTGGACTAAACATTTTATGTTGCATATTAGGCTTTGGGTAAAAAGTGATTGTCATTTTTCACCATGATTAATAAAGAAAATAATCAACAAGTTAATCAACAATGAAAATAATCATTAGTTGCAGTCCTGAAACTTCTGAAGACAAAAACTTTATGACACACACAAATATATTTCTGTTTTTTAACAACTCATAGACATCTGAAATGTGACCCTGATTACACACTGCTTTTTGTAAGATGTCAAAACCACTGGAAACCACTGGTTTCATCTTTAACAATGTATTGTATTTTAAAAGCTTGTTATATTATCCATTGTGTCAAATCTTCATCTGAAAAGCAACTAAATCTGTCAAGTAAAAGTAATGGAGTAGAAAATGCAATATTTCCTAATTAAAAGTAGTGGAGTGGAAGTATAAAGCTGCATCAAATGGAAAAAAGTCAAGTGCAAGTAGCTCAAAACTGTACTTCAATAAACATACTTAGTTACTTTCCACCACTGATAATTGCAGCTCTAGAAGTAACTTGTATATTTTGTGTCAATATCTGAAAACAATTTCTACTGCGGTTGTTAAACATGTAAGTGAAGTAGGCAAATAAAGCTTAATTTCCATAATGATGAAGGCTCACAGCTTTCTAGCTATCAGATGTTTATGTCCAAAACATCCATAACACCAGAGTATCTCACCATTTCCTCCGCCTCCCCCTGCCTCTCATCGAAGCGTCTCACCAGCCTCTTCCTCTCCTCTGCGGACACAACACAGGTTTCAGTTTCACTGCACACAAAACACCCTCTGAGGTTTCTTATACTGTCGTTCAGTTACTCAGGTAGCGTTGACTTTGGGTGCTTCAACACCAAGACAAAGTGTTTACCTCCATGACATTTCAGAGCTTTCTCCGGCATCAGCTTCAGCTCTTCGTACAGAGATCTGTAGATTTCGTGCAGCTTCTCAAATTCCTCTGACGACATTTTGAAGGATGTGTAAAGTTAGCTGAGCTGTCTTTTCTAGAGAAACTACTTTACCCTTTTCATGTAAAAGACAGAAGTAACAACAAATCACAACTGTACATTAACCTAGTTTCGGGCTTCGATGATAATAATAAGATCCTCGGGACTCTTCCGCATAATGGCCCTCGTGATCACGTGACAAAACCTCCAAACTAAAAATCAAAGACCATGTTTTGGTAAATTTCTTACTAAAAACTAAAACTGCACTCCACATAGCAATACTACAGTAACCGATATAATGACAAACCGAGGTGAAAATGACTTTAAAATTACGTACAACAATTTTATATAGGCGCTAGGCAGAGAGCTTTCACTGATGCCTTCTGGGAAATGTAGTTTATAAACAGATCTGAGTGTGTCTTTTGGTTTCTTTTTGGTAATTATAAGGTAGTCGTACATGTTTCTATTGAAACCGTTATTTAACCATTACTATACAGACATGGAAAGAAAAATATCTTATACATTGATGTATTATTATACATCTTGGGTAGTCAGAGATTCATGGTAGAAGGCATAAAATCAAATAAAGATAATTACACAAACAATGTTATTAAAATCTATTTTACAACACAATTAATGCAACAATGATCACTTATTTAATTTTAAGTTGTTTCATTGAACCCATGACTGTAAACCTGTAGTATTTGATTTCATTTACCCATTTTTACATGTGTACGCTTATTTAATTATTAATATATGGTTATTGTTTACATAACTTGGCTCTTCTTTTTCTTTTTTCTCCTTGAGCCAGTGTTATTGATAGTAATGTATTGTTACAGTTATGACAAGAATTTGCCAGGTATTACATGCTCAAATAAAGCACTTGGAAGTTATTAGAAACATGAAATCTGCGTGACATGAAGTCTTATTAGGTAATCTGATTCCCTAAAATTGAATCCCTAAAATTGAATTACTGTATTTCCCACCTCTTTCTTAATGTATATTTGTATTTATTTAAAATTCTCTCTCTCTCTCTCTTAATGTATATATGTTGTACATATTTCAATTAGTCTCTCTTATCTTTTTCTGATCTCTCTCCTTTTTATATAATTGTAAATATTTTATTATATAATCTAATTAGAATTTGATCTTGAAGAAGCCAAATTTCACGTCTACCAATTCAATGTTTCCACCTAGTGTGTTGCTGTGCATGTCTCAATAAAATAATATCTATCTATCTATCTATCTATCTATCTATCTATCTATCTATCTATCTATCTATCTATCTATCTATCTATCTATCGCCATGTTAAAATAAAATAATTTATAAACTATCCATACAATGGTTTAGTTTATTAAACACATTAAAATCAGCTTGTAAATAAAAAAAAGAAAAAGATATCGCTAAAACGACTAGTAAACTCAAATTTTCTGTGTCTAGCTGCAGAAACTACAATCCCATGATTCCGTGCGCGGTGTCTCTTTCGCCCCCGCTACACCCCGCACTCCTTTATGCTTTGACATCAGCTGTTCTGCTCCAGAGCAGCGGCGTCCTGCAGGAAGAGACGGGAAAGAGCCAAAACCGTGTTATGATGGTGCTTTTATTAATTATCGCAGGCCTCGGAGTGGTGACGTTACTGGTGATTTCATTTGCACCACACATACGGTAAGCGGCAACCAATGCACTCATTCACTCACATATATATAAATCACAGATAGGCGGTTACATGGTTTGACAGGACATTACAGTGCACTGATGTAATTATTACGATGAGGTCAATTTACATGATTAAAAACACTAATCGCACATTTAATTCAACTAACCTTTATTTTTAAAGGTGTATTTTTCATTGCCGTGTTTATTGCACGATGCAGAATTGATTTTCCCTGCAAAAAATCAATGAAACAGAATGATGGAGCTGTGGGAGTTCTTGCACATAGATGAACCGGGTGTCTTCCAGCTGAGAAACTCGGGCCTATCAGGAGGCTGAGCGTGGGCGGAGTTATATCTGTATGCATTACTCCAATAGAGCTATTGGTTATAGGGCGGCCCTGCACGGTGGCGTGGGTCGTATGACTTGACGCTCAGGATTGTTCATTATCCAAGTTTCTGTATGAATAATTAAGGAAGGCTGTCCATATGTCCAATCCTAATGAGGACATAACTTACACTGACTCCAGAAGGAGATACTAGTCACTACAATAGAGGTGGAAGACGTATTCAGATCCTTTACTTAAGTAAAAGTACATAGTATTAGCAGTAAAATGTGAAAGTATTGCAGTAAAAGTAGTGATTTGGTTCTTCTGACTGATATATTATTATATGTGACATCATTAGATTATTAATATTGAAGCATCAGTGTTAGAGCAGCATGTTACTGTTGTAGCTGCTGGAGGTGGAGTTCGAACTATTTTATATACAGGTAGCTAGTTTAGTCCAGTGGTTCCCAACCTAGGGGTCGTGCCCCTCCAAAGGGTCAGCAGATAAATCTGAGGGGTTGTGAGATGATTAACAGGAGAGCAAAGTTCTGATACACAAACCTGTTTTCAGTTTTGGGGACTTTTTCTCTAATCTTTGATTTTTGGTGAAAATTTGGATCATTTATTGGATCATTTGAACATTTATTCATCTTTTTGTAAGATGTCAAACGCCAAAAAGGTTGGAAATCACTGGTTTCATCTTTAACAATGTGTTGTACTTTAAAAGCCTGTTATATTATCTATTTTGTCAAGTCTTCATCTCAAAAGTAACTAACGCTGTCAAATAAATGTAGTGGAGTAGAATGTACAATATTTCCTTCTGAAATGAAGTGGAGTGGAAGTATAAAGTAGCATCAAATGGAAATACTCAAGTACAGTACCTCAAATTTTTACTTATGTACAGTACTTGAGTAAATGTACTGTCACTTTCTGCCACTGTTGACGATACAGTGTATTTAGTATTAATCAGTGGTGACTGTCCATTAACAGACAATATGCAGCAGGAGGAGTGTGTAAGTCTACAACTCGTCTGGATGGGAAGACCGTCCTCATCACTGGAGCCAACACAGGGATTGGAAAAGAGACCGCCCTGGACCTGGCAATGCGAGGTCATCTTTTGGTTTTACCTTCAAATATACAGCAAAATCTCTCTTTGACATCCACAATCTCCCCTTAACAACTCTCATAGAAAGCATTATTATTGGGCAAAGCAAAGTTTAAATCAGTTTTAGAATTAAAGCTGCAACGATTAATCTGTAACTATTTTGATAATTGTCTAATCGTTTGGAGTCACTCTTGATCTGATTATCTTTGAGTTGTGGACTGTTGGTTGGGCCAAAATAAGACATTTTAGGTTTTGGATTTTATGAAACAATGATCAACATTTTTCACCATTTTCTGACATTTTATAGACCAAACAACTAATTTATTGAGAAAATAATATCCAGATTAATCAATAATGAAAATAACTGCTATTTGGAGTCCTAGATATATTATTAAAAATATATTTGATGCCATTATACTAGTATACAATACTATGTACTGTAATGACATTGCAAATATATATAAAACATTGATTAAAAGAGTAAAACCTGCATAAATGTATTAATTCTCATTAACGTCAAGTCAAAACGTCAAAAATGGCCACCGCTCCTCCAACACACAGTATAGGGTCAATGTATTGATAAATAGGTTGACAGGTTTGATGATGACAGGTGTGGTTAACCATCCAATCTGCTCAGGGTAACTAAGCTCTAAATGTAGAATGACATAAAATGATCAAACTTACATGTATTTGAAGTGAATGAACTGTTATGCATTATATTAGACAGAAGTCTTAATACCTGTAAACCTAAACTTCACTAACAACATTTTATAAAATACCATGATATGATCAGAAATTCACAACACGATTCTTCAGATACTTAATAAGTGAACACTGAATTATAGTCCATCTCAGTAAGAATTGAATGACAGATGTTACATAATGATGTTACAATTTATTCTCTTGACCCTTGAATGATTTGCTGGTGGTTGGTTGTCATGTTGGAGACCTGCTGCGGGAATATTAATATTGTTGCCTTCATTCTTGGTTAATCAAGCAGCATAAAATGTAATTTCATTTTTCAAAAACAGACGGCATTTCAAGGCTCCTCAGTCACCTTTTAAAACTTTTATGACATGGGAAGTTGGGCTGTTCTGGTACACTGGTGGCCATTTATTCACAATTTTCCGTGGTTTGATACGAGGAGCTTTTTTGCATGTCATCCCATCTCTACTGTCGATGTCAATTAAGTCTGGAGTGCCAAAAACAAAAAATAGTGCAATGCTTTCAGCTGTCAATGAACTATGCATGTAATCCTTTTTTTTCTAGTTTTGTTCAGTGCGCCACAAATTAAATATAAAAGCATCCTAAATTGAAACCAATAATCCTAAACTAACAATAAAAACATAAGAGATTGGGATATGTTGTTCAACTATAAATGTAAAAGTAATGCTTTGCTTGAGGAGTGACATATAATTGTTCCACACACCAAAACAGAACAGAAGCCTCCTGATATCACCTTTTTGAATAACCGTAGTCTCTGTTTTGTCAATAACTTGGCTTGTTTTCTTACTTTTTACACGACAGGGGCTCGGGTGATTATGGCATGCCGAGACACAGAAAAAGGTGAGGAGGCTGCGGCCAGTATCCGAGCTGCGTACCCTAAAGCACAAGTGGAGGTCCGAGAGCTCGATTTGGCAGATACCTGCTCTATACGAGCATTCGCACAGAAATTCCTGAGAGGTATGCACACAGTAGCTGTTTGATATTCAACCTACATCTACCCACAAAGCCCAGGTTTATTGTTGTTTAACAGGTATCACATCTGTTGTGTTCCTTTTTTTCCCCTCCAATGTTTTGTTCTTCAGAGGTCACCCAACTTCATATCCTTATCAATAACGCCGGGGTGATGATGTGCCCCTACACGAAAACAGTTGATGGCTTTGAGATGCATATTGGGGTCAATCACTTAGGTAAGATGTCACCAAAATCTAATGCAAGCATGAATTATTCAAGCCTTAAACATTAAAAAGATTAACTGACTGGTCCGTCGATAAGGTTGTAAATACATGTAAATTATTTAGAGAATTTGAAATCTTAAGCCTTGTTTTTACAGCCTGGATTGGTACAATGAGTCCATAAACAAGACTGTGTGTTTTGATTGCTAACTGTACGTGTGTCTTACTTCTGACAGGTCACTTTCTCTTGACGTTCCTCCTGATCGGGCTGTTGAAGCGCAGCGCGCCGGCCCGGATCGTGGTGGTTTCGTCTCTGGCTCATAATTTCGGCTGGATCCGTTTCCATGACCTTCACAGCCAGGGAAGCTACAACAGCGGATTAGCATACTGCCAGAGCAAGCTGGCAAATGTGCTCTTTGCCAGAGAGTCTGCACGTAGACTAAAAGGTACACAAATACACACACACACACACACACACACACACACACACAAAATGGGAGAAAGGACAGATGACCTGCTCTGCTCTGGCATACAGAGCAGTGACAGTGAGGATTAGTGGTGCCCAGAGTAGGAGTGAGGAGATAAAACCAAATACAAAATATGACACCCGTTTCCTGAGTATTTAAAAAAAAACATAGCTGCTGCATCCTTACAATTTCAGCATTTTGTTTGAGAAAAGTCTTTATATATAGCAGGAAATAAAATAATATATTCCACAAATGAATACATCTGAATCATCATCATAAAAACCTTCATTCTTGGCATTCCACTATTACTACCTAAATAACATTATTTTCCAGTGATCAGTCTGTTGATTAGAAAGTTTAAAAAATGTCTCTTATAGTGACATCTGTCTTCTGTCCTCACAGGCTCCAATGTGACAGTGAACTCGGTCCATCCTGGGACGGTGAACTCTGACTTGACCAGACACTCAACCCTTATGACGATACTTTTCACCGTCTTGTCTATGTTCCTCAAAACTCCACGGGAAGGAGCGCAGACCAGCATCTACTGTGCCGTGGCAGAGGAGCTACACTCGATCTCTGGGAAACACTTCAGGTAAGCAACACATTAGAAAGGTCATTTCCAAGAGCCATCAAACAGAAATGTAGACCTCAAATTAGTCCTGTGAGATTTTTATTCAGACTGATATTAAAGTCTAGAGCCAAGCAATGGATGCATTAATTCCCTTTGAAACAAGTTACTTACACACTAGCAGCTCTGTGAAGCTGTACTTTGGCTAAGTGGTGTTTTGAGCTAAAAGATAACATTCTTATGTTTAGTAGATATGTTTACCATGTTCACCATCTTAGTTTAGCATGTTAGCATGCTAACATTTGATAATTAGAACAAAACACAAGGTACAGATGATTTTGACCTGATGAGATAAAAATTCAGGGGGTGATGATTTCCTATATTTTTCTTTCTGGCAGCAAATCTCATGTGCAGAGCCAAACCAACAACAAACTCATCACGTATTGTGTGTATTAAAAGCTTGATATATCTTATTCCTCTGTGCCGTAGACCTCCATTGTTGTCAAAAAACTACTATAAACATGTCAATGAGCCACACAGTTGCACTGGATGACATGTTCCTTCACCCAAAGACAATGGACATGGTAGTTTTTCTTTTACTTTACACTTCAGTTCTTTGAGAAATTTACAATGTAGTACAAAGTCAAGAGGTTGTGATATGTAGCACAACAAGCTAACAAAGATCTGTTAACACAACCATAATCCTGCGTATGCACAGTGGCGTCTGCCTTAGAGGGAACTACTCTCTTGGGTCTGAAAACGTGATCACTGTTATTAGTGTTTGGAACCATTTCTATAATATACCACAATCATAGCCTTCAGGATGAAGGAACATGTCAACCAGTGCAGCGCTGTGGCTCACTGATGTATTTAATAGTTTTTGGACAACAATTGAGGTCTACAGCACAAAGGAATAAGATATATCAGGCTTTGGATACAAACACAATACTTGTAAGTAGATAAATTCATTGTTGGTTTGGCTCTGCACATGAGTTTTGTTGATAATAATAATAATGATAATATAGAAAATCGCCAGCCATATCCTTTAAAGTACAGCTTTTGTGAGATCAAGCATGTATCTTCTAGAGCTTTGTGGCCGGTATAAAATAAATGAGGATAACAAACCTTATTACCATGTACAAGGTCAAAGGGAAATGAAACCGTTGCACGCAGAGTGATGACTCACACCATCATTAGCCTTTATGTAATACTCCCCCCTCCACCCCACTCGTCCCCCTCCCGCCCCCCCCCTCCCTTTGTTTCAGTGACTGCGCCCCTGCCTTCGTAGCCCCACAGGGCAGGAGCGAGGACACAGCGAAGAGACTATGGGACGTCAGCTGCGAGCTTCTCGGTATCGAGTGGGACTGATTCAACTTTTAACCGCCATCTATCTCAGTTATCAAAGGAGTCCTTATCCTTTTTTGTTATCATTAATTTCATTGTTTCACTATGGTTTCGATGTTCTTTTCTTTGAACGTTTCTTACCTACAGAGATTTCAGCGGTCAGGTAATAATGTAAGAGGTACTATAATGTGAAGTTGCTTTTTTGTGTAATAATGCAGTAAATTACAGTATAATGACTTGAGTATTTTGGTGCCTCACAAACCAAAACCGCTCAACTGTATTATCATGTAACCACAAATACTTTTTGACTCTATATTTTTGTGACACAATGTGAATACAGTGTAGGCAAAAAAGCAACTTGATGCATCGCAATGCTGTAGGATTACTGTGAAGGGTCAAGCCAGGGTAACTGACCAGCATCTTTATCAATTTTTTTTTTTTTTTTAAATTTCTCCAGAATTTGCAGCTAAATTGCTTGACTTTTGTGCCAGTATTTCTAAAATATTGCAGGGGTTCTTACAGAGTTTCCAGGTTGATTAAAATATTAGTAAACTATCAAAAATTAGCTTCAGTCTGAGCCACGGTTACAGCTTCAATTGCATAAATGTATTTTGTGATAACTGTAATACATGTTATATAAAAGGTTTTCTATTTGAACAAAGTTAGAATCATGTCATTCCAGTATTTGCAGAGATGTTTTTTTTCCCCATGATCATTACCAAAACTGCACATTCCTGCAGGAACTACTGTTTTACATTCATAAGGATTTCCCTCCTCATGTTTCCTTCTCAGCATTCACATGCAAGGTTGCCAAGAGTTTACATTCTGTGTTTTATACGAGTGAAACATGCCTTTTACTACACTTACATTCTTGTTAAGAGTTGAATGTTTACATTTAATGTAAATAAACAGAAATATTACTACAAGACTGCTTGGATCAATCCTTGATAATCTCTTTCAATTGCCATCACACACACACACACACACACACACACAAATGTATCATCTTAACCAACACATTTTGGATGCAGTTGATTCATATATTACATAATTTTTTATTTCATTTTCATTTTACTTTACAAGGGATGGAGAAAACAATTACATTTCAAAATCATTTGTTCCTGCATCATTAAAGCAGTTACTGTATTACATATTTTACAATTTTTCCCCAAAGAAGTTTATCTTTTTTTTTTTTTTTTTAAACTCACACAGTATAAAGTGCGGCAGTGATGAGACAGAGTTAAGGAGGATTAGAGTGCAAGAATGTCGTACGTGTGCATCTCGGAAGTCTAAACTGGCTTATTTTCATCTCTTGCCGACCAACACTGAATATCACATCTCTGTCTTTACCATCTCACTCTTCACACTAGTGAAAGGGAAGCAAGGCAAACACATAAAATAGTGTCTCCTATAAATAAAGATCTATTGTTTGATCATTTTAATCACAATAGCTCTGAAATACATATATCTAGTATCCTTGAAAAGGCAGTATCAGCAACGTGGGAGATTGTTCTGTAAATTAACTAACAAATATATGTTTTATGAGGGTATTACATTTGCATTGTTATTCTGTTTTGACCAGGTTGTAGGTTTGCAAAATAAACCAACAAAAAGAAAAATACACATAAAAAGATAAGTGTATGGAGAAGGTTACATCCCTTTTTTAAAAATAATTATTTCATTGTTTATCTGTGTTGAGGCATATATAGGTCGGGTCTGCCATGAGAACAAAGTAAAATGTATGATTTAAAATTAGTGGCACTCATCAATCATTAAATAAACTGTGACACACAAGATGAGAAATGCAGAGGTAAAGCTAAGAACTAGAGAGGTGATTTTCTTGATAGTGAATTAAACTTCATTAAGATTACATGATCTATAAGTGCTTCCCTTTCTGTATCCAACTTTGATGTTGCTTGGAAATTTTCTTAACATCATCTTAAATGCCCTTAAATATTTCAAATTCTGTTACTGTCCCTTATCAAAAGGGAATATACACTGAAAGCTGGCAAAGGAAATGTGCTCTACAATATCAGTTGAAACAGGTAAACATCAGGATTACAAAAACAAGACAACAGTTGTCAGTTTCTTCAAGGACTGAACATGTACCGTCCGTCATTACATTTACGTGAATGAGTAAAACTGTATTCACACGCACAGACACAGACAATAAGGACATAAATTGCGAGGAAAAAAAAATAGATTTACAAGCAAACACATTTGGCAGAGACTTTCCGGTCAGTTTTAAGATATTTTCCCTTTTGGTTGAGGTAGGAGATTAATCTTAGTCAAATACTGAGTAACAGGTATGATTATATTGTGTGAGATTAACTGTATACTCTATGTATACACTGCAGTTAGCAGTTATGTAGTAGTTGTCATCATTCGGATGCAGTAACATTGTTCCCTCTGTATCAAACATTGTACAGACGGGAGATAACAGTGAAATATATCTGGAATAGAAATAAAGCACAGCGGTGATACGTTAGCTTTACAGACACAGGGAGGCGGCTCAAATAAAAAGAGAAAGTGATCATTTCGAGATGTTTCCATTTCATATTCCATGCGTTTTCCAGACCTTAACGGCATGTAGCAGGTGTCCTAATAAACTGATAGATTAGTCAAATTTCTACATGTCTATAATCTTATCACATTCTGGATGATTTGACCAAATGATCTGGTTGGCATGAAGTGTGGTATATACCAATCATCAGCTACAATATTGTATATCTGAAGATCACAGCTGCTCCGTCGTCACAGTCATATGTATCTGAGGGCTGACTCCCTCACGTTTCTCCACATCATCTGTACTTTGAGTCTAAGCACTGTCCGTGTAATCCCTTGTTGTGCTGACTGTGCCTTTACCTGGCATTGGTTCGGCCCTGGCGCTGCTGAGGTGACTTGCTGTGGTGTTCAGACAGCCACTGGCGACAAATGTTCTGCATCACTGAGTCTTGTGCTCCCTCTGCAGCCTGAAGGACGTCCTGGACCAACGGGCCTGCCCGGCTCGACTCCAGTTTCACCGCCAGCAGGTACGCTGGTCGCAGCTTACTGCACTGCAGGTAGGCTTTGATCTGCACACAGAGGGACAGTGATGATGAGAATTACATCAATAGCAATATATAATTTATATACCTGAGGAGTTGAAAGATTAGTAGAATAACAGGCATGTTATCACTGGTAAAGGGAGTAAAGGATAACTTTCACAAGTAGAATAGCTGACACTCAGTGAAAGTGATGTTAAAACAGGGTCATTGTGTTTTCTGTATCTGTAAAAGACAGCCAGGGGCAAGAAAGCAATGAATGAAATGCTTTGCAGTCATTACCTTGCTCTCTGTGCTCTTCGCCTCTAGAATGAGACTTTCCAGCTCCTTGGCCTAAATCAGATAAAGAACAATAAAAGTTGACCAAACAGACAACATGGAGGCAAGTCATGTTCTGTTATCAGAGTACACTCGATATTCATCTTAATATCATCAAGGAGTTTCTGTCACTCACATCAGCTGGTCCCTTATCTGCAACAGACACACAGCTGAGGATGAGGGCATCACAGTCGTTTTTGGTGGCAGTGCCTGACTCGCCAACACATTTGAGCAGCTGCCGCACGGCTCCATACTGCCTCTGACGGACAAGCCTTTGGCCGGCTCGCACGTAGACAGCCTGAGACTCCAGCTGGAAGTCCTGCAAGCAGGATGGGAGGGAGAAGGAGGTGAGAGATATTTCAACCTTTGAATGGAAAACCACTGAACAATAACCATATATATCATCCTTGTGTCCAAATATTGCTGCTGTACTATATTTTTTGTACGTAGAGTGAATCAGTTACTGAATACTTGTTCTTAGTGTTTATGACTGAAATCAAGATTATAAAATCTAATTCATCACTTCTGCAATCACAGTTAGAAAGTTACATTTTGTCTGTCTGTTGGAAGAAGTATGAACTTATGACTTAAAATGACTTCAAAACAGAACATCTCTTACGACTCCAACATACCTGTATGACTCTGTATGCAATGCCAAAACCTTCTTCAATGTTTTTTCCTCCAAGCATCACCTGCAATAATACAAATTCAGAATATACTGTATTACTGATTATACTGAAA
Organism: Euthynnus affinis; assembly: GCA_029490765.1. Lineage (NCBI taxonomy): Eukaryota > Metazoa > Chordata > Actinopteri > Scombriformes > Scombridae > Euthynnus > Euthynnus affinis. Next base: position 20,789,824 of record CM055851.1, read on the forward strand.
AAATAAATACACATTAAAATAGAGAGCACAGTCCCAAACAGGCATTTAATACTTTATATTTATTCCACACATACAGTAATCCTGCAGAGTTTGACTTTAAAATGTTATTTTGGATAACATAACTCATTCCTTCTAATTCCCTATTTCTTCCCATCACTGGCAAAATCATCTTTTTTTTTTTTTCCATTAAAAGATTACTTCTTTGACATATACAGTATTGTTTATACCGTCAATGTTGCTGTGAGGTGTGTTGATGTTTTAATGAACTGCCAAAGACAATTTTTAACTTTTGTGGACTGTAAAGTTTATTCTTCTCTATCATATTATATTCTTTAAGGCCCCGATATACAGTACAAGTCAAAAGGTTGGACATGATTTTCATTGAAGTGAATGGGAAGGTCTGTCCAAACTTTTGACTGGTGCTGTATATGCAAAATTGATGTTTATCTTCCACATACCTCAACACCTCTTCTAGCAGCAATACTATTTTGACTCATCCACAACTTGCATTTCAGCAACATTGATGTATACTGGAAGAATCACAAGTGGAACTTCACCTTGCAGGCAACCTCCACCTTCATGGGGCTTCCTCCAAACAGTGTAGGTGGTGAACTGGACCCAGTGGACTTAGAGGAAGGTGTACTGATCTGTGGAGCCTTGGGGGAGGCCGCCGTCTCACAGCGGTGGAGAAAACGGGTCACCTCTAGCTGGAGCTCAATTGTATTCATGTGTCTAATAAAAATAAGACAGGAGAGGTCTTTACAATTTCATAAAAGACCAAAAAAAAGCAACTGAGAAGCTGCGAAAATATCTGAAGCAAATGCGGAACAATGGAGCACAAAAATACAGGGCCACATGTTTATTTTTAATTTATTCAATCACTGGTAAATTCTGAGAAAGAGGCAGAAGTTTTATTTACATCAAAATAACTGAAATCAGCATATTTTGAATCACCTGGACACGTCACTGGATGACATCATCTTCCTGAATGAGTTGACTTGAGACTTTCTCCTCCCAGCAGCCCGACCTTGCTGCTCCTGCAGGTATGTCCTCAGGTGCTCTTTGGCGCTCACCAACCAGTGCTATAACAGACAGGCAGGTTTAACTTTCTCTTACCAGCAAGGAACCTTTTTCTTTTTGCCAAATAGATAACTGTGAAAAACAAGATGAATGACATACCTGCTGCTCTCCCAGCTGTAGGTACGAAGTGGCTCGATATGTGAAGAATCGGATGCAGGTCATGGCCGCACGCACGTGATCCTGTCCAAGTGAACAGCATTTTACTTTTGATTAAAGTCAAGCTCCCTAAAATTCTGAGAATACTGAGAATTGCAAATGATCAGCTAACCATCATGAACTGCTGGATCTGGTAGAGAGTGTGGTAGTGTCCCCGCCGCTGCAGGAACTGGCAGGAGGCGATGAGGTAGCGGCTGCATGTTTCCAGGCCGGGGTCCAGTTTTTCCAGTATTCCCTGCAGCATGCCAAGACGTCCCCGTTCCAAACTAGGCTGCAACACACCCTCTAAAAACACCTCATCTGGTGATTCCTGAGAAGGAAAACTAATGTCAATATGTATATTTGAGCAGCTCTTTAAATACACTGCCTACCTGATCAACCTTTTCAAGGGTTTTGATCAACCTACAGCTTGTTTCTTTGGTATACACTTCCTTTGTTGCATTTTTGTTTCATTAAAACTCACATGAACCCACATGCACCCTGTTAACTGGACTGGAGTTTGGATAAACTAACATCCTGCTAGATTAGACACACAACAGAGAGTTCGATCAACTCAATAACCAGCCTGTAGAAGAAGTACAACATTAAGTACTTGGACAAAATCATTGATCAGACTCAGAGAGCATTTTAAAGAGAGCCAACCAGTGACTATTTTTAATCAGGAAGCTGAGGAGCTTTGACGTTAGCCAACACATATTTGAAATGGCATCCAGGAGCCTCGTTGAAAGCATCTTATCATTTAACATAACAGCTTGGTATAGCAACTTAAGCGTAAAGAGCAAAGAAGCTCTCCAAAATTGTTAACATTGCGGGGAAGGTGATTGGCAAGTCACAAAAACAACTCTGCAATATATTAGACAGTGCTGTACACAGGAGGACTAAATATATAACTACAGATAACTCACACCCACTACACTAAGAGTTTGAGCTGCTCTTATCTGGCCATCGATTCAGGGCCCCAAGGAAGTCTTTTATTCCCTGTGCTGTGCAGGCATTGCACAAAGAATGACTGCATCAGGGAACACTTGATATTATATAAGATTTGCTCTCTGGTATTATTTATAACTACTTGCTGCCACCTGCCCATTTGCACTATTGTATGTTGCATATGTTTTTTTAATGGTGTGTTGTGCCATGTGTAGTATATGTATTTCTACTGTACTTTAAATCTAATCTGATCTAAATGAACTCAATGCTAACTTAGGAAAGGAGTGAGATTTCAGTTTTCAGACACAATGCCTTGTGGCGGTGGATATTTAACACCCCGTAACATACTTGGTTTAAATGACCCACACAGTTATTCAGGATATGAGCTGATCATACTGAAAGTCTAAATTTATAAACTAAGCCTCACCTTGTTGAGAAGGTATGTCAGGGCCTCTGACATGCTGTCATGACGCATATAGAAGCTGATCAGTGCCATGTGAGTGCCGTATGTGTTCAGGTAGTAGAGACACTCTTGGTGGAGGCTGCTGCTCAGGGTCTGTGCGTCCGGTCGCTCCACAGGACCGGACTCACACAGGGCCTCCTCCAACTCCCGCAGGGAGGCCAAGATGTCCTCACCAGAGGACTGACACAGACACGGAAACACAAACACAGCACAGAAAGTCACAAAAAGGGTCATAAATGTATGTGTGAAAAACTTGCAGATGTCATTCAGCCTATTTTAACATCACACAACATAAATCTTACTTTGAGTGCTTTTATTTAAATCCTGGTATGATAGGGTCAGATAGAGTACAGTAAGTGTCACTGAACCACAACCAATAGTCTCCGAAGAACCACACAAGCGTGTCAAAGTTCTCTCACTGGAAACTCCCACTTTAATCCAGGCCAACAGACACCACACATGTTAGTGCAAGTGCCACTCATGCTAGAATGTACTGGCTTCCTCCTCCATGTGAAGAAGCCAAGACCCCTTGGCATCAGTTGGTACAGTGGGAGATTCCTGTGGTATCATGTACCAGAGTTGGAGGGGTTGACGTAGTAATGTACTCTCTGTTGGGCTCCAGAATGTGCCCACCAGAGGAATGACTCGACCTGACCTCTACTCTATATATGCTGTTATGTACTCGTGGCTCACCATCTCTAAATTAATTTACAAAACGAGTACACGCATACACACATTTATTGCTTTTGTCAGAGCTACTGATTTCAAAGCTGCATTTTGTCATTGTAAAAATCTCCACCTGCAACTGTAAACTTGCTCCACTAGTGTTACAATCTACAGGATAATCCCTCTGAGGGAGGAAGCATATAAACATGTTTACAAGTTCTCTTCGTTAAAGGTCAGAGTGAATTTATAACTTGACTGAACTAAAAGTTGGCAGATATTTAAGTGCAGTGCTCATGCAGGATAAATTACAGTAATTACAAAGAGCTACTTTTGTATTGGCTATAATGGAGGCCAACCATTACAGTAGTGATGTAGTCGGACACAGAATAAGACCGTCATGTCATGAAGCGTTTTCTTACTGTGGCCAGAGTGGGTCGTACAGTCGTCTCCAGGTGCTGAACAATCTCCTGCAGCAGTAAGGGACCGAGGTTGAGCTGGTTGCGGTCCACTGGGGCCTTCAGGCAGCGGGTAAACTTCTCCCGAGCCCCTGATAGATTCCCTGCCTTCAAAGAGGCCATGCCCCATGCTTGCCACACACCGCCAGGGTCCAGGCCGCTCTTGGTAGACACCTAACAAAGCAGCCAAACAAGCAGTCACGATGAGAATTAATGTTTCTGTTTATTTAGCACATTATTTCCTTCTACTGCAGTATTTTATCATGAAATGTGTGATCTCCTAATCTGAAATAATGGAGGAGAGGCTGGTATGCTGACAAATAAATATTCCTAGCACATAAACATGCAATGTTAACAACACAGGTGTGGCAAGTAAAATTTGAGAACCAATCAAATCTACAGGTTCAACAAATATTAATCTGATTTATTCAAATCCACTATGAAACAGAACCTGGGTGGGAAGTGTGTTTATATTGCACATGGTTGGGTGTACGATTGAAATGTGACTATTGTCCAACACAGTTAGTATCTCCTGTGTTTTGTATTTGTTGCCCAGAGACTACAGATGTAAAGTAGCTGATAGTTAAATCAGGTAATATTGTCTTTATTTGAGATCATTGTTTTCTGTAAAGGTCGCTTGACATATAAATATAATAAAATGATATTCCAAAAATAAACCACCATCTGCCTCACCTCCACTGCTAGCTGATAATGTTCCGCTTCCAGCAGCTGGTTACGGAGACGTGTGACAGCAGAGGTCTCCAGAATGTCATCCAGAGAAGGAATATATTTGTAATTGGCCGTCACTAGAATCTTAAGCACGTCCACTTTGCTGATGTAACTGTGGAAACAGAAAGGAAATAAAAGAGAAAGAAGAGAAATAGTGAACAATCTGTGTGTGTGCATGAGATAAAAAGAGGAAGAAGCAGATTACTAAGAAATTGATAAGTGTGATTCAGTCAGGGTTGACAACGTGTCGGACATGACCTCAACACGCCCTAATTCAGTGACTCATGAGTTTCGATTACCACAGAATCAAATCACTACATACAGGAATACGCTGAAGGATGAACTTCCAGAGAATTATGACTCAAATCTGCAGCTCCACAGAGATTTTTAGTCTCTTTAGTTTATTATTTTACTTTTACAGTTGCTGCTTGTGAAAAAAACTGATATTTTCTCAGGAGTTGATGGAGACCAAACCAGAGCTTAAAAATCAGAACATACCAGACTTAGCCACTTAACCAGGAAACCAGCTCCAATGAGATGCCAATATTGCTCTGTGTCTGTTTGCAAAGTGATAATGTCAGTGGCATGTATCTGTCAGCTTGTTTTGGGGTTATTTTGCACTTTAGTGGCCAAAAATGGATTCATGCAGCTTTAAGAACACCTAGAAATAGTCAGCTGGTTGTTTCCATGGCTCTGAAACCTCAATTATTCCTCTGCCAAGCACAGATCACATCCTACTCACATCTTTCTCTAATGTATCTCCCGAATTGTCTCACTCACCCACAGTCTAAATATTTTCCCTTTTCCTTAAAAAAAAGAAAAAAGACACAGAAATGGTACAAACACTTTACATTACCACCTGGGGTTGCATCTCACCTGTCACATAAAGCAAGATCCTGGCTGCGGCCGACTTTGACAAACATCAGCTTGGCGCTGAACAGCAGCTGCCGCATGATGTCGGTGAGAAGGCAGGCGTCCACCTCCGGGTTGGTCAGTTTACAAGACAGGGAGCGGCAGTGGCTGATGAGCTGATGACCGCAAGCTGTTTGGTCACTGTGCAGAGACAAAACGGCCACGCAGAGGTACGCGCTGGGAGCCTTGGGGTTTCAGCAAAAGTGCAGAATTAGTCTTACTGGATTCACTAAGTTTGTTTTACTAGGGAACAATAGTAGTTTGTTGTCAATTGTTGTAGCTGTAGATGCAGGAAATACTGTACTAAAACAAAAATTATTCTTACTTTTTCAGATAATACAATTAACAGGACATGAACTGTGAATCATAATGTGTACTGGCATTCATCCTCAACAAGCTGAAAATGAGTAACTTGTAACAAGTCAGTTATATCAGATCCTGTGTAATGATAAACGTCTGAATGTAAACCTGTTCATAGTAGAACTCGCTCCGCAGCAACTGGTTCTCTGCAGGATTTGTGCCGAGCTGAATCTGCCTTTGGACCACTTCAGGCAGATGCAACATCCCATCAAGAGCTTCCTCTGTCACCACTGGACTTCCAGCCACTGCACAGACCAGCAGACAGAGACTGGGTTAAGCTCATCAGTACAGGTTCTTTACATTACTGATTTGTTTAAAGTACCAGTCTAAAGTTTTGACTTTCTCCTTCAAGGGAATGAGAAAGTGTGTTTAAACTTTAGACTGATCCTGTACATTTTGCACATTTTTCAGAAAGCATATATCAGGATCTCACACATTATTAATCCTGCATCCTGCTTTTACAGTTAAACTAAAGGTTTTAAAACATTTCTCACACTGATATAGCAAAAAGGAAATAGTTCACATGAAAGTGACGCCCATAAACTTAACAATGTTACTTAATTTACCTTCAACTGGTTCCTGCTCGTCATCTGAACTGCACATGGAAACAAAGAAAAAAAAAACCTTTCAAATCACAGTAACATGATTGTTTTTGCCAGTTTTTGTCTGTATAGAGACCTTTCCTTGTAAGGTTCCCACCCTGGCCCTGCTGCAAAACCGCACAACATTTCAAAGACCTTCCGCACTAAAGGGCGACCATTTTCGGACCCTAAATTTTGTTCTGTCCTGTTATTTCTCAAGTCAGACACGTTAAAAAGTGGTACAAGGTCTGGTTCACATTTCAAGTAATAGTTAGCAGTGGTTCTTCTGATTTGCATAAAGCGCTGTTTTCATGTTGTGCATATCTGGAAAGCAATGGGATGTAAAATAATTTTTTTCTGCTGCTTTTGGATCTGCAAACACTTATTCATCCCACATGAAGGATGTGAGAAATGTCCTCATGTCATCAGCTCAAGAAAAAGATCAATGATTGAATGAGTTATGAAAACTTTTAAACTCCTTTGACTAGATTATTTTTGTAAACAGTAACTGTCCACTTAAGTATTACTGGCAGCTTCATTCATATTGCACTTCATTGGAGCTAATGTGTGCCTTCAAAAGTCAGGAGAAATAGACGAGAGGGACCAATTAAATAAAGTTAATTTCTTACTCTGGGTGAAAGTAGGCGTAACACTGGTCACAGACTCTGACTTCATCTCCCAGGCATCCCTCCACAGGCATTTTCTTCTCAGAACACGCGTGACAAACCAGGCGACCACATCTACGACAATGATGCCGTCTGTTGAACTAAAAAAGAAAAAGAAAAAAAGACAAATGGCCATTATTTACAGAGAAAACATAAAGTCTGGATTTTACTCCTTCTGAGCCAACTGGTATTAAAATCAACAGTCATGTTACTCTCATTAGTTTACTTTCACTGTTCAGTTTTTCATATCATTTTGGTCTGACAATTACACTTATTCAATTGCATTTATTCAACATCTATTTCTCAATTTAATTAAAAGATTTTGGTGTTTGGTATGATATAGGCTCTCAGTGACCTCACCCCTACTAACAATTATCAATGTTATATATACTTTATTATTAGAAATAATATCATAATTTCAACAATATGTATTTTGTATATAAAAAAAGAAAGTGCTTCTTTTTACTTTGTTGCAACACTTGTTTTGCTCACTCACCATGGTGAACCTCTCACGCTGGCAGACCATGCACACATGCTGCAGGGTGTCAGGGACCCAGTCCTTGCGGGCTGGGGGTTGGTCTGGAGGTTGGAACTTGGCAGGCGAACGACGTTTTCTCCCTACTGAGCTTCGATCCCTCTCTGTGTTGTTTGAGGACGATGAGTGCGTAGGCGTACTGGCTGTAATTAAACATGGGTAAGTACACAATAAAAAAAACAAACAGAAACACAAGAAGAGCTCAAGTTTCTAAACCAGGACCTTCAATCAACAGCAGCACCAACTCACACTAGGTATGAAAAGAAATGCCGCCCAAAAAGATAATCATTTGTGTTTCTTTAAATTAAGAGTTTGTTAATATGCAAACACCATTGTGGTTTGAGAGAAGACAAAAAAAATAAAAAACAGACTCAAGCGTCTTCCAAGCTAAGCTGGGCAAGAATATATCAACTCCGGCAGTGCCTCTACGTGGCTGAAAGTGTATCAAAACATCTCACTTGTAGAGGGTGCTGGAGATTCGAGTCGACTGGACGATGGGTAGCAGATGTCTTGAGCAGGACACTGCATCAGTGCATCATGGAGGCTGATAACAGAGTCTGAAAAACAAGCAGTCATGTATTTAGACGCTTGACAAACTGAGCCTGAGGGCAAGAACGTCCTAATCAGTAAGTGTAGATTTGTGTCAGCATGTCTGAGTCCTCTCAACATAAAAAAGCTGTACTTTGTGCTTATACAGCTGCTTACATGTAATTTGATCAAAGCGTAAGTATACCGAGCCAAAAATCTAATGAAGCGTTCAATGTCAGCTTTCTTTACTTGACAGTTTTTGATACTCTGTGTGAACGGGAGTAGCACTGACCAGATCGAGACCTCTCTCTGGGGGCACAGGAGAAGTCGAGTGCCTTGCAGGCGTAGTCTGCCAGAAGCTTATCGATGTCTTCTGCGCCGAAGCCAGCTTCCTGTCCCACCAGAAGACTCCTCAGGGTTCGTACCGCTACATCTGCCCAATCCACCTTTAGGTTCATCAACAGCTGCTCCAGCATCAGCAGGGGCTCCGACAGTAGCGGAAAATAGTCCTGCCTGGCAGCCGGAGGCAGAGTCAGCAACACCTGCAAGAGGAAACACATTTGCTGAAACATGCAGATACAGAGCAATCCAGCTGCAGCAACACAAAGCTTTAATGGTTAAAAAAAAACAGCATCTACTATATCCATTAAATATTTTTTCTAGACTGATGCACCATAAGTTCTTGACATTTGCTGAATAGTTTAAGAAATTAGAAGTTGGATTATAGGGCAGTCAACTAGGCCACATCACTCCGCCAGTAATTACTTAGATTCACTCCAGTATATTTTAAAACACAACACTTAGAGGCGGCTGTGGCTCAGAGGTAGAACGGGTCATCCACTAATCAGTTAGATCCCTGGCTCCTCCAGTCTGCATGTCAAAGTGTCTTTGGGCAAGATACTGAACCCCAAATTTCTCCCAATGGTTGTCTGAGTGTGTGTGAATGTGTTAGTTTCCCCTCCTGACGAGCAGGTTGGCACCGTGCATGGTAACCCCCTGCCATCAGTGTATGAATGTGTTTGTGAATGTGTGAATGTTGGCATGCAGTGTAAAGCCCTTTGAGTGGTTGGAAGACTAGAAAGGTGTTATGTAAGTGAAGTCCATTCAACGTATCAGACTTTGTCAGGGATAGAACAATAAAGTCCTGGATTTATTCACAGACCATCAACCACTCAACAAGACAGGGACAGAAGTTCATTGTATGACATGAAATATCACAAACAAAAGCAAATGAATTCAGACAAATGAATAACAAGAACAAGTGGTTAACAGTAAAATATTATACACGACAAGCTTCCCAGCTGTAACCAAGACACCAACATTAACACAATACTAGTTAACGATTTATGGGAACAACTTTTTCTTGATTAAGCCAGTTTAGATTTAGGTTTAGATTAATTTCTTTCATGATATTTATTAATGAAAGCTATCTTCCATCTTTGTCTCTTTCCCTTTGTGTTAAAGCACATAAAGAAGAGCTCTGCTGCTGTAATTATTAAAATTGTTAAAAATGACATCGGTGCATCGCTTCACATTTACTAACCTTCGAGCCCAGATGAAGGGCATGAATGTGTCGCCGACGCGCCGGAGACACCTGCCTCTGGAAATGAAGAGTAAGGTAGTCCGCCAGGAAGTGACAGGCAGCCAATCCAGGGCGGCGGTCCAGAGCACGTTCGCAAACATCCAGGCCCACCACAAAATCGGAGAGACCCTCGAGTAGCTAAATAAACAAGTGACAAAGGAAAGCATTAAAAAAAAAATCATGAATTTAAATAGTTGAGAGAGAAACTTTTATGGTGATAATTGAATCACAATTAAAGAGAGTCCTTAAATGTTGAAGACCTTAAAAAAATCATAGGAACTACAAATAGTAGTTTACATTTACAAGGATGATGTGTTTTAAAAGAGTATTTTTTCATTTATACAAACAAACTAGGGACCAGAAGCGCATAAACTGTACTGGCTCCTGTCAGTAGCAGGGATCAAACCAGTGACATTATGAATTCCTGGTTGATTCTCTGACAAATGTGTCTGTATTCTAACCAGGTTAAAGAAAGGATTTCTATATAAATATAACCAGAAGTTGAATGGTAGACCTGGAAAGCTTCATCTGTCTGTCCCTTCTCCAGCAGATGAAGTAAATGTTCAGTCTGCAGCTGTAGTCTCAACTGCTCAGTGACAGGATACAGCTCCACCCACTGTGCACAAAGAGCAAACTCCTGCAAAAAAATGTGATTAATTATATTACTTTTAATGGTTAAATATGTATAGAAATATTAACATGATTCAGATGTGTCTGCTGTACCTACCTTTGCCTCCAACATTCTTGATAACATGGACTCAGAGTTTGTCTTAGACTCAGTCCTCAGTTCCTGCCAACTAGCCCACGGCAACGCAGGCTGTAAATCTAACATCTGTCAGAACGAAAAAACACAAAAACAAAAAAATCAAATTCCATCGCTGCAGAATGAAAGGTATAATCAAGTTGATTTATATTAATGAGACATGAAAAAAAACATACTGCATGCCAAACTAAAATTAGACATTGCCCCAGGTATAAAACAAGAAGTACATACTGCACAAAGGTAACTTTCCAAAAGCAAGTATTGACTTGCAAAGTGACTGAAGCTCCTTCCAAACTTTAAGTTTCATCTTAACAACTCTGTCTCTTGTGCTTTTGTCTGCCAGAATGACCACTTTGATAGATTATATCTCCGCAATCAAAATAATACATCTAAATTCAGCTCTAAATATTACCCAGCGATAGATGTCCAGTTCTTTCTTCTTTAGCTCTAAGTCTGCTCTCAGTGAGGCCTCTGTGCTCGAGTCATTGAGGCAGAACTCCAGCAGCTCCAGACAGGCTGATAGAGGCCAACGCTCAAGGGCCTGAAGGGTAACACGGGCTCGCAGGTTAGCATCCTGTACGCGAAACAGTTGACCTATACCTTCATCTCCACCTGAACACACACAACAAACATTTTAGTTACATTTGAAACAACTGCTGCATTCAGATGTACACAAAATGAATCACCAACTGTTTTGTATCATTTTTTAAGAAAAAAACTGATTGCAGATTCTTGGATTTAAATATTTTCTGGGCTTTGGGAAACTTTATTTGGATATCAAGAGATTATTCTGATTAAATAGATTAAGGAGAATTTAAAAAGAAAACGGACTGAACTAACACTTATTTTCATTATTGATGAATCTGCTAATTGATCAATTAAACCTTTAGTCTATAAAATGTCACCACAATAGTGACTAATGGCCATCACTTTTTACCTGAGTCCACAGTGACGTCTTAAAATATCTTATTTTGTCTTAACGATATTTGGAAACCTAAACATAATTCAAATTACAATGATATAAAAGACAAAAATGCAGCAGATCCTCACATTTCTGAAGCTGGAACCAGTAAATGTTTTGTATTTTTGCTTAATAAATACTTTATTAATCAGTAAGTGTACATGTAGGTACATGTTACTGGGTAGTAGTTGAGTTGTCAAATGATAGGTTTTTTTTATTAGAGGCATACAAGTGCCAACAAAACCATTCCAGGGACCTCTATGTGCTGCCTTTTACCAGTATTTCTCACCTTCTAAAGCAGCAAAAGCAAGCAGACGGTCCCTCAGCGCCCCCTCCTGGCTGCAGTCTTGTCCATACAGCTCCAGCAGACTCAATGCTCGGCTCAAGTCTTTAGAGGTCAGAGCCTGCTGGAAAGCCTCAGCAGCCACAACCTGGGCAACTTCTTCCTGAGGCCCAGACAGCAGGAGACTCACGAGGGGTTTCCCACAGACTAGCGCCCCTAGTCCAGCAGAGCCTTCTTCACCCTCACTTAATGGGGAACCCAGCACAGGTTCAGCCATGGTGTGAAGGTAGGCCCGGAGAATGGGGAACTCCTTCAGGAGGTTATCAGCCTCGCGAGAAATCTGCTCTCCATCTAGGACGACCTCTTTATGCCCGCTGCGGAAAAATCCAGACCATCCGGAGGACTGTGTCCGGGCATTTTCTCCTTTACAGGCGCTCAAACATGCTAACGTTGCCAGTAAAGGGGAGCGAGATTTTAGGAAAGACAGGGCCGATGGCGTGAGAAAAAAAGAGGAGGACAAAGAAGAGGAGGAAGAGGATGAATGAGAGGGTGGAGAGTAGGAGAGGTTGATGGGTGTAGTCGAGGTGTCTTCCCCTGAGTCCTCTGACTCAAAGCTCAAGTCAGACTGCGACTCTGTGAGCCCCAGAGTTGACATGTGCTCCTGAGCGTGCTGTTGGAGCAAGACAGACAAAGTGGCAACTCCGAACACTCCGTCGTCGTTCTTGGCCTGACAGATGTCTTGTTTAACACCTGGACAGGAGACCCACACGGGCAGAGTCTCACAGCATCGCTGGACAATCACCTGCTGGACGCTCAGTCGCAGACCTTCCTGCTGCAGCAGTGACAGCAGCCTGGACAAACAACAAGACACACAATTTAAAATTAAAGCAAGAAACTGTCCTCACTGACTGACCAGATAAGTTGATCACAAATATATTATTTCCTTTATTGTCATTGTCAGCCAGGACAGGAGTAACCTGACAACTAAAGCAGCATTTCTAAACAGTACTGTAAGTAGTTTATAGAGAGGTGTTAAGCATAAATTAAACCACACGATCATTTCAACAGTAATTCAGCTGTCACAATTTGGTTACACAAGGCATTCTTTTGAAACACAGAACAATGCAACCCATCACAGCTCTGTCAGGTCGTTAGCAAAAACACGACATGACATGACGATTACAGGCTGTATACTTATTCACACTGATGAGGCTTAACTACAGTGTGTACCTGTCAGGTGACACCTGTCTGTCAAATAGCAGGTGGGAGAGAAGCTGAGACGGAGCTTGAAGCAACACCAGCAATGGATTTCCCAGCTTCACTTCACTGCTCTGATCTGAGAGAAGAAGCAAGAAAGACGAGTCAGAATAAAAGCAGCTATATTAAGAGGATTAAGAAGATTAAGTGTGATCTATTTAGACAGACGTTTAGAATAAAAATTGATCTTGTTGCCAAATTACTGTCAATTTGATTTCCATTAAAAGCTGGGACAACATAGGTGTGTAATTTGAGTGTAAATAAACACAGAAACCTCTTGACTATTAATTATGACTGAGATGGTGACGTCTGAATAATAAAGAATTTTTAATAAAATAGAATTATCCACTGTATTATTTGTCGAACCTGTTGTCTGTAAAGCACAAGGCAAAAGAATGAAGCACATCATCTCTACTCATTAACAAACTTTTTTACCTTCTGAACTGAGGCTGCGCACCAGTACAGATGCTAGCGTGTTGACGTAATCAAGGAAACTGCGCACGAAATCTGGTCTGGCGAGCTCTCCGTCTGGCTCGAAGGGACAGAGCTGGTCTAGAGAGCGAAGCAGTTGCTTCATGCTGGAGCGCACGGGGTGACCGTCCAACTCCGACTGCTTCAGATTGGCCTGTTCCACCAAAAGCGCCAGAAGAGCGCTGCCCACGCTACCCTCTGTTATACAAACATAAAGAACATTCAGACTTTTCATAGGAGCATAAAAACACTATTGTTGGTAACGCTTCAATCCTGCAACAAGCATTATAAAATTCTCATTCTTCAATTCAAATTCTTAAATTTATAATTGTATCTAACAATCTATTAGATGTGCCAAACAATAACATAAAACATAACTCGAAAGTGTTCGAAAATACTTTGATTTGACCGTCAAACGTAAGTGATTGTTAACTTTATTGCATCTAAAAAGCTATGTTTACTGAGCTGACCTGCTCCATCTGTAGCTGTACTCAAAATGGTCAGTGTGTTCTCCAAGCGTTGAGCAAGACTGAGCCGAGCAGCGATGAACTCTTCACTCAGTGTTGGGTGGCAACAGAGCAGCACTTCCTGGATGCAGCAACCAAATGGGCTGGCAAACACTTCTTCCCCGACAGCTTCTAAAATTAAGAGCGGATTAGTAACTGTTCTGTATATTCTGCAAATTTTTCATTTTAAACTTCTGCATCTGCAGAGTGTTGTGTCTAACTGGCTATTATCATTATTTCATTATTACATATTTATTATGATCCCAATAGATTTCTGAATGGAATATGAACTCCCAAGTAGAAATGACCATCTAGCTGGTGGAGTATTAAAAACAGCTGTTGTCAAATTTCAACCCTCACCATTTTCCCCCAATGAAATTGTTTGAACATTTGTAATCACCTGTTTTGACAGAACTCTTATTAGTGGCAGAATGATTCAGGATTTTGTTGATCTGCTGCAATACCATAGGAAATCCACAGATCCTCTCAGAATGAGGAACTTTTGGGTCAATTCTCACTCCTGGGGAAGCAAACAGGAATTAAAGCAAGAACAAAAACTGTGCAAAACACATGAAATTTTGTCTGGTTTTGTCCCAGTCTCCATGCCAGAATAAATCTGTTATATGAACTCAACAATAAACATTCATCAACATTCTTAACAATTCCTCTGAAACACATCCTAAAATGCAGGTTGCATACCTCGAGCCTCCAGGCTGCTGTTGAGCCTGCGCTCTGCTGTGTCCAGCAGCTGCCGGGACGTCTTCCAAAGCTGACAGTGACAGCAGGCCAGGTCAAAGGCTGCCATGGCCGCTGGGCTGAGCTCCTCCAGCAGTGTGTAAAGGAGGCCAGAGGGCTCTGAAGAGCATCGGTTCAGCCAGTAACTTTCCTCCAGTGAGGGCATCGGGTGAGCAGGGGTGCTGAGGAGACGATCTGCTATGTCTGAGATGGAGTAGAAAGCCACACCTGCACACAGAAATCAGATAAACTGTTAAACTTAATTACTGCACATTGTCGTATTTGGTCAAAGTCAATAAAAACATTTAAAATGTAAAACGCAAACACACGAATGAGTATGATTATACTGTGTGTAAGTTTATACCATAAAAATAAAAGTAAAATAATCTTAAAGTGCTATCACACATCACTTTACAGGCAACCAATAAGAAATTAAAACAGTTATATGTGTTATATGTGACTGATGTGTCCTAAAGAAAATAACAACCCTAACTAACTATCCAAACATGTTGACTTTATAGGTCTAAGTATAATTTGGTGGTGTATGTTTTATTCTCCTGGACAACAAGCTAAATATAAACAATGTCACAATATATGATATTTCCAGTGCAGCCACAATGGAATCCGATAATATCATGCCATCATGATGAAATGTCAGGTTTTAGTGTCTTTTTCTAGAGTAGACTCGTCATTATAACCATTGTCCAACAATTACACTGTGAAAAATCCACAAAAGAAAGTTTCTATAAAAAACATTCCTGGAGTAGATCACAATACAATGCTGTGACAAATCAATTTTTTAAAAAAAGAGCTCAACTCAAATTTTTGTAAACAAGCTCAACTAGACCTTCAAGCAGGTATACTGGGGTCCCAGCACCTCACTGAACTCACCCTGAAGGTGAACTAATTCTGGGCAACGACAAGCACCAGGCCATCACTGGGTGGAGCTTTAACAAGTGGTATAATACACATCATATTCCTTAAATATAGAACAACAAATCAATCTAAGACACACGCGAGGTAGGAAAACAGTAAAACAGAAGGTCAAACCTGCGGCGGCAGCACTTCCGATGGCCTGCAGGGTCGACCGCCCACTGCTGCCCAACCGGCATCTCCCTGCCCCAGAACCAGCCGTTGACACCAAGCCCTCTGAAGAGGATGAGGAGGAGGACATAGACTGACTCTCCATCTTCTGCTCCACCCGACCCAGCTCCACAAGGACTTCTTTGTAGCGCTCCATGAACTCCAGCTCACCACAACAGGCAGACGCCTCCAGATTAAACACCAGAGACACCTGAAGAGCAGCCAAGAAAAACACAAGACTGAGCTAAGTACACTCAGACATTACCTGCAAACTAAAACATATTTTTAGACTGCTGATGTTATTCATGTATATTCTAAAACTTGTCATGTTGTTCAAGATTAAAAGAATCAATGATTTAATTAGTACTACACCAAACTAAACTAAACTAAGTATGTTTATTGCGTTAAATGAAAGGTTTTATAAAAATCATATTTAAAAGTAGTTGTAGCAGTGATGATATTGGTAGTAAGTGTAAAAGATGGTGTTATTAGTGGTGTTGATATTATATCACTAGTAGAAACAATAGTAATTCTTCTAGTAGTATCAGGATGAGGAACTTTAATTTTTTGGTTGGTAAAAAATAACGAGTATAAATAATGAGTCCAGTTGCCATAGTGACCTGATGTGCCTCCATGAAGTTTCCTCGTCGGATGCAGGACATGAGGAGAGACTCAGGAGGAGACAACATGGCGGGGACCAACCAGCTGTGGGGACCTCCACACGGACAAACCTCCAGTTCCACAAAACCTCCAGTCCCCACTCCTCCACCATCTAACAAAGAACAAATAATATGTTGTTAAGTCCACAAATATATGTAAAATGTAAAAATTTAATCAATCAAGTGTATAAAGAGAGAAGCCATTAATTTAACTAAGTTAAAACTTGTCTTCCCTATTTTGAAAAGTTTAGTTTATTTCCCATGAAAAAACAAACAGTTATCTCAAGTTACTAAGATGACCTGATGTGGAACCACATCTGCTTCAAAGAGTCTAATACACACGCAAATGTTCCTCAATCAGTTTCTTACAATGTCAAAGTTCATTTCATATAAATATGATTTGTGCTCTCTCTCTCTCTGGTGTCTTTTTTTAAGTCATGAATTGGTGAAAAACATAAAATTAAATATGATTTGATGTGACTGTAACAGACCAAATCAGAAAAGATACAGTAGGTATTCAAGGGTGAGACTCATATTCATTCCTCACCTGATGTACTTGTGCTAACTTCTCCATTATGTTTCTCTACGGAGGTTTGTCTTTCTACAGCATGTCTCCCCGCCCTCTTCCTTCTCCTCAGACTTGAGCTCTTGCTGCGTCCCATAGAACTGGTAGAATAGCTGACTGCTGACATCTGGAGAGGACTTTCTGGACCTGTAAGTGAGTTTACGATCAAGATTGCTAATAAAGCAATAATCGGAATAGGGTGTTGAGATGTATGTAAACTGCATGCATGTAAACTTGAGCTATCATTGATTTTCTGGGTATTCCACATTGAAAAGTAAATCAAAAAGTAAAAGCTTAAGTAATATAATCAGCTTCTACATCTCACCGCTTCCGCTGCCCTGATTGCTGGTGATGATCTGCAGCCTCCACTGAGCCTCCGCCGTGCGTTTGGATAATCTCTGCAGGCGAGCCCCAAACGTCTCCGCTGTCACAGAGCAGCCAAGGATCTCCATCACCTCCGCCTCACGAGGCAGCGCTCTTCCTGCCTCTTGACCCTCTTGCTGGCCCGCTACAGACATGCCATCCAGCTCTTCTTTCAGCAGCTTCAGAAAACCCTCCATGGCCGTCACATCAACCATAAACCCCTTGCAGCTCTGGGTGAAGTGTCCCAAATCCAGGGGACTATGGCAGGCTTCATGTTGCTTCTGGCTGTCTTTCCTGGTGTGCTCAGTCTCATCTGTCTTGGCTTTGGTTCCTGGTTCCACATTTGCGTTTCTTGCATCTGGTAAAGAGAACGGGTGAACGGCATTCCCCGTGTTTATATTTGGACTTGTGTCCTTTTGGGTTTGCACAGCAAAGTCGGCGCTGGAGAGGAAGAGAAGAGAGAAGATGTTCTCCAGGAGCTCCAGGCGGAACACGGCAGGCACGGCCTCCAGATAGAGCCGGCACTGTGACAGGTAGTGCAGGAACTGCAAATGGCAACCTGCAGAACAAAAAAATGATTCTTCACTATATTTAAGAGGTCAGTGATCAATGAAAGACAAGTTTTAACGCACAATCAAAGTTTGGACAAAGTGGATATTTTGTTAGTTTTCTTTAGTGATGTTAGTTTTGAAGACCAGAAACAAATTAAAGAATCACTTGGTTATCCATTTTTTCTTTGAGTTTTGCATCATAATTTGTTTTCAGTTCATTTGTAGATTTTTTTGTTTGACTATGATTTGAATGACATGTTTTTTTAAATCTTAGCTACAAAAGCAATTAGTTGTATTTGGCTTGAATGCTTCAATTTTTCAACACATTTTACTAAAGTGTTTTTTTTTCTGTAACTGTACCATCTAACACAATGCCAAACCAAACCACCCATGTCAACTGTTAATATCAGCTAAAATTAGCAGACAGGAAAAACGCTTCACTGCAGACGTTCTCCAAACCTTCTGAGGAAGCTGAAGTTTGATTTTGGTCCATTTCTGCTCCAGATGGCTGCTGCTGCTGCTGCTGCTGCTGCTGCTGCTGCTGCTGCTGCTGCTTGGACTCACACTCGCTGCAACTTGAGTATTTATGTGCATTTACACAGAGAGCGTAGATGGCATACTTCATGGCACAGAAGCCTTGGAACAAAATGATGTTCCTCTGCACACCAGGACTGAGAGTACTGATGGCCTCAGTGTCCTCTGAAAGAAGAAAAAAAGATTGGGCAAGGTGGCATTACTACGAAACATAACGTACATCATTCTTTCAGCAGTTAAGCCCAATATTCATTTATTTATATAGAGAGGATGAAAAAGACACTGACCTGTTCCTGGTGAATTTGGCAGTTGCTGTAGCAGATCCAGTATCCTACGCTCTTCAAACTGAGCCAAAGGAGTCAAGGAATGCAGAATATAGAGGGCTGAGTGATTGTCAAGAGTGTGAAGCTGTGAAAGCAGTGCCTCCATGGAAATCTCTCTGCACAGAAAGAAACAAGGTATAGAAGCATTAAATAATGATGAGAAAATTATAAATTGCTACTGGACGCGTGGAATAAAATACTGGGCAAATTTTAAAAAGCAAGAAAAAATATATACTTACGGATTGTTGTTTTTACACCATTCAAGTATTCCAAGCTGAGATGACAAAAGATTGGCAAATTCCTGCAGAACAGAGTCATTGGCTGATGCCTAAAAAGATAATAAACGACAAATAAGCAAATGACCACAGCAGAATGTTGAAAATGTTAAAGAATGTATTGATTTCTGATTAGTTTTAAGTTGTGCTGAAATTGCTGTAGATCAGATTAGTCTGGACGGGTGAATGATTTCAGTCCTGACCTGCTCGCAGTGAAGGATGCTGAGCAGCGTCTGAGCTGAACTCAGACTGCGACACTGAGTCCATCCCAGCAGCAAAAGCAGACGAGACAGAGGCTGGAACTCCAACTGCAGTAAGTCCTTCAGCCAAGAGAACTCCTCGTGTTTAATCAGGTCAAGTCCAGTAACCTACAGGAAGAACCAATCTTATTACATTATTGAATTTCATCACATGCGGTTGCTAACCAACTTTACTCGGCCAACTGGATCGTGTACTAATTATGAAAAATGAAGAGAGACATAAAACTACTGAGAGAGGACTTTGTACATTTTATTACTTCTTGTAGGGAATTTCATTCTCGTTACAAAACAATGGATTAGCATTTTTCCAATGGTTCAGGTCCACTTACCAAGACCTGCTCCAGGAAGTGCTTTCCGCTACTAAGGCACTCAAAATAGATGGTCTTCCAAATGGATGGACGATCTTTATGGCAACATAAACTGAGGGCCAGCTTCTCTGCTTCAGGAAGGTCCACTAGAAAAAGAAAAAGCCAATGAGAAGAATGAAAGAAAGAAAATACCATACTATTTTAAAAACAATGATAGTGTTGCAAGGGAATTCAATACAGTTATGTGGATGAATAGAAAAAGTATTGTGAGGAAAATGCAAAACAATCTCATTCTAAGTCTGAAAATAAGAGATTATGAGAGGCCATCAGGGGAAAACTCATATCCAACATTAATCTCTTTTTGTCTTTTCCCCTCATATAAACCTGGTGTCTGTCATTACTGTAATGTGAATATGTAGAGCGAACTATAAACCAATGAATCATCACTGGTATCATCATTATCACACATTTGCTGATTTTTTTTCAGCAAATATAAAATAAAGCTGAATCACTTCATCAACTAGTTGATCAAAAGAAATTGATAGGAAACAACTGTGATTGTCGATTAATTAAATTAAAAGTCATTTTTCAAGCAAAAACGCCAAACATTTGATGCTTCCAGGTTCTTAAAACTGAAAATTTGCTCCTTTTCTTGGACTTGCATTATTGTAAATAAAAGATTCTGAAGGTTTGGACTGTTTGATGGACAAAACAAGACGTTGGATGATGTCACTTTGTGCTCTAGGATGTTATGATCATCATTTTTCATCGTTTTCTGCTGTTTTATAGACCAAATGATTAATCAATGAATGGAGAAAATTATTAGTTGCAGCCCTAATATTAAACTCTAAATCTGTAGAAAACAAAAGAAAGTCTTTGAGGCACAAACAAAACTGCATACCAGCAAGAAAAGTTGCCACATTAAACTTTTTTTACACGCTCGTGATGCTGTTTTCGGCCACAGAGCAGAAGTGCAATAAAAAGAGGAAAGAGGTAATGTCAACGTTACTAGTGCAAGCAAAGAAGGTTCAATTTCAGGCTATAAATATCTGTATCAAACACAACACAGAGGAGGAACTGATTTAGAGGAAGATACAGCTCCTGGCCACGTCACACAATCTAACTGAAATCTGCAGCTTACTTTGAATACAATACACGGAAAATACCGATGATCTCTGAATATTTCTTGAGGAATTAAAGTCATCAGTGTAATAGATGATGATATGGCGCCGCTAAAAGTGTCATAAGCAAACTACATTAACTGGGCTCATCATTATCAGAGTGCTACACTAAAGACTACCTTGTGTGTCAGGTGCACTCCTCAGCAGGTGATCCCTCTGGAGCCTCAGAGCGGTGGAGCAGTACGCGGAGACCAGAGCGTCACATCGCGGGCGGAGCAGCGAGCTCAGGACCCTCTCCTCTTTCAGGGGTCCGTCTCTGGCTGCCCACAGAGCTTCACACAACGCCTCAAACTGCCCGCCGCTTCTACGAGGGCTCCACGGTATCACAGCCAACACGGCATATATCTCCTCCACCCACTCCTCCATCTTCTCAGGCTGTTTCTCCGGCTTTCCCAGTTTCTTCATCAGGTGTTGGATGAACGTGTGCTGGAGAGTGTTATGGTCCTCTGGGCATGACTGGTCCTGCAGGAGATGGTGAAAGTGAGGAAACTGGAGCAGGATTGTGTTCTGAAATGAGCTAAATGTAAGATTTTATGTTTGATTGTAACAACTACGTTATAATGACGTATAATATTAACATACTTTATGAAGTAATAAACACAGAACAGTCTGTTTTAATATATTAAACTCTGTCAGTAATCAAATTTACACCAACTTACTGTATGTTAAAACTATTTTAAATTATAGTTTTGCATTCAAAACACCAAGAAGTGTTTATATCACTGTTTAGATTGACATGTATTCATTGTTTTTGTGTGTTTTACTGGCATCCATTACTATCAGTTTAATAAAAGTGTGCACACAGTACAGAAAAGAGACATTCCAACAAATTAAACATTGTGCAATTTCTATTTCTTTTTTTTTTAAATCTTTTTTTAATAGAGTGTTTCTTCATAGTTATTTTATGCTTGATTCTACCTGTAAGAAATGTGCTAGCGCCTGGGCGAGTCTTGGCTTCTTTTTCTCCAATAAAGTTTGGAGACAAGACTCAACAGCAGGAACTGTCCTCCTTGAACCCTCTGGAGGCTTTTCTTCAGACTGTGTGTCCAAGAAAGCCTGGTGCAACTCCTGCTGAAAGATAATTCATCTCAGATCTCACAACAGATCAAATCTATCAGTCTTGATAAGTATGATCATAACTTAATAAACCTTTAAACAGCTCCATTAGATTAATTTATTTGTTGGGTAAAATGTTTTTGCTCTTAACAACTTTATCAACTGTAGATTTGATTACAGACAAACGTAAAAATCACAGTAACCTTGAGAGCAGTCTCTGCTATGCCCTCTGACCCCAGCTCCTCCAGGAGCAGAAGGAACTCCAGCTCCCTTCTGATGTTGGGAGAAACCTGCAATGGAGAATAAAATCATTTTTAAAAAAAACAGTATTTAAAGAGTTATTAAGCCAAACTGTCTGTGGTGTTTCATCCCATTTCGAAAAAGGCTAAACTACCTGACTTGTGAAAGGGCATGGTGTAATTTTTGAGGCTGTCTTTCTGTTTCTAACAAGGATTCAAAGAAACATTGTGACATTGACGGAAACAAATGAGTTCTCAAATATTGCTTAACTAGAGCAAGTCTCAACATTTCTTGATTAAAATACAGCTTTTCACTGTGCAGAAAACAAGTGTAAGAAACCTCAGAACACAGAAAGCTGCAATCGGCATATATTCTTATATATTTTACGTATTATTACCTGCTCTTCTGTCCATTTCTCCAAGACCTGAAGCCAAAACCAAGCCAGTTTGTGTGGACTGCCCACAGTCTCCCATCTATAAAATCATCAATTACGTACAGTCATTACATTAATAGCACAAATTTAAAAGCAACTGTATCTACAATATTCCCAATTAAGTAGTGATAACATGAATAGAAAAGTTGGTTGTGAAAATGAGAATTTTTGGAGACCATATATAATATACTGTAGCTGACTCACATGACCAATTATATGACAAATGTAATATGCAAATATTCTGCATGGCATTCTTATATTCATTTACATTTTAATGAGCTTAAAAGACAAAAAATAACCTTTGTGACTCACTTTAAAATGTAAGGATGGCAGACAATAGTTTTGATTATGTCCCGTAGGTTTTCTGAAAGTCCTCCTGCGGAGTTAACCAGCTGTGGCACACAAGCACTGGCCAGCTCCCACTCTCCATGCTGCAGGCACCTCTTGAAGTACTCAAACAGGTCCTGAAGGGACGTCTCAGCCTCACAGCCGAAGGGATGCATGTCCACTTTCACTGTGACACTCCTCTGCTCAGTGGTCACAACTGCAGGAGCACCTTTACGACCGGGTAGCCAAGGAGGATGCTTGAGCCTTCTTCACCTGTAACAGAAAAATAGTGCTATTTATAGGATTTAAGTTAAGTTATAATTACACAAAACAGACTATTTGAAACAGGATAAGGTGATTGCAAAGTCATATATTGAATAAAATAGCTTGTTCACAGACTTTCATCCAAAATTTATTTTAGAGCTTAGTCAATTAATTGATTAGTTGCCAACTATTAAATGAATCTGTGAAGCTTAACTATTTTGATAATCAATTAATCGAAAAAAAAAAAAAAAAGAATGTTTTAAGGTTTCTATAAGAGTAAA
Source organism: Euthynnus affinis (assembly GCA_029490765.1). NCBI lineage: Eukaryota > Metazoa > Chordata > Actinopteri > Scombriformes > Scombridae > Euthynnus > Euthynnus affinis. The sequence continues at coordinate 20,813,142 of CM055851.1, forward strand.
CTGGATATGTTTGGGTTATGGACTGTTGGTTGGAACAAAAGAAGACATTTGAGGACATTATCTTGGGCTTTAGAAAACAGCTATCAACTTTTTTCATCATTTTGTGACATTTCATAGTCCAAACAACAACTGACAGATGAATCAATAATGAAAACAATAGTTACATGCAGTCCTAAGTTATTTTGTTCGCTAACACACCATTCAGAAGCAAAAAAAAAAAAAAAGATGAGAAGTGGTAATTTTTTATGTTACATATGTTTTTGGATAATTTTACATTTTCCAATTATGCATTGATTAGTGGCAGTCTCTTGTTGATGACATGTGATTTGTGAATGAGTGTGTTCAGAAGGTCTGTTAGCTGCATGTGGCAATTTATTTTGTTTTTGGCAAAGAGAGAGAGGACGGGGTGTTATAGCAAATTCTCAGTTGTATCCTCATATCACCCAACCATCCAAAAAATTAAACCAACGGGAGGAACTTTATGCAATTAGTTATAAATACACATGTTCAAATGTAGAAGATATATTCATTGTAAAATGCTGTATGAGTTGCTGTGAACCTTTATATTTGCAATATCCGTAGCATTTACTAAACACTGGCACTAACTGGCCTAACAAATTTATAATTGCTCTGTCTTAGAATAAAAAGCTGTAGCTGTAGGGTTTTTGAATTAATCGATTATGTTTTGTCTTATGGCAGGAATAAAGAGTGAATGACACATCATTATCTATCTAAAACATGCTGCTTGTGTTTATTGTTTTTCTGCTAGTCATGCGGGACACTAATTGACCATATCCTCATTATTGGGCAGATAGAAAAAAAATATGTGAAGTTATGTAATTCATATTCAATGACTCTCATGCTTGTTGCATTTACTAATATTTTATTTGCATCATCTGTACCTTTAATTGTCTGTGCAAACAAACGACGCACGTTGAGCAAGTTAGAGACATGACATCAAACAACCGTCCAGTGAGTTTCTGTGTTCAACCAGCGACAATAAACATGCTTTTAAAATACTACTGTTTGTATTTTTCCTGATGTCAAGTTAGCGTTAGCCGAAATGTTGCTGACATGCTGTAACTGAATCTGTAACTTAGCTTAACTTCCGTAACACGTCGCAGGTGCGTCTCCAGGCAAACACATGAAACAGTTAGAACAGAGTTGATATTAAATAAAGTTACTTACTCATTTCTTTGTGCGTTTTTTCCCCCGAAATTGGGGATATTTATCCTTCAAGCTACTCCTTTCTCTTCATCTGTTATGCTAGGCGGCTAGGTGAGCGTTAACGGAGGTCATGTGACACAATCAGCTGATTCTCCAACGCTGGTTGGTCAAAGGTTAGCACGAGGAGCCGGTTTTTTGCTGATGCCTTCAGGTGCTGTCGGAAATACGGGAATCAAACGACTGGGAAACATCGGAGTATTGTTTAATGTAGAATATGTTTTCAGACGATTCTCCCTACATCTGTAAGCAGGACTGTAAAGAAAAAAGGCTGGCTGTAGTGCTTTGCGGTTAATTTGTGACCATAGAAACAGCAGACAAATAAGCCTCAACTCAAAGGTCCTGGAGCTTTCAACTAAATGGCACAGTGCTCATCAGCACATTGAATTTGCCCAGTTGCCATGAAACTGATTTTAAAGGACAAGTTCTCATTTTTTCAAGACAATAGTTAGGTAAATAAATGAATATTCACATAGATTTTTCTTTCTTGTTATCATTCCTCCTGTTCATAGTTACCATTAGAAGATCCCTTTGTATTGCACATAAAAGGTAAGTGAAAGGGGACAAAATCCAAAAATTTCTGCAAAAATGTACTTAAACGTTTATCTGAAGCTAATATGAAGCTTCAGCTGTCCAAATGAGTCAAATCAAGAAGAAATATTTCAATGTTACAGTTTTTTAGTGTCAAAGTCCCTCTAGTTACTATACTTCCGCCACAGGTCAACAGGGAAACACAAAGAGGGAATCTGATGCTATAAAGAGACTGTAAATGTGGCAGATATTCACATGATATGACTAACTCAGACTGCTGAACCCTCACATAAACTTTTAAATGCATGTTTGTATGAAATGACTGTGTGGACACACTGTGGCCTCCATCACTTACACCGAAAGCACATTTAAAGGGGATCTTTTAATAACCAGCATGAACAGGAGGAATGATTACAGCAAGGAAAACCTCTTTCACTGTTCATATGGAAATCTGACTGTTGTTTTAAGACAGACATAAAAAAAAAGCTGATGACAATTGAAAGCTCAAGAAAAAGTGGACATTAAATAAAAATAGTTTTGTCAAGTCTGGTTGTGATTTTTGGTAGGTACATATGGTGGAAGAATGTGATGATGTTACAGTCTTTTGTACTATAAATCCTTCGCAGATTAATGCAGTTTACAGTACAGCAGCTACAGTCTCCTCTATTACCAGCAATTGTCATGGTACCATTAAACATTTTTGTCAACCCGGGAAAACTGGACAACTACCCCTGAGACCGCAGACACTCAAAGGCCCAATGCTCACTGTTTCACAATTATTTAATTCAAGATTCAAGAGACTTGATTGTCTTTTTCACAGGCACATGGAATTCTTGTACAATTTACTCAGTACAATAAATACATTTAAAAAATAAAAATAAAAAAGAGTAGCAAAGGTCTGAGAGAGATTTACATTATATACAACAATTATTTACAGCACTTCTAATGAAGTATTGGAGCAGCAAGTAGTTACTGTCAATTTGATTATTTGCACATTTGTTTGGTAATATGTATAACTAAAGCACACTTTGAAATGATTTCTAAGGGTTTTGAGGTAGTTCCTACAATTTCACATAATATTTTAATATTTCAGTTGATATTATGTTCCCACGGTGCTCATTCTTAAATAAACCTGCATGTGGGACAAATGAGGCAATCAGTATTACAGAGGAGCCGAAGTGCATGTTAAAGACAAACAATAAGGCAGGGTAAGACAGGATAGTATCTTTGTTCATTCATAAGATTGAACGAGGAGCAGTGAAGGCAGCATCAGGTTGATTAAAGGGAAGGATCCCGTGCAGCTAATGTAGGAAAAGCATACATATGAGAAACTGGATAACTTTATAAGATTCTAGGACAGGATATAGGACACTACTTTAACCCAAATTATTAGGGCTGAATTTTAAAAAACCGTCTATTCAGCATTTAATCTCCACCCCTCCCTACCTCTCTGTCTTTCTCCCACCACCATCAGGGCCAAATTGGGAGCCTGTCTCCATGACAACGCGTAGTGCAGGCGGGGTTTGCCAGCTGGAGGCAGAGTCAGTCAGTTCTCAGTTGGCATCACCGCTCCAAACCTCCACACTGCATCACGCCCTGAGTGGAATGGAAGAAAAGGACAAGAAAGAAAATGTATGTATAGTTTCCAGTTGTTTGTTCGGCACGGCGTGCATTCATATATCTGCACAATTTCTATTTTTATTTCAAAAAATATTTAGGCTACTGAGGAGAAAAACATAGAGAAGCAGAGTTCATGCAGCTGAGTCATTGATTGTTTAAAATCCGGATCAATAAAGCTATTGTTCCTCATCGGTGCCATAGGTTGCAGTGCACGCAGATGAAGACTCTAGCAGGCTGGCCGCTGAGGGACCAGCAGTTTTATCCTCCTAATAATAAACTGACTGTGCTGTCTTGTTTAGCGACAGGCCTCATCCAGTGTGACCGCTGATCTGTACACACTTCCATTGTTTCACAGGAGGAGTATATCGGAGAGATAAAGGGTGGGCTGCGGCCTTCAATGAAACTGGTTGTTATGGGAATTATTAACAAAAAACCCAAGAGGTTAGTGCACACACCTGTTTTCATTTTTATGACAAAAAAAGCGAACTATGCATTATTAATATACTGTTGCGCACATGACGTGGCAGCCAATTACAGTTAGTAACGGAGATGCCCCGGTCTACAATAAAGCAGGATTTTAAAGCAGATAGGCAGCTGTTGTCTCGGTTTTGAGGGCATATGCCAACCACCCAGCTAGAGCCTGTTTTGGGAAAATATCTTTGTAATGCCAGTGCGTTTCCTAATTATAGGTTCAGTCTGTGGATGTGCGTGGGAGAGCTCCAAATCCCATGAAATCTTAACAGTCACTCTGGAATTTCTTTGGTTGATAACATCATTTGGTTATTTATTCATTTAGTCATCAATTATGTCTAGTAGAAGATCACAATTAGGTTGCGCAGACACAGAAAAAAAACACATTTTTACCAAAATAAACTGCGATGCAGAACTTTTTCTTATTTTTAGCAGCATAAAAACCTCAGAAGGGTTTTAAGGACAAAATGCTCCCACAGGACCCTTTAGTTAGATACTGAAATGACCGTCTGACTGACTTTATTGTCGTTATTTCTTAAACATAGCAACCAGATGACAGAGATTTAATGAAAACATGGTGTTGCATTGGATTATTTTAATGCCAGAGGCATCATTATTTTCCAGAGAATGTGCTGCCAAAAACATGCGATTAGTCACTTTGGTACAAAGAAGTTGTTGGAGTTTAAATTAACTGTAAATTACTCAAATCTGTAATTCTTCCAGGCCAATAACCACAGAAGTCCCATGAAAATTTAAGAATTTTGCATGTAATGGGGGCCAAAGATGGAGCTGTGTCACTGAAAAATTGGCAAAATATATAAGTAAATACCAGACTGTGCAATACTCCTTCACAACTAGAAGTCCTGCTTTTAAAATGTTACTAAAGAGTTTAGAAAGAATTTATCAAAAGAATTTATCATAAAATGTACTTAAAGTATCTAAAGTATTGTATTATTGATGCATTAACAATAAAGCAGTATTTTTATGTAGTAGCTGGTCAAAGCGGAGCTAATTTGAACTACTTTATAAACTCTAGTTGATAGTTTAATGTACAACAATGCATCATATTTTATAAATTGATCAAATGTTTTGTTTGTAAAATTTTAATCTGCAAAGTAACATTAGCTGGTACATAAATGTAGCGAGGTAAAGGTGTAAAGTAACATAAAATGGACAAATAGTGAAGTTCAAGTACCTCAAAATTGCACTGAAGTACTTGAGTCTGTACATATAAACCATCATGCCTATCAGTATTGTGCTAAAATTCACGATCAGTTACTACAATCATCATCATCATCATTCAGTCAATCTTAATTACATGCTTCATCACTACATATCAGTTGTGATAAAGACCAGAAGATGTCACTGTTCTCAATATAATCTACAAAGATTCATAACTCAGTTGATTCCATTAGAAGAAGAAAAAAAATGCCATTTTTTTCCTTTAAATGTTGTGTTTTTCGTCCCTGATCTCTCTTGTGTGTGTTTGCTCAGTATTGAGGTGACTGTGTCCAGTAAACCTCAGGACGAGGACACAGAAGGAGACGTGGGTCTTCAGTTAAAGGTCAGCTTCATGGATAAAGCCGTCCATCGAAACGCCCGTCTGGCTGGAAAGTGGGGTCCAGCTGAAAAAAACCTCTCCTTCTTTCCTTTCGCAGCTGGAGAAGCCTTCAAGGTACATTTATATTATATTATAGTTCAGGCATATGGGTGAAGCACGATTTGAATGTAATCAATAGATGTAATTATTCCTCCTGTTCATACTGAGCACTAAAAGATGTATTCTTAACATGCTTTTAGTGTAAGTGATGGGGACAAAATCCACAGTCCTCATTTTGTGTAAAAATGAAAAATGAAGATAACACAAGGCTCCAATTAGTTAAATCAAGCAGATATCATTCAACATTTTTAGAACAATATTCCTCTGTGTTTCTCTGCAGAGTGACAGAGGAAGGATAGTAAAAAGAGGGAAATTTGTATTATAAAAAGGCCTTTTTGTGGCTAATTTTGACAGCAGAAGCCTTAAGATGAATATTCAAATACATGTTTGCTTAAAATGAGGATTGTGGATTTTGTCCCCCATCACTTACACTGAAAAAACATTAAGAAGGGATCTTTTAATGGTCAGTATGGTACAGAGGAATGATTACAGCAAGAAAAACATGTGTCAATGTTCAAATGGGAACCTGACTATTATTTTAAGACAGACTTGTATATTTCAACATTCCCCACTATCTCTATATTCACTTCTTAACAACCTCCTTATCCTGGTGCACAATATTCAGAGTATTCCAAGAGTACAGACTTGTCCAACATGAACAAAAGATCAATCAGGAATAAAAATGAAAGCAAAGACACAAGTGTCAACACAGAATACAAAGAAAGAAAGAAACAGAAAAAAGAAAGGAAGCCTCCAGGTCTCATTAAGGCTGTATTGTGTATTTCTTCCTGCTGGCTGACTGTAATGTGTCTAATGCTTGTTCTGCACTCACCGTGAATCACTCTGCAGTACGGAGTCAGCTTTTAAGATGCACTTAGGGCAGCTTTGCATGTATTGCTGCCCTAAGTGATATGTAATAGGCCATTATTTTAATTTGTTGAGCTTTAAAATCCAGAAATTACATTATATGCTATCAAAAATTGTACACTGGACTGTTAATCTCATTCATGCTGGAAAGGATGTAACAGAGAGAATTATCCCCCTTGACTGAGTCCATGACTGTTAATATTTCAATATATAATCTTCATACCCAGCCTGCAAATAAGGACAAACTGTGACTTCTTATTTAGAGTGACTGGGACCTTCTTCTTGCTAAATTTCCCTCCTTAGATCAATAAAGTTCGAGCTTATCTTATCCTACCTTATATAAAAATATGAAAAATTGACAGTCACCTCCTCCATATTCCCTCTGATTCATAGATGGAGATTGTTTGTGAGCACCAGCAGTTTCGTATCTTGGTGGACGGACAGCCTCTGTGCGGCTTCACTCACCGGATCTCTCCGCTTGCCTCCCTCACCGCTTTACGAGTCTTTGGAGACCTACAGCTCACCAAGGTGGCCTAACGTCGACACCACTCTCAGAGATAAATACCATGAGGAATGTTCGGGAACAGTGTACAATACATAGGATTAGGCTAGAGCTACTTCTTGAGTGAATAAATTAACCCATGATGGGGATATTGTGTTTCTAATTTCAAACAAAGTTACACCTGCATTGTAATCACGTGATAAGACAAAGTGCCTTCACTAGATTACCTGTTTGGGGACTTGAAGATACTGACTGAATGTAACAGTCATCAATGTCTTAAATTAACTGAGGAATGTGATTTGAACTGAACTGAATTAAGTTTTAAAACAAATATTTGCCTTCGAAGAAGATTTGTACAAACAAAAAAGTTTGCAAAAAAGTTGTACAGCATTAGTCTCTGTGCATCTAAAAAAGAGATTTCAGACATTTGTCATTAATTTCTCAGAAGTTAACCTTTGAAAGCTGAAGTTTCTGAAAACAGTTAAAAGAAAGATTGTCCTTCTGTGCCCGACTAAGTAATGTAACAGGTGTAATAATTTAAAAAATTTAAGTACATTAGTGCATGCCAGTATTATGAAGTAAGTTTCATTCCTCTCAGTTTGTCTCCAAGGCTGGAAGAGTTTGTTACACTTTCTCTCATTGTATCATTAACAACTTACTGTACAGTCAGCTTTAAAAAGCTACTAACGCCCAATGGTTTGTGTACTTTTCATTTACCACTAGCACTTTTTATGTGAATGTTTCATATCCCTGCAATAAATCACTTTTGTTGTTATTTTTGTTCTTTTTTCACTTTGTTGAGAAGTAACGGCAACTTTAATTTATCCCTAAAGCCACTGCATGGTATCATATATCACTAAGGCATTGTGTCACTCAGGATTTCTCTGGAAACAGGTTCTAAACTAATGCCAGCTCACGCTGAATCATCCAGATAAAGGCTCGACTCAGCTTGCTGAGTGGGAGTGCCTGACTGATTGCTGGGAGTGCCTCCAGCCTGCACTAAAACTTGATGATTGTGACAAATACCTCTCGAGGCCGTTCTTGTCTCTACCTGTACTTCCTCTTGGCCTCTGGAGTTGAAAAAATACAAGGTGGATAATATAGTCCACATTATTATGTTTAATAATGAAAAAATGCTGCAAAACACATGAAAAACACTTTTAACTTAAACTGAACGATTACAAGAGAAATTGCTACAACTGTTGTTTTAAAAATCCAAAATTCAACAAAACAAAAGGATCAAGCTAAAAAAAAAGTAAAATTGGCATTTTGGAGATGAACAGAAATGTCATGTACCCTCAAACACTTTCATTTGATTACATGTTCCCAGTTTGTTGCTACAGTACATTCATGGAATGTGTAAATTCAGTCTTCTTCATAACTGGATAAATAACTCAAATCTGCCACTCTATGTCTGCTCTCTGATTGCATCTATCCAGTCCATCTTCTCCTTGTGGGTCGGCGCCTGGATGAAGTAATGTGTGTCTGACTGAGTGATGATTTTAAACAGGTTGCCTTGAATGTTGCCTTTTACACCTGCGTTAGAGGAGAGATTGGAGACGTGGTTAATGAAGTAGAACTGTATTAGGTTTACAGGCTGCTTTGACAGATAAAAGCAGAAATAGTGGAGTTATAGTTCAATAGGAAAAGCTGAATGATATATTTTTCATTGTGCATGTCAACAAATTTGAAAATTCAAATGACAAGGAAGACATGTAGGTGAAAAATAGTAATAACAGTAATTTTCAGACAGTGTTAGATGATATAAAAGATGGAGCATATTTCATCAGAAGGACAAAGTGCAGCATGACCTTGAAGTTATAAAAGGATCAAGACAAAAGATAAAGAATAAAGCTTTAAAAGATAAGGCTGGTATTATTCTATTTTGTTATTACATCATAATAAATCATAATACATATTAAATCGAGCAATGTGTTAATTCATCTCTCAACACTTATATGACTTAACTACCGTGTCTGTATCACTCAGACTGGATCGTGAATATATGCTTTCATTTAAAAAAGGAAACTGTTGAGACTTGTTTTTGTCGTGGCGTGTTCTTTTAAACTTCTCTTAAACTCCTCACGTTTATGGGGCTCCACTTCTTGACTCACACGTGAAACAGTCCAGATTATAACACTGCAGCCGCCAATTCTGTTGCCTTTATTTGGCTGATTTATTCTCACTTTTAACAAACAAAATGTCTACACACATTTCCTACATGTTTGCTGAAGAAGACTCAATTCCACCTCTTCCTTCATCATCATCTAATCAACTCTAATAAATCCCCAAATCATTAAATTGACTTCAATTGACAAGTCAAAAGAAAAAAAAATTACATTATTTCAATAAAGTGGCAAATTGTGAAAATATTATTTGCAATTGCAAACTAATAGTGGATTTCAGCAAATGTTATTGAATCAAACAAAAGAAAACTGAATTTGGCAGAAATATTACATAAACTGATTATTTCAGAAGGACAATATGTGTGGGATCCACTCCAATTAAACTACGGTGCCCATATTCAGCATAACAGTACTGTCATGAGATAAAAAATAGAAATATAGAATATCACCAGAAAAATGTGTGTGTGAAAAATGTGTCTCAAATGCAAAGACTAACTTTGCAGCAGCAGTGAAATTTTCTTGGCCGCCTCATCACACCACTCAATTTTCTAAACTCCTTATGTCTGAGAAGGAATCAAATTAAGGAATTACCTCCCAGACATGATCAAATCAGTCAAAAAAAGAAGGAAACCGAAAACCATTTCTCTTCATTTGTTGTCCTTTCTTTCTTATTATTTGCTTTAAAACTTCTTTTGTGAGGTTTTGGGGTTCACTTGAGTTTGAGACTCACCGGAGGGAACTCCATTATCATCCAGAGAGGATACCAGACAGCCTCGGAGTGAGAAGCCGCCGGCAGGGCTGATGTCATCCTAATAAGTGACAGGAGACAGGAAGTGGATGAGATTGACTCAGAAGTGTGGAAGGCAGTTACAGAGAATTATGAGTAATAACAACTTTAGAGTCATAGTTGGCCTCAGACATACAGTAAGCAAACAAAACGACTGCTTTGTTTGGGGCCAGGCCTACTCTGCTCAGCTGTGTCATCATTTAAGTCATAATTAAAGTCATCTTATGTTTTTGTACTCTTTATATTTGCCGTTGCCTCAGTTGACCCTGCATAGTGAGGCCTGCGCACTCACCTTAGTGGGATCAAAGTAATGAAGGAAAGCAGGCTCTGAACGCAGCACAAACAGTCGCACTTTCCAGTTTTTCCTTCTGTGTCCCTGTGTTTGAAGAGGAGCTCAGCGTTAGTTTGACAAATGCAAATATGACGTGAACAAATGAAAATACTACAAAGTCTACAAACTAAATATGTCTTCACCTGTTTCAGCAGGTAGCCTCTCTTTACCACTTTCCCACTCATCTCCACTGCAGACAGCGACGTCTCTGCCTTCACACTGCCTCTCTTCTTCAAGCTGTCAGACTGGGATTAAAAATGACATGCTGTAAACTAAGTTGCACTCCATAAAACACTGGAAAAATTGTGTATAACGTGTGTAGGTATTATTTAAGACTGATTGATCTCTCCTGAGAGAAGAACACACTATATTTCAATGATTTTCCAGCAATAAAGTGTCAAGGATCAACACACACACACACACTCCCTGGTACTTACAAAGCTGTACAGTGCAGTGGAGTCGTCCATGAACTGCTCGCTGAGGCCGGCGGTGCGGAGGGCCTCCACGCTCTTCAGGCCAACAGTCCGCAGGAAGCCCTCCTCCAGCAGGGCTGAGGCCAGCGTCACTGCCTCCACACGGGTCAGAGCAAGTTGCATGAACACCAGCCAGTCCACCACTGCTGAGCCTGCATGGACATCACACATTTATAAATATGTGTATATATGTATAGTAGATTCTCACATATGCACAAGTACATGCACATGGAAAGAGACAAATACACATTAAGATTAGATTATTTTTTTTAAGTAAAGCATATTTAACAACATCTGTGTCTGGAAGGTGATATAAAATAAACTTGCTACATCTAAAAAGACAATATTTCACTATAATAATTTCATTATTTAAATCATAATGATGGCTAAAAAAAGCAAATATAGTGGTATAGTTTTATAGACAATGGCTTTATCAGCATCAGAGGTGCAGGGAAAATAACCAGAGGAGCTAGTTCCCATTCTGCACATTTGTAGATTATGTAAATATCTTCTCAGATCAGAGAGCAAAATAAAGAGTTGCTGTTTCAAAGCTTACCTGAGAAACAGTTGTAGTAAGTGCTGCCCTGCTCCACATGGTTGCTCATCTTGATTCCACTGTGAACATCATACATGGAGTCCAACACCTTGCTATAAGAGGGCCAGAGATAATTAGAAAGAGATATTAATACAGTCATAAACAAACACAGCCGAGGTTGTGAAAACACCATGAGGTTTAACTTGTTTCGAGTGGTTTCGTTTACATGGTTTACCTCAGATTGATGTCGTGTGACTGGAATCCAGCAGGGTCTTGTTCACTAGTCACCTTCCCACCATCACCTGTCCGCAGTTTTTCCACTGCAGCGGTGATGTCCGCTGCCCATTCATCTCGCTCCTCCCGGGAACAAGCCTCCAGGAAATGATCCACTAAATTCTTTGTCTGAAGCTTGAACACCAACTAAGAAAAAACCAGACATGGGACGGATGTTACAGAATCAGTAGAGCATGGGTGATGAATCGTAGGTAAGGGTTGGCAGATGACAGAGTTCAGGTCCTAACAAAGCAGCAACCTGAGGCAATGAATTTGCTCATCATGTGAGACATGAAAGGATCAAAGAATGTCTGCTGGTGAAGCCACGTCATTGGTGTGGTTTCCACCAATAAAAACATAAACAAAGGAAAACACTGAATGGAAACTGATGTGCACCCATGTTATAGACAGAGCTGGGAGGAAAGTCATGGTCAAGTTCAAATGTGTATCTTTGTCTCTTGTATATATTTCAGCAAATATATTTGGTATGTATTTTTGTTTGATGACATAATCAAATCCAATTATAAAAGTATGTTAATTTATGTTTTTTTATTATATTGCCCCTTTAACATGAAAGTTAATTATGTATGCCTCCTTTGGGTTTAACTGCTGAGTTTGTGAGTGGAGACATCAGAAAACTGTTTGTATGTAATTAAATATCTTAGGTAGAAGAGAACTGTTTAATTTAAATCCATATAATTTATGAAGGGAATGTTGTAATCAGCCAAAGAGGATAAAGCTTATCTGTGATTACGCTGAAATTTCTACAAAGGACTTTTCAATATCAGTCATCTGAGACCTTTCTTTTATCATTTCTCTAAAAACCTGTTTGTCTTTCTAAAAACACTCACCGGCCGATTTTCATACTCCAGAAAAGGACAAGTTATCACACAGTCCTTCAGCAGGATTTTCCCACGCTGGCATGAGTCTCTTTTACCTCCTTCATACTTGTAATACAGCAGCTTGTCTGGCATCAACACGAACCAACGTGCCTTCCAGTTGTGTACAACATGACCCTGTAAACAGACGATCAAAAATGATCACAAACTTGTGACTCTTTTCTCTTTCTTGTCCTTTTATAACTTATATTAGAGCGACATCAGGCTGCTTTAGAGATAAAAGTTTACATCAGCCTAAGAAGTGGTCAAAACTCTCTTCCACTACTATATATATATATGGGTTTCATACTTCACTAAATGACACACTGATTTAATGAAATCAACATTTGTATTTTTACATATTTCACAAAAACAACTCACCCTTTTCACCAGGAATCCTTCTCTGAGAATTGTGCTTTTCTTATCTGTATCCATTCTGTTCAGTGCGATTTGCCAAATGAGCTTTGTCTGTTCCTGCCTGCTCAGGTTTTCAATGTATAGGGGAGGGTTTCTCTTTTTTTTTTTGCTTGGCTAAATATGAGTCATCCTATTCACACCCACTCACACACACACATACACACCTTGCTCAATACTTAGTATCCAGTAACCATCCAATCCTCCAATCCTGCAGTTTCTGCTGATAATCACACGAGGGCGCACTGACTCCTTCAGAGACTCTGCATGCATGAGGATGTTTTGGTAAAGACTCATGAATCTTGGCATGTTTTAATAATGGATTTCTGAAAATGTTGAGGTAATGTCTGCAGTATTATGTCAGCAGACACAGACTTTGCTTTTTTTCTAAATGTAATTGAATTTACCTGTGGTATGTGTGCATGTGTGTGTATGTGTATGTGTGTGTATGAGAGAGAGAGAGAGAGAGAAAATCGAAGAGGAAAGTCCTTTTTAAGGAAGTTTTCACTCCACAATAACTTAATTCTCCATCAATTTCAGTATGTGAAGAATTCAGATCCTGGAGATGAAACTGTAGAGAAAAACTACTAAATGGACCAAAGATTTTTATCCTATTTTGATGAAAAACAAGCAGCAGGGGGGCCTAAGGCAGCTCTTGTCCCCAGTAGCAGCTGTACCCATTAGGAGGACAGCTGGGCTCAAGTCTCCTTCAGACGTTAATTCCTGCAGGGTGCACATACCTGTTTGATGACACTGCTGCTGCTGCTGCTGTTGCTGCTGCTGCTGCAACCACATGTGGCCTCGCATGACATTGATTTCTGCTCCATCTCCTTTTCCTGCTTCCTTGTAGTTACAAGAGAGAGAACATATCAAAATGAGGAAAACATTGTCCTTAATTTAAACTTTGAATGAGGACAGCATCCTGTCATAATTCATACTTATATTGTGCTTTGGAGTTCAGATTTCCTTTAAAGTTCAACTAGATAATAACTTTTAATGCTTTTAAAAGAGTAGTTCAACATTTTGGGAAGTATGTTTTTCTACTTTTTTTGCTGGCAGTTAAATGAGAAGAATGATGTCACTCTTACTTACATGCTCGATATGAAACTGGAGCTAGCAGCTAGTTAGCTCAGCTTAGGCAAAAAGACTTGAAACAAGAGGAAACACTGAGTCTGGCTCTTTCCAAATGTATTATTACAAAAAATGTAGTAATACAAAAACCAATGAATCAAATTGAAGAATAGAAAATTGTAGAAAAGTAGAGTAATAGAAAAAATACAATTTGTATTGGCTTTTTGAGGGGAGTGGGTGGAGTGGAGGGGGACTATTTCTTGGCAGAGTGCTGTCATTTCCTGGAGTATTGTCTCCACCATGAGGTTACCTGGCAACCAGCGGAAACTCCCCTTATCTATCTTGTTGCAAGAAAGCTAAGTGTACTTCCAACTATTTCTTTAAAAATACCCTCCAGACATGTTTAAAAATATTTAAAGATAGTCTGGTTTGATTTATAATTTGTTTCTGATGTGGTTTTGCTACAAAAATAGCTAATTTGCCCAGTAACAAATCCTTAAATGACATATACTCCGTCTCTCTTGTTGTAAAATTCCAGAAACTATGAATATATGCAAATATTTTTAATTTGAAACATTTGACTGCTGGATTCAAGATGTCTCTTACCTCACTGTAAAGTCTGTTCTCAGCGTTTGTGCACTGGAGGCTTAAAGTTTCCACATCATACTTGTGTCTGTTGAATATTGGACCAGAACTGGCTTCCAAACAAGTAGTGATGTCACAAATCATGTCTTACATTCAGATTTAAAGTGAGCACAGAGAAACTTTCCTGCTGAACGGTTTTCTAGTATCAAACTCTGCAAATACATTATCCTGCACGGTGAGGTTCAAACATCCAGGTGAAGTAATTATGAGCAAAACACATTTGTGAGTGGAGGTGAACTTTAAGTTAAGTTCATTGTGGTTGCAGAGCATCCTGGTGTTTGGACGGTTACTGTGCATGACACATAAACACAATGTCCCCAGTTTAATTCCAGCTGGGGAACTTTGTTGCATGTAAAACTCATCTCTTTTCTCTTGTTTCCTGCAACTTCAGTGAAAAATAATTTTAAAAAAAAGTTAATTGTGGTTGGAGTTAATCTTCTTACTGAATTTTGTGATATTAGAATTACTGTATAATGTTAGTGCCATAACTGAGATAGTTATAGATCTATTGTATGGGGGGTTATAAAAGCCAATACATGTAAGTTCTAACTTTGGTGCCTCCTAGTGGCAAAAAGAAACTTCTCCACTGTGGATCAAACCCGGGAATGTTGTCAAATAGCTGAAAGCACCACACAGACGGCATCGATTTTCATGGAGATAATTCTTCTACAAACAACAACTTATGACACCAGAAGAATTTGAATTTGAAAGATGCTATGATTGAATTAAATACAGACTTAGTAGTTTTATTGTCTTCATAAATCATCATTCTTGAAAAAAAAATGTTTTAATTGAAGGGGTTTTAAAAATCAGAAATGTTTGTCTATGTTATGTATTAATGTAATTATCCGATTTGTTAAAATCTTGTATATTGGTATTTACCAGCCTCAAAAATCCACTATCAGCCAGGCTACACATTCCTCTGCAATGATCTTAGACATTTTTTTTTTATATAAAGGATTTCAGAATAGCCATGAATTATCTCAGGGGGCTGTATAATATTTAATGTGAAATGAAAACCACCAGCAGGTTTCTATATAATGTGTGAGGCATGAATCTAACAGCCCTCCTACATGCTGCAGGACTCCTATAAACTCTCCATTGCATCTCCAAAGAAAAGGGACCTGTTTCTACAAGCATGCAGTTATAAGACAACCGGAAGGTGCAGTAGACTTAGCGTGGCAACCAGCCAGATACATACCAGGAAAAGAATCTGTTAAACACATACAGGAACGATAACATAAAATCCTGCTTCTGACAGTCAAGCACCTTACTTGAGTCACAGTCAAACATGCTCCTCTGAGCTCAGAGCTGAGTGTTAAATTCACAGGCTAAGGTGTGTCTGGAATGCCCTCTGTATAATATTAACCATAAATCAAACATTAATTACGTAGAAAAAAGATGATGGCGTTTTGGCATGCCAGGATATGAAGGACTCTGACGCAGGTCAGCTCACGTGGAGAACCCGGTTGTCTTGGTCACATACACTTAAACACAAACACTTGCCGGATTCTGTTTTCTTGGCCCACAGAGTTATTGTTCACTGGGTGTGTGTTTGCATGTCCACGTCCACAGCTGGTTACACAGAGCAAGTCACTGGTCAAGCTTTTATGGGACTGAAACAGGGACAGGGTTTTCATTTGGGATCACAAACTAAATGGCTGAATGTCTCCATGGAGCACTTTAACTTGTTGTTATGTAATAATGTTATTTGATATTTAAAAAGCACAGGTGGTTACAAATTCCAAAAATTTTCTGCAAGCGAATAATGACTTCTAAGTTTTGTTTTTCTGGCAAGGAAATATTTTTCAAGTGAAGTCACTGCAATTTTTAAAATGCAGACACATTTAATTCAATTCATTTCAATTAAAACTTTATTTGGGACTCTTTAGAAGGTCCATAGCACATAAAAAGAAAAAGAAAACAAGATATATATGATAAAAACCCAGCAATTCATCACTCAATTTAAAAAACAGTTCATACTACCTAGCTGGCTATCTAGCCAGTGTTTTCTGAGCCTGGATGAGTACTGACAGCAGCTCTTCCTAGGGCTGGTTAAGGCCTCTGTGATACTGTTCTCTGACTCATTCAAGCAAAACATCTGGGAACCTGAGGCAACAACCTCAAAGCATCATTGTAAGCTACTTTCAGCCTCCACATACCACTTTTCATATAACAACACCAAAGATGGCAGTGTGCAGAAAGCTCTAAATAATGAACATGTTACATTGACAGAACACCTACTAAACTTTCGAAGCAATATATCAACCTGAGGATATAGTTTACAACACTGTCAATGATGGCCAAGCTTTTTTATTTCCTTGCATGTCATGAGAGGAATATCGCACAAGTAAAAACTCAGGAAAAACTGATTTTCTATTCTCTCTTCTTCTGACTATCATCACATTACTCTTTTTAGCATTATATATAATATCATAATCCTTGCCGTACTGTAAGCACACCTTCAGTAATTGTCACTATATTGACTAAATATTATCATATCATCAGCATACATAAGATGATTGATAATAGACTTTCCAACAAGACAGCTTGTGTTACACCAATTCAATTGTTTCAATAGGTCATCCAAAAACACAATGAACAAAACAGGAGACAAAATTTCACTTTGGCGAACACCATTAAGACTGGTATTCTAAGTATATACTTTGGAAAAGCTCTAGCAAGCAATGTCAGAAATAACTTTTCATGATTAATTCCATCAAAGGTCTTGGATGCATCAATAAAAAACAGAGGAATTTTGGCTTCCATATTTAGCAACTATTTCCTTTAATGCGTAAATACACTTATCAGTGTCATGTTTTCTTTTAAAGCCAAACTGATTATCAGTGGTGAGAGCAAACATTTGCAACCTTGTTAGCAGGATCCTTTCCAGCGCTGGAATACTGGCAAGGGCAATAGTCATAGACAGATTATGAGACAATGGACCCCTGGGCATGGACAGCCCCCCACCCCCTGCAATGGGGCAGGTACACTGACTTGACACTGACTATTTCTTACCCCAAGTGTTTCCAGAAACATATTTAAGTGTTTAGCTGTGAAAGTTAATGATGTGGCTGTCTTGTTGAAAACAGACGAGCCAAAACCAAGGACCGCCCAACTCGCAGTACGTCACCTGCACGTCAAGTCATGTGATGTTTGCTCGCTCCTTGTGAGGCATCTTTCGTCAGACAGAGGTAACCCTTTACGTGCTTGTCCCTGCGATGTTACTGCTTTCATTCACAACACAGCTGGCATTTTCCTTGAAATGTTACTGGGAAATTGGTGGTACAGATTTCCCTGAATATCAAATCCTGTTCCCATTCACACATGATCCCTTGCAGGAAATGTTCCTGAACATGTCAGGGATGGACTGCATGTATGAAAGGGGCTTAACTTAATTCACCTGTACTTCAACAGGATTTATGATGCACTTACAAGGTATCATAATAGTTTATTCTTATGACATCTCCATGGCAAATGTTTAGGCTATTACCTCTGTTTTTCAGCAGGACTTTTGAGGTTCTGTTATTGACATTAATGACTAAACCATTTGGCCATGAGACATGAATTGCAAGGTTAATAACAGCGACTTTACACAGTTACTTCAGCTCAGAGGCACCCTGAGCCCTTGTGCCCCTAGGCCTGGGCCCTTCCGTAATGCATCCGTGCCTATAATTATTTATATACTATTTAATTTACCAGCCTTGTCCTTAAACTAAGTTAGTATTATAATTAAGGTTCAGGAACAAGACTATGACCCTGTCTCTCATTAAGTTCAATCACCTGCGCATGTCAAGAAGGTCCTTGGTTCGAACACCTGCCATCTCACGTCCTTTCTGTGTTGAGTTTGCATGTCCTCCCCATGTTCATGTGGGTGTCTGTTGACTTTGTCGTTTTGGTTCTGCTATGTGTGGCTACGTCCTGGCAGTGCCTCCAGACTGCTGCCTTGTAATTGGCATGCTGTATATACAGGTGTAAGCAGTCCTATCCTTGGTTGTTTCCAGGGATTTGAAAGACTCTTGGAAGGTCTTGTTTTCTTTGATAAGTTTGAGAACATTGAGTTTTCTTCATCCTGCAAAAGCACTTACACTATCTGTATACGCAGGTGTAATCAGTCCCATGCCACTATGTTCTCAGGGATTTGAAAGACTCTTGGAAGGTCTTGTTTCTTTGATAAGTTGGAGAACACTGAGTTTTCTTCATCCTGCAGAAGCACTTACATTATCACAACTCGTAAAGGCATGTACACCTAAAAGAGCATCACATAAGCCATCTCCTAATGAGCTGAGCAGGGTTGCTGATGTTGATGTACCTTGTCCGATTCCGATTCGGTGCCACATTTCTGATACAGGGGGCAGTTAATCTTCTTACAGTATACGAGACAAAGAATCACAACATCTGTATCCTCACTCACAATAACTGTGGTTTGATAGCCATTCAGGCTGACATGACTTACTTAGACAATAGCATGTCTCTCCACAGGTTGCAAATAGCTGCTTGTCCTGAAGCTTTACTCGGTTCTTTGCCAGCTTCCCCTGGTCCACGATGAATGTTATCAAAGCTGTTTTGCTTTCTGTATTACTTAACAGCTTTCTCCACTGCACAACATTGTGTCCTGGGGCAATGTTCTTCCATTGAGTTTTACTTGCTGAACCACGACTGCATCTCTCAGCATGTTTTCCAGTACACATCAAACACCTCATCTATCCGTGTTCTGTTTCTTCCTTCGTGCAACACTAGGCTCAGCACAGAACCAGCAATCTCTCTAAAAGTCTTGCCATCAGTTACTGAATAAGGCTCATCCCATCAGTGATGCATGCAGAGCGTTCTCCAATATCTTCAACTGCTGATACTGATTTCTCTCTTGGCGGGGGAGTTAGTTTTCCACAATGAGCCATCTGGATTTGAGAGTGCCCAAGGCAACGGACCAAGTGGATGAGTCAGGACATCTCTAATGTGAAGATCTCTACTTTGCGAAGCAATGATAAAAAACAACATCTTGCTGAAAAAATACTCATATAACCTGTTTATATTCTTTGGTCATATGTTATATTCTATGCATGTTTACTTTTTGTGTGATAAAGACTTAATTATTGCATATATTGATACATAAGACCTACTGTGCAGATTCTGTAGAGCGATAAAGGCAAAAACAACGATTGTTTGAAATGGTTATCATGTTTCAAAGAATTTATATGGACCCTACAAACAAACTGGTACCAAGGAGATTTTGCCACTTTAGGTGGTACCAAATTCTGGCCTGGCCCATGGACTATATAATTGGAGATCCCATAGTGTATTTCTATATTATCCAGAGAGGCATCTGCTGCACATATACAATGATCAAGCCAAGAGGTTGTGTGCCAAGCTTCACTAATATAAGTAAAACTCTTGTCAGGCAAGAACATTTTGCTGGATAAAATGAGATTGCTGTCATTACAGAACTACAACAAAGGTTTGGCAAATATAGAACTGCTATCTGACAAGCCAGCATTGAAATCCCCAATGACAAAAAAACAACATTGTCCTCAATGAAAGAATGAACAAATACTAATATGTTCAGAAATTCATCCTAAAAACTGGTGAGACTCAAGATTGATTTCTAACCTAATAGCCAAATCAACATTCTGTCTTACTGTCTTCCCCAGAGGGTCATATTTACTATTTCAAAGTAATGCCACTCCACCAAGTGACCTACCTTGGACTATTTTTGTGCTAGCCAAGTCTCTTAGTGGTACAGGATGTCACACTCTTGCAAAAGTGTGTTAACCACATAGTCTTGCTTATTAATTGAAATGAAACTTTTTTTTTAAAGTGCTTCAACTGAAAGGAAATTGTTTTGATTTTTCCACAAACTACAAAGGCACTTTTCTATGGTTACTCCTCAAATCTCGGGGATGGGACTGAAATTGCTCATATAGTGATGTTAAATTGCTTCTGTAATGGGAAAACAGGATGTTTATATCCTGAACAGACGTCAGAAGAAGAAACACAGTGAGGCAGATTCTCTTGCTGTTTGCTTTGAGATTTCTCAATCAGTGGCCTCCTTAAAAAAGTGACATGGTGACACAGTGGTTTTATGGCTGTTGACCTATTTTACAGGCGCTGCAGACAGACGGTGCATAATGTGCGTAATGTACTCTCTGGAGACCTTGGCCTGTTTTCTTTCCATGTGGCTACAAATGACTAAATACATATAAGACTACAGCCTACTATTCACATATTTAATTTTCCATTCTCTCCACTTCTTTCAATGAACACACACACACTAACTTTTCCAAACGACACCCAGCTTTAATCACACTAAACTTTCAACAGCAAAACATTAAATACATAAAAAAAATAAAGTGCTTTTATTAAAAGCATACAGCTAAGGTTTGATACAGGTGCTGCTGTATTGCACAGTAACATCATAGCCTATGCAGTTAAATTAGAGATTAAAAAAAAACCTTCTACTGTAGCTCACCTTATAGAGAATTAAGATGACATATATATTTTACTTCAACAAGTGTTGCTTTATGGTCAGTCACTCTGCTTGTAAACTTTCTATCCAACTCAAAAACAGAGTGACAAGGTTCTCACTAAAAAGCAGTAATATACAAAATGCAGCATTATATACAGCTAAATACTATGCAGCTTACTTTATTAAGCAAATCGTCTGTTGTTTTTTCTTAATACAAATCCTTAATTATCCCTACATAAAACTTTTTCCAGCACCTATGGTTTGTTCGAAACCCCTTTTTACGATCACTCAGTACCTGAAGCATCTCTGTGGAAATTTGGTTTCCAAGGGCATTCAGAGCACGTTCAGTAGTTTACAGTCCAGTCAATCAGAATCGACTGCCTATCAGCGTACCAGACTGCAACTGGTCGACTGGAAAAGCAAGCAGGTGTAGCAGGACCTGCAGCACAACATTATTACTGTAAATCCACAGAGAGTAAAAACAAAATGAGGAGATGAGGTTTAAGATGCGTTCAGCCTGTACCACGCTGTCACTACTTTCTCTGGGTGAGCCATCATGTCCTTCCACAGCTCCACAGATTCTGGGACAGGGCTGTCGAATCCCAGCTGGACCTGCCAGAAATGTGGAGAAAGAGATAATTGGTTAGCTTGTTGCGCTCAACATTAAAAAATCTCTCATTTCAAAACATGTTTATGTATAGACATGAAGGCTCAATATAAGTGCCATTTTCAAGTTTGTCTTAGAGCAATAGTTGTGTGCCCAAATGAACACTGACACATGTTTTTCTTGCTGTAATCATTCCTCCTGTTCATTCTGGTCATTAGAAAGATCCCTAATGCACTTACAATGATAAGTGATGGGGGGACAAAATCCACAAGCATTTTTCTGTGCAAAAATGTATTTAAAAGTTTATCCAAAGGTAATACGAAGCTTCAGTCGTCCACATGAGTCAAATCAAGTAGATACAGGCTGAGACACAAAAAGGGAATTTTGCACTAAAAGCTGTAACTTAGATATCCACTTTATTTGACTGACTCAGACATCCAAAGCCTCTTATTATCTTCAGACAAACATTTAAATATTTTTTTCTCAAAACAGGGACTGTGCTTTGTCCCCATCACTTACATTGTAAGCACATTTCGAGGGCATCTTCAAATCATCAGTACAGACAGGATGAATGATTACAGCAAGCAAAACCTGTTTCAATTTTCATATGGGAACCTGACTGTTGTTTCAAGAAAGAAAAATTGTAAACCTATCCTTTAAGATGGATAATTTTGCTTTTGTCAGTGATATTAATGATGCTGCTGATACTTTGGCACATGTTGAAAATCTTAGGAAGTTAGTCAGTTTGTTTAAGACGTACATTATTCATGGGAAATACTTTATCGGTGGGAAAGTATCAGGAAACAGCTTGAAATAATGAGAGGTGCATTGGCAGCTCTTTATAATGGGAAAACTCAATGGATTACGTACTTTTGCCAAATTAATATCCAAAAAAAATAATTCAGCAATTCAAGTAATTAGTATAAAGTACAAGAATCTCTAATTTAGGCCTACATTATTATAATAATACATCGTAATGGAAAGACAGAAAAAGGCAGGGGATCATCATCATATCAATCTTTACTGTTTTCCTGAAAACCTGTCAAATGTACTCACCTGTCCGAGACACTGTTTCCTCCTAACCGAGCTGCGGCTGTAGAGTTTGATTGACAGCGAGCAGGCGTGGTCTAAGGCAGCCAGGAAGAAGTGAAACGTCTCCGCCCACTGACACTGACCCTCAGAAGCCTTCAGCACACGAGTCTTCTTTTTCATCACCACCCGCCCCAACTGGTGCATCTCCACCTTGACAAAAAAAGCTTCAGAGTGGTGGGAGAAATGGAAATAAAAATAAGATTACTAACATGAGTCACACAATTTTCCTTCCTTCCTCCCGTTTTACTTTTTCTTTTAGTTGTGAAGCATTCAAGATCATCTCCAGATACCTTGGGTGAGTGGTGAGGAGGATGCTGGGAGGTTTTGGGCGGCAAGGATTTGAAGCTGGATGCGTCCATTGACTGGCTGAAAGCAGGTAGCAAGATGTAGCTCGGAGTGGCACACCTGAAAGTGGTATTTAATTGTATTTTAATAAATAGGCAATTAACAGGGAACTTTGGATTTTATATAAGAGTGTTTCATCAAACAAAAGTGTGAATCTTTCCAATCCTTTCCATCCATCCAACATCACATGAATACAGCATAATTATAACCTCACAGAGCTGCTAGCATGGCTAAACTTACTGGTATGTCACCCTTATTTAATTCTAGGCAAAATATCAATATCTAGGCAAAAATCGTTTTAATTTTTGTGGATGATTTTCATTGTGCTGCTGGATTTTCAAGCTATTTAAAAAACTATTTGACAGGAGAGGCAGCCTATACTGACAGTAGCCAACAGTGCTTACTTTCATATCTCAAACCTCAATCATCCACTGATTCTATCAGACAATACATTAACATACACGTCATTTATCGAGACTAATTGCCTTTGGCACACAGGAAGCAATGCGGTGTTTCTTGCATTAGTCATTTTTAAAAAAATAAACAGACTATAAGCAGCCACAGCTATGGCCGCTGAGCACCAACAATGTCACCAGCATCAACTGAGCATGTTGATTTCCGATATTCATCATCACATTTCATCAAAGTTGGACCGGTTACTGTATGCATGTAAGAGCTACTGCTTATCAAAGTTAATCATGACCTTTATAGCTCTCTTTTCAGCACAGTAATTATAAATTATCAGGACAGTTGTTTGATGTCAGCTGGAGTTACATTACAGGAGGCTGTGACTTTAAAAGGTACACAAGTTTGACCTTTAATTACAGTCCAAAAAGATTTTTAAAAGGCCAAAAGAATGTATGAACTTGAAAAGCATCAACTGTTCACATTTTGTCATCAAACCAGCAGTTTGGGGTGTTTTATATTTTGACCTTTAAATACTGCAATCCACCAGGCCAATTTTGGGTTTTTCTAAAGACCAGATAAAAGTGGAGAAATGTGTCCTGCCAACATAAACTAGTTTTGTCTGAGATATTGCATTTGACTTTTAAAATGGATAATTACACTGTAGTGACTATTTACTCTAAATTATATACTATAGCAAATTGTTCGTGCTTGAAAATGACATTTTTCTAGTAAAAAAAATGAGCAGGACCCTAATGATTAATCCGTGATTGTTCAGAGAAATTATAAACAGCAGATTAAAGCTGTGTTAATCTGCTTTATACTGTTTTTCTTTCTTCGGCTGCCAGCAGCACTGCTTCTTTCCAAAATTCTGCTGATATTTTTTCTACTTGAGATGTCGACAAATTCAGCTGTCTTGGCCTTTAAGAGCCTTTACTGAGTGACAGTCATTTGGACAAAATGGGGCTTTTGTGTCCACCAGATGGGTAAAATCATTCACTGAATCAAGCTGTCCCCCTGAGAATTTAAGGATGATTCACTGTCTGATCCCCTAAGTGCAGAAACAGTTCACATTTTACTGTCACTGGGAGACATGCATCCATTTATCAATATAACCGCTCTCTGCTGTTGAAATGGTTTGAGGTTTGACCTACTTTCCATGTCTTACATTTCCAGAATCCAAACTGTGTTTTTTTCTCTAATAAAAGCCTGTTTCCCAATTTCCCTAAATGAATCCCCTTTCTCTTCTTCCTGTGATTATGCAACAAGTCTGCCTCAGTGTCACTATAGTCCTGTTAGGGCCAAGTGTACGGTACATGCCAGTAGGCTACAATGCATCATGTGGACAGTTTTATGAGGCACACACAGTCCTTTGTTCTTATTTACCGTGCGCACAAGAAGTAGTGATAAAAGACAGGAGCCAACAGAGGAAATGGTAGAGGATGAGTAGTAAAAGTCTGGGATATTCACACACAGGGAGTTTTTCCTCTTGGCCTTAGTAGCTGGACAATGGGTTGGACAATATCAACTAATTGCTACAACTGAGAATATAACAGGTCCATTTGTAAAGCATCCAGAGACCAAACAGACCATTGATCATTTAGACTGGTTGACTCAGACTGTGAGTCAGCAAACACATGTAAATATTTATCCTTCTGCTTCTTATTATGTAAATCCTCTTACTTTTAGTTGTCACATTACCATAATCACACCAAAATTCTCTTTTTAGTCAAGATTAACTTCCCTGATCAGGTCCAACTGAGTTAAATTGGTACTAAACTGGTCAAAACCAAGACTAGAACAACTTGAAGCCACTACGTGCAGAATAAAAATATTATAATATTAATGTTATGGTGATTATAGCATCTTTCAAATTATGGGATAATTATTTTTATTGAATAAAAAAATCAACAATCATTGCAAAAACTGGTGTGCAGTGTATATCGATGTCTGACATAATGTGGTTTTTGATACTGCCTCTAAGAGGTAGAAATTTTCAGGTCCTGTATACAAATTGCATAATTTGGACCCGTTCCATATGTAGATATAAAGGGCTCATGCTAAGGTAACGTAACACAATTCTTATTTTCAGGTGATTATACACTAATTTAAACCAACTTATGAATATTATAGACCAATATTAAAATAATGAATAAACACTGTGCTTTCTGAATGTAAAAGTAGTGTTTAAGGACTTTCTTGAGGATAAACACATGTAAATGATCTGTAGATATATCTGACCTGAGGTAAAATCATCTGGTATAGATCTGTACTGTTACGTTCAACACTCAATTAGTCTGTATATTAGTGTTTAAGGTTGTTGTAAACATTCAGTTGCACAGTCAAACAATAATTTAATGAATGTAAAGCCTGAAAAATCTATTCTAAAAGTTGTTTCTAGGTTAAAGTGATCACAATTAAAGTTTTTAAATTTCTTGTAGTTCTGTAAATGTTTCCAAAAAATCTTTTATTTGAACCACACAACAGAAAAAAAAAAATTTAATAAACAAAAAAACGGACATGTGAAGTAATCACTCACAGAGGATTTGGAGGGAGGGTTGAGGTCCAGCCAGTGCTCTGTCTCCTGAGGGCCGAGCTGTCGCAGGGAGAGGACGCACTCCGCCACCGTACGTTTTCTGGGGCTGTGTGTCTGCAGCCGCAGCACCAAGGCGCTACAGCGCAGCTGCTGGAGACGCAGCGCAAACACAAAGGTCTCCATGAAGCATGCATCCTAAAAATCAGAAAAGCAAAAAGAAAATAAAGGTCAGAAAGGTTCATTACAATATATGAGCCAAGATGAAAACAATGGAACTCTATCAGGAGCAATAAATCAATCTGAAACCACAGAGTGGATGCAAACTATGTTGTTTTTTCCAACAATATGTTGTTTTTTCCAACTGTGAAAAAAATCCCACAAAGTTACTACCCCAAAGAAAGTGCTTTAAGAAAGATCATATTACGGTAAATTATCTATAATAAAAATCTTGTCATAAAACAGCATTTTTATTCATAAACCTTCTGCTAAAACGGATCTTTTAAGGAAAACTGAAACATAAAATTTCAACCTTCAGATTTCTCATCAAACATTTCCACATTTCAAATATGTATCAGCTTTTAGCTGGTGGTCCGTCGTTCTGCATGTACCTGACAGTACTCCTTGACTGAGCTCTTGAACTGTATTGGTTTGGGGATGGTGATGATCCCTTTAAATCCTATCTTTTGTTGTTCTGCTCCATCCAGAGGAAGGTTGAGGTCTGAACACTGATAAGGAAAGAGGAACAAAAGTTTTAGCAGAGGCAGGTCAAATATTTACAGCTTAAGCAATAACATAAACATAAACACAAAAAGCACGTAAACACAAAAAACATGAGAATTCAAACTTGTCTATATGTCCAGTTATTGTGCTAATGTGTGCTTGCATATGTGAGGTTTTTAGAGAAGCCTGAATGACTTCAATATTCCTCTGTTCAGTCCAAATATTCAAGTGCTGCACTAATGTGACCTTCGGGGAAAATGAAACCCAAACTCAAACCTTGAAGCGGGGGATGCGGTGCCCCTTTTTCATTTTCATCCCACACTCTAAGAGAATCTATGCACACCACTGCATTAAAGCCCTGTAACTGTATGTAAATAAAGATTTGATGTGCCATATACACACACTGTAGGTGTTGTCTTTTGAGTGAATGCACACTTCTTCAGTTACACTGAATGCTGTGTTTTAACATCAATCGAGACAAGTTCTGTTCGTTAAGAAATAACCTATTCCTCCTGAGTGTCCAAGCCAAAGTTAATAGAGCATTGAGTAGAGCTGTATTCTGGACACACAGAGGGTCCATTGAGAAATGCAGCAGAACAGCACAATGGAGCTTTTTGTCCCCTTTCCTCACAGTATGTAACCTTACCTGGACCAGGGTGATCCACACCTGCTCCAGGGCCTCTTGGTAGTTCAGACGAACACACACCTTCCCAAGCTCACGTTCATCCCATGACAGAGTGATAGAGTCTGTAACGTTTGGGAATCAGAGGACAGCAGAAGAACAGGAATAAATTACAATTTACAAGATGTAATGGTATTAATTTTCTTTTGTGTTGTTAGTGAGTATAAATGTGCTTATCTTACACCTCTGAACATCAGGTAATTTACAACTATCATTGATATGTATTGTGTATTTGTTTCCACACAAAAATCTTGAAAGTTTTTTTTGCTTCTCAAACCCAAATTGTCTACAGACTCTGCTAAAACAAGAAAAACTACATCTGATTCTGCATATTATGGTTATAGTATTGCATTCTTTCTAGGTTAGCATATTAATAATAAAAGTGGAATTTGTCATAACTGCGCAGGACCTTCAGAAAAAAATGTGATGCAATTAAAAGAAACAACAAACGATAACTGATTTATCTCTTAATATAACAAAGCTGCTTTTCTTCATGCAATAATACAATCTTTATGTAAGAAAGCTTATCTCTGATGCTAAGTGGTGGATTGTAGTAAAAACATTTGGAAGTGATTACTGTGTCTGCCCTTTCAGGATTGCACAATGAAGAGTGATCTTAATCAGACTTAGTCACGTCCCCTTGAGATGACTGTGTGGGGGGTTAAAGGCATTTTCTTTTCTCTTTTATCTCAAGGAACAATGGCAACTGAGTTGATCCAAGCAGAAAGTTTGAAAAGGAATGTGTTTGTAGATGGAGATAAACCTGAAAGGGAAAGTATTTGAATGTTTGGAGATGGAGATAAATATGTACCGACCCAGGCTGCTTTCAATGGAGCCCATCATGGAGGAACTGCTGCTAGGAACACTGGATACAGAGTCGTGGCACTGCAAGTGAAACCAACACAGACGGAAATAGTCAGGACAGCACGAAAGACTCACCATTCTTTCCACAGAAACACCAAACTTTATCCAAAACTAAGTGCTATGCTATAAGCTCTGTGAGGCTGTACTGAAGGACAGCAATGATTTTGAGCTCACAATGACAATGTTAACAGGTTTAATTTTTACCACGACCACCATCTTAGTTTAGCATGTTAGCATGCTAACTTTTGCTAATTAGCACAAAACACAAAGTAGTTGAGGCTGATGAGAATGTTATCAAAGTTATTCATTCCCTGGGGAGCATGAATGTGTGTACCAAATTTCATCCAATATTTGTTGAGATAATTCAATAATTAACTAAAATGCCAAGCTCCTGGTGGTGCAAGAGGATCGATAGATAGATAGATAGATAGATAGATAGATAGATAGATAGATAGATAGATAGATAGATAGATATGGGGACCATGAATGTCTGCACCACCTTTCAAGGGAATCCATCCAGTATTTGTTGAGATACTTCAGTCTGCGTCAAAGTGATGGATCAACCAACCAACACTGCCAGAACAAAAACATAATTTTCTCTTGTTTCTTCTGCAAATCTACAGTTGGAAAACACCATCTCTCTCCCTGAATCTTGTTACTTTACCTTCACTTTTGATTTCACATCGTCACTCCGGCTTTACTCAATATATTACCTACCATCCTTTCTATATTTATTACTGTTTGCTCATAATGTTGACAACTGTCAACATTGAGGTAATTGAGCTGTAATTGTACTCCTACAGCATGTTGCTCTGGATAAGAAGAACATCTGCAGAAGTCAAAGGTGAATAGAAATGTATATATGTTGTTTCACAACTTGTAAAACAGAGAGAAGAAAAAGTCTGACACTGACATTTATCACAGAATGAGCCCTGACTAAGAAACTGTAATGTTTATTGAGGTTTTGGGCGAGACATTAGATCGATTGTTTGTAACATGGCTTCAACTAATCATGTTAAGTAATAGGGAGCAGGTGACAGGCATACCACACCTCATCCTTTATAGAACAAAGAATTACGCCCCAATGTATTCATTGTTTTCCTTATAGGTTAACTGATTAAATAGCACTCTATCCAAGACAATCAGCGGGTACGTCCCTAATCCAAAATCCTGGAGCTGAATCACATGTGGAAAAGAGAAGAGGCCGCTGCTTTAGGGGCCGCTGCCAACTGGAGGAGTAAGTGCTGAAGCTTAAATTAATCTCCAGTGACATTATGATCAATTTCAAATTACAATTATTTACATAATACATTTAAAATCCATTTTAAAAGTAATCACAAGCATACCGCCATAATTCTTTGTTAGGTAAATATTTAAAGATGTTTTATGGAGTCCAAAATGGATATAAAGCATTAACAGTCTTTAGGATAAGTTGTTTGACTGAAAGCATTGAAAATTTACACAGCTAAATTATTAAGTCAAAAAGACAAAAAATGTCACTTATCAGTTGGTTAAAAAGTAAAAAGGCTTTTTTCTTCTCTTCCCCACTAATCAGTGAAATGAAATTATGTTAAAACTTAGTTTATTTAAAGCTGGAGTGCGGGACTTTTTTCTTCCCTTTTGGCAGTGAAAGTAAAACACTGTTGACTCGTGCTTACATCATAGGCACCGCCATAGCCTACTCAGTCACTATTGTTGCGGCTTGCGATAACTCAGCCCAGAGAGCATGCTCAGTATGTATTCATCTAGCCAATGTCGCCTCCTACATCAGATTTAAAAACTCTGTATACTGTGAAATACAGAGAGCTTTATACGTGATGATAGGCTTAATCTGCATTGTGCAAACTGTTTGGAAAGGGCTTGAATGTAACCGACATTCATTTATTTGTAAAAAGATATTAGCACTGTAGGCTTCTTTGTTTATCTTTAAATAAAAAGTTTGACATTCTGGGAAATATGCGTATTTGCTTTCTTGCAAAGAGACGAACAATATCAACGTCATGTCTGTACAGTAAGTATGATGCTAACACCAGCAGCCAGTTAGCTTAGCTTAGCATAAAAACTGGAAACAATGTCTGACTGACTGGGGGTGAGAGATGCTTTGCAGAAACACAATGCGAAACACAACATTAGATATATTTTTATGTTATTATGCGAAGTGTAGGCGAGGAAAAGATGTCACCTGCAATAGTCTCACGCCGTGAGCACATGGCATGTAGGATGTTGACTGCAGCTCACTTAATGGCCACCAGTGTTACTAATGAGAAGGAAATTCTGATTCTTACAAATAGAACCTTTAACATTTTACATTTTATTTTAAAAAAGTTTGAATTTTAATTTGAACGGCAAGTATATTTTCAATTTCAAAACTGACACTCTGTCCTCTCACTTTTCCCCTTACATCAAAATATCAGCTTGTGAGACTCATTTGCAGTGTTCCACTTTGCTGCAGAGGACAGTGGAAACTGTAAAACTATATTTAGTCTTGGTTGACACAGGGTGAGAAACGCTGTGTGAATACAGATTAGATAGAGAACAGTCTCACCTGCATGTGACTGTGTGAGCTGGACAGATCAAACATGGAGCTGCTCAGTCGCTGCTGGCCAGGCCTCAGAGTCCAACCTAGAGGCAAAATGACAGTTCACATCAAAATGATTAAATACGTCAGTATTCAATTAGTCATAATTATGTAATTCTATGTCAGACTATAGAGAGATATCATGAATTCTGGGACCATACAAAGTATTTACAACTCTTTTCTACAGTAAATCTGAAATAACTGTTATGTAAACATTATATAATGATGAATATGCAAACTGTATTTAGCTATAAGATAATACGTTTGCAATAGCTGCTCAAGA
Source organism: Euthynnus affinis (assembly GCA_029490765.1). Classification (NCBI taxonomy): domain Eukaryota; kingdom Metazoa; phylum Chordata; class Actinopteri; order Scombriformes; family Scombridae; genus Euthynnus; species Euthynnus affinis. The sequence goes on from CM055851.1 coordinate 20,844,125, forward strand.
CACAGACTCACTGATTTCATGTTTAGCAACTTTAACAATTTCATGTCATAAAAAACTCTTAAAAATGAAGAGAAATTAAGTAAGAAAGAAAGAAAAATATGAGCAGATGATTAATTTCTAATTGGCATACAATCACAAATGTACTGTACTTCTGTGAGCTATTTTATCAACATGTTAAACATTTGCCACTACTTTGTTTTTATAAGACACACTAATTATAATATATTATTTGCTCAGATTACATAACTAAATACCATTCACCTTCAGTATTCCTCTACCACTCAACCATGAATATATTTCTGGCCCAAAATATCTTTATGTTGTTTGTTTTTTTAAATTCTTTTTTACAAAGAGGGTCAACATGATGTTTTTGATACCGTGTACTGATGGTCTGTGGTACCTGGACTTGGATTTTGGGGACTGGAGTTCCTGTTTTTCAGTGTATCACGGCGGGTGGACCCGGGGGAAAGGTGCTCAGCCATCTGACTGTGATGGAATCCGGCCTCAGAGCTGTAGACGGCCTGACTGGAGCCCACCAGCTCTGCCTTCCTCTCTGCATACGTGCACCTGGCCGAACCTGCAGACAGACAGTAGGCTCTGCAATCAGCATGTTCCCACTGTGACCAAATTATTCTCTTCGGTCGGTTAAACTAAAAGACCACAGCTATTCATGTAGAAACAGGATATCCTGGTACTGCTCTCCTGCGTAATCAAGTTGCAGGTCACACCTCAGTAATCTCTGAGCTGATTTTAATGAAACTTAGATGCATGAGGCATTATAGCAGCTGGCATTGTGAGTCTTCGCGGCAGGCTTTTGTGGCGTTTGTGGTGGAGTTAAATATATCAGTCACCCTAAATGTATCCTAAATTGAACCCTATGGAAGGGCAAGATAACTGAGTCTTTGTACTCAAGGGTGCAGGACGGTGGGGTACTCGCTGACTGACCTACTATAATTAAATGTCATATTTCTGAGTTCTGAAAGGTGATAATTCACCCACTGTATGTTAGACATTTAGACATAGAAACTGCTACATTAATCTAGCCAAGTAATGGCCTGATAGAAATGCTGTTTAAGTAAAAATATGTAGTTCAAAAATTTATAAATAAAACATCTCAAAAGAAATAAACACATTCGGCTGTCGTTCTGCTTCAATAAAATTATGTTACAAGAGAATCTGTTTGTTCGTCTGTTTGTTTCTGGTCCTTGTGCAACTGAGCATCTGAAGCTAATGTGAAGCTTCAGCTGTCCAAATAAGTCAAATCAAGTAGATATCTTTCAACAGTATTTTTAGTGGCAAAGTCCCTTCTTTTGTTACTAAACTTCCACCGCAGCTCAACAGGGAAACAATGTTTGAGGAAACACATAGAGGGATCTTTTAATAGCCATTATGAAAGTTAAGGAAACATTGAACCACTCTGGGATTTCCAGGGGAATTCAGAAACCAAAAGTTCAACACTGTTTCTGGAAAGTGAAATGATTTACTGTACATTACGTGTTCTTTGTGGACAGAGACACTACAGTGATGGGAATGGCATTGTTTACCAACCCAACCTTTAAGTCAACACAAGCACCAGGTTTCTACATTGCTTCATACGTCAGATTTATATAGATTGTGTAAATGAAATTAATCCATTGAGGCCAAAAAGGATCTGAAGCATCCTCAATGGCAGATATCATTTTTCAGTAGGTACGTACTCTGCAGCCCGGACTGTAAATTGGGGTAGCGGGAGCCTCTGGGCTGGATGTAGGAGGCTTTAAAGTTCGGGAGAACAAACGGCACCTCTCTGCCATCCGGGGGCAGCTTGGATAGGAGGTAATCCTCTGTGACTGCCCTCCTCCCTTCATATGGATCCCGTAGAGAGGCTGCTGAGTTGTTAGGAGGCATCTTCAGTGAGATCACTTGAAATCAAAGAAAATCACACAGTCAGAAACAAAACAGTCCGTTGAAGCTGTCTGATGTGGAGCTGTGCAGGATCCCAGTTTACCTTGTGTCTCCTGCTCCTTCTCCTTCTTAATGAAGTTCTTGCAGCAGTTCTTCAGGCACTCCATGGCTACAACTGGAAATATTTCAGTGTTGAAACAGTAAGTGGAAATTACAGTATAGTTACAGTATGTATTTACACAGTAAACAGTGATACCACAAGGAACAAGTATTTCTAGGGAACTTATCAGGAATAGCTAACACTTCATATCCCCAAAACCTTACAAATACTGCAAATTATCCCATAGAATTCATTATTTGTCATAATCCCATAGTCCCAAAACTTGGAATTTGATATAATCCAAATTTTGGCCAAATTTAGTGCTACACCCCAAACAGTTTTTCTAGTTCCCCCAAAACTAAAGTGTGATATCCAAGCCTAAATATAATCCCCAATTCCCTTCAATTTGATGAAATGCTCAAAAAAATTGTCATAATCCTAAAATTTGTTAGAATTGCTTCCACCAAATTTGGTACAGCTCCTCCATTCCCAAAAATTGAATTTGGCATAGAGCCCCCAAAAATGTGCTGATGTAATCCAAACATTTTTATAATGTTCCTAATTACCACAAAGTTGTTACAGAGCTCTCAAAGCTTGTTTGGTGTGTCATGTTGCCAAAATCTTTTAGAATTCACCTAAATCCCTCAAATTTGGCATTTGATATAATCCCAAAGCTCCTCCAATGGTAAATATTTTGTGTAATACACCAAAAATGTGTGGATATAATCCCAAAATCTGTCTGGTAAACTCCCAAACATAGGCTATGAATTTAATAATAATCACTTTCAGCATAGATGAAGTAAACAGTGCTAAATTGTTCGTTATTCTAATCTCAGGCCACAATGATTAGTCAATTAATCGATTGGTTGTTCGATTTGCAACAATTTTGACAATCAAATAATCATTTACGATATTTCTGAGCTAAAATGACAAAAAAATCACTGGTTTCAACTTCTCAAATTTTAATTTTATGCTGCTTTTCACTCTAATCTAAGATAAGAAACCTTTAGCTTTTGGTCGAACAAAATAAGAAATAACAAATAAGAGTAACCATGTGATCTGAGAACTTAAGATGTAGCTTTTTCACAATTTGACGACCAGACGAATCAATTAATCGAGACAGTAATCGGTAGATCAATGATAATGAAAATTGTTAGCTGCAGCCAAAGTGCTCTCAAATTCACAAATCTCTGTGTCGTTTGCTATGTTTCGGTATGTAAGAGCCCAACATGCATTATAATAAAACCTTCTTTTTTTTTTTAAATAGGCTTGCTAAATTATGATAACACTTTGTTGTAAAAAGTGAAAAGAGCATAAACCACTTATGACCTTGCAGCAGTTGTTTTGTGCTGTGAGTGTATGAAGGAATTTGCATTGGTGTAACTGTGCTACAATACATAAAATAAGGCAGTATATCAAGTAATTCATAAAACTAGAAGAAGCAGGTCTTACCTATGAGGTGTTTTCATTGAAATAGGAGAAACTTTTGCACATCCAGCAGCACAGTTCACATTCACAGCCAAGTGGAGAGAAATAACAAGTGTGCTCAGGTTTATGGTGCACTTCAGTTACAGGTCTCTCTCTCTCTCTCTCTCTCTCTCTCTCTCTCTCTCTCTCTCTCTCTCTCTCTCTCTCTCTCTCTCTCTCTCCCTCCCTCCTTTTATTTCTCCTTCCCTCTCTTACTCACTGACTCTCTCATTCCCGGACTGACAGCATGTTTGAGCTTCCTTCCCCGAACAGCCATGAGCGCACCACTTTCTGATTTGATTTTATTTTTCCCCTTTTTACCCCTCTAATAACCAGAGTGCACTCATTACTTTCCTCCTCCTAAGATTATTATCTCAACACATCATCCAAGTACACTCTTGGCCACCATACATGTCCAGTATAGCTTTATTTACTGACCAGGCTCACTTACAGCTTCTCATTGAGACAAAAACAAAATCAAAACAGGAATCAAAGCATCACTGAGTTCAGGAGCCTGCTCATGCCAGGGACAGTTGTGTGGTGAAGACATTTATTGGTGTAATAAAACTCTGATCAATAATTCAGTTAATAAATGATGGTTGTTACATCATGTCAAATATTGCAACTCCAAATGCGCAATTACACTTACAGTATGTTCTTCTCTCCTCCTGTCTCATAAAAAAGACACTACAATGCTCAGATAACACTCATGATGCAATGACATGCAGTTCTTAACATCAGGCACATAGAAGTCACCTTCACAGCTTATCTGAAGTGATGAAGATTCACGGACAAGTGTATTTAGGATACGCTGGGTTTTTCAGTGAGGGTATTTTACCATTTATCATTTTGAGGTCATTTTCTAATTAGAGGATGACATAAATTGTACACCATTAATATCCCTCTATGTTGAAAGTCCATATCGCAGCCATAAAAGCTCAGTGTCCATTAAACCAGGGTGGGGATTTGAGCACAGGGATGCTTTCACATCAGCTTATTGCTGAGTCTTTATCAGACATATCTTTATTGAGGATGACATAATGATTTAATAAAAAAAAGGAGTGATGAGCTGTCTCAAACAAAGTATTACATCAGCTGCAGGTGAGTGCAGCTGCATCGTGCTTGACTTTTTTGGGGGGGATTGGGGGGGAGGGGAGGGGGGTGAAGTTCGTTTGGGACGCTCAGAACGGATGCTCTGATACAAATATCGTCAGACGTATGATGGAGCTGCCTCGGAAGTTGATGACATTGTTGACCGTGACCATCTCCAAGTCCAGCACGATCTCTCTGGGTCCCTTTACGGGCCGCGACAAGACAAGCGTGGCGCTCACGTTGCTGGTTTGCTGCGAGATAAAGAAGACGAGAGAGGAATGTGAGGAATGATGCACAGGAAATGAGGGGAATCTGACAGCTGTGCAGGGTGAAGGAAATCCAAAACTCAAGGCCTTGTCATATCATTTCCAACCAGTAAACACAGGCACAAAGTCATGGAAAGTTAATGTGTTTTCCACAGTGCATGAGGTCAGATCAGGGCTTGTTTAAACAAAGATAACAGTAACTCAAGAAGATGTTGTAAAATCTCCTTCATACATTTTATCACACCACAGAGAATCTTTACACTTAAAAAAAACAACCTTTTGAACATTTACTGCTGGGTCTGTATTTAACTAATTTGATTTGAGGAACAAAATCAGCCTGCTCATACATATTGTACACACTTATTGCTCCATCTACTGGTTGTACACTGCACTGAAGGGGACAGGTTATTTATGCTTTACATCTTTTCTCCTCTTTTACAAAGAAGGTTCAAAATGTCCAAAACCCAAAGATAATTATCAAACAGGATTTTTAAAAACAGAGAATAATCATATTGGGGATTTGAAATCGAAGAATTTTCGTCATTTTAGGGGGAAAAAAGGTTTAACCGATTGTTCGGTTATCAAAATTGTTGCAGATTCGTTTTCTGTTGATTCACTAATTGACTCATACAGCTTTAGATAATGAATAACTCCATACAATGTTAAAACAGAGAGATGTTCCATACTTTGCTCAGTGACATTCAGACTGATGGATACCGACTCTTGTGTGGATCAAACATGTGCTTGTAAAGAACTCTCTGGTGACAGATTAGAGCAAAAACTACAAGTGGAACCATTTTTCTACCATTTTTCTCCATGTTTTTTTCTGCATTTTCAACTTTGTAAGGTTATGTTTGTACCTTTTTTTGCTTTTATCGACAATGTAGATGTAGACAGGGGAGATCCAGAGTGTGGTGCAATTGAATCATAATTGTGATCCTGATGTTATCGTGCCCACTGTTCTCTGTTCATTAAGCACAATGATCACATAAGACAAATATGACTAATCCCAGACTATTTTATGATTTGGGCAGCATCTTTGGTAACTAAGCAGACCCAGCTGTGGTGTTTCTGCTCTGAACTTTCCACAGACTGCTTAACAATCAAATACTTCTGCAATTTCCTTGGATTTGGATTCTCTCTCCCTGTTTGTTTCATTTTTAGTAGGTGGCACTGTTCTCTATGTCGGTACAGCACCTTCCATTGGCTGCCCAGTTCTTGCTGTCTTTATTGCAAAGTATACTGTCGTTGCTGCTGTCAGAAACCTAACATCCAACACTTTGTCCATGTCTATGGAAATATGTATCAAAAAGCATTTGAAAACACATGTATACCAATATATACTTGATATCTTTAAGGTGTCAATTTTTAGTTCTGACATTTCGGCATGAAGTTATTGCCGCTCCTCATTCATCTCTGAAGTACTCACTCTCATGTGAAACTCTCGTCCCTCGTTGCCCGACTTTATCTGAAAGATGTAGAAGGCGCCGGGGTAGCGCGTGGTGGCCTGCATCTGGAAGATGTCTGCAGGCACACTGCGACCCGGGGACAAGTCCATGTGTCGGTACAGAATGGTGAAGGGCTTGTCCCTGCAGGCAGGGTTTTCAGCTGAACACATGCACTGACTGTAGAGGAAGGAGACACAGAGGCATTTCAGGTGTTGAATCATTACATTTTTAAGCATGGCAAGGTGATTGAGGAGCACAGATGTAATGGAACACAGATGAAGATGCATCCAAAGGAAAACAGAGGCTGTAAAAGTGTTTTGACGGGTAAAAAAAAAAAAAGAGCAGAAATACTCACTTGTCACTAACTTCGACGTAAGGCGACTCACACTGTAAAGGATCCAGACATTTATAGTCTCCCTGGAAATTGAAACATACTTGTGCTGTTGTACAGGTGTTGTTACCAGTGTCACATTCATTGACATCTTCAAAATCAAACACACAACAATCAGAGTCAGTTAAAACATCATCATCATCATCATCATCACACAAGCAACATAAACAAAGCATCAACAAAATGGTTAAGGAAAATGAAGATTGAGAGAAATACAGTGCCTGAAAATGGTACAAATGAAGCCAAGAACAATACTAACTAAGGGTTTATACATTAGCTGATGTTAAAACTGATCAATACACTTAAAATACACATGTGCGTAAATGCTGAAAAATTTTAATGTGGCACTGCGGGTGAGGATGAACCATTTTACCCCAAAAAAGAAACACAAATCTTTTTTAGCTAACAGACAAAAATACTTGCAGCGAAATGGATCATAGTAAAAACAGGATTAAATCATAATCATTAACAGCTTCGACAACTGTTTTCACTTTGTGGCACTGCAGCCACATAAACATTTAAAATCAGTAGTTATTCGGTTTCATTTAGTTCAGTCATTGAATATGGTGACAGAGCGGATGGTTTTCTGCCGTGAACTTTACCTTCACAGTTCCTCCTGTCGTCATACACATAATATCCAGGTGGACAGATGCAGGAGAAAGAGCCGGGGGTGTTTAAACATCTGTGCTGACACAGAAACTCAGAGAAACTGCACTCATCCAAGTCTACAGGAAATTATAAAAAACAAGATTAATGTTCACTATCAAACAAAAGACGTCAGCAGCGTGACCTTTTAAGGAGGATATTTTTGGGTTCAAACCAAACCAGGTCTTTCTGTGTGGAGTTAACGGGTTCTTCTCCTGCCTGTGTAGGAGAACTAGTGACTTTAAATAGGCTAAAAGGTGTGAATGTGTCTGTTTATCTGTGCTGTATAGATATAAAATACATGAATGGATAGACAATATTAATGTAATAATGTATTACATAATTAAAGAAACTATAAAAAATCTATTAACTGTATATGTTTTGATACATTTTTCACCTTTAGAGAGACATTCTGTCATGTTGTGGTCACATTTTGCTGTGATATGAATCTCTCCATCAGTCTGAATAATTGCATTTGCTGTCTGATATGTGTGTGCAATAAGAACTGTAAGCACACAAACTTGCAAAGAGGCTGGAGCACTTTTGACATTTATGCAGCGCTCACTTTATTCCATAAGCTGACAACGGCAGCAGCTGGCTTCTTCAGAGCTTGAAGCCCTGTTGCCGAAACATCAGCTTAAGGAATAAAGTCGGTGCTGCGTAACCGTCAAAGTGCTCCAGCCTCTTTGCAAATTTGCGTGCTTGTTCACTGCTTACAGTTAAAAGATCTCTGCCATGTTGGTCGGGGTAGGCTGCAGTTTCTGTTGAACTTATTTTGTATTCTTTGCTTGTAAATTGCTGTAATTCAGTTTCTTTGATTTCATAGGTTACATTCATTACCTCAGCAAAAAGAGTTCTCCGTTCATCTTCCAGCAATATTAAGCTGAATCAGGTTCCACTCAGATCATGGAAAAACTTCTTCTGTCATCCTCATACGCATAATACCACATAATACGTTAATTATCTACTTAGTTAGATTTAACTTGTTTGCTATGTTGGCTTTTACGCACTCTGACTTCCTGAATTCTTTGCTATATCTGTTTCAAAACACATTGGCACATTCAAAATACTGTTTCTGTGGCTGCTCAGGTCTTTTTTATGTAACATTATGACAAGTTATTATAATATTAGTTGCAACAGAAGTGGCTAAAATTAGAATTTAAGCAGAACATATCCGTTTTACTCTATGAGATGTCACACTTCGTCATACGTCTCACTCTACAAATCTTAATGTATTACAGATTAGACAAAACGCAGTCAGCTCCACTTACCAATGCAATTAGTACCGTCAGACGCCAACTCAAATCCCTCGTCACAGTTGCACATAAAGGAGCCGTAGGTGTTGATGCAGCCGTGACTGCACGGCTCACTATCACACTCATCCACGTCTGGAGGAAAAACATTGGACAGGAGTTACAGTGATGCAATGCGGGTACGCAGTATGAGATTAAGTTGTCAGTGTAAAAGCAAAGAGAGTGAATAAACAACTTGCGTGTCCGTGGGTGTGTGTTTGGGTTTGTTTGTGAATGACTATGAATGTATATTGACTTATTTACACTTGTATCTGGGGGAACTCGCCTCCCTTATGGGGACAAAAAGAAAGTCCCCTTAATGTAAATCATTAATTTTAAGGTTAGTTTCGGGTTATGTTATGGTTAGGGTAAGTCTCCAGGAAATTAATGTAAGACAATGTAATGTCCTCTGAAGTGGTGAAAACACGACTGTGTGTGTGTACCTTGACATGTCCTGCTGTCTGGGTTGAGGGTGAACCCGGGGTTGCAGGAGCAAGAGTAAGAGCCAGGCACATTGGCACACAGCTGTTGGCAGTAACCATAGCGACATTCATCAATATCTGGTCAAAAAGAGAGAAACAAACTGGTTATGAACCATAACATGGATATACTGTAGGTCTGCTGATAATGATGCTAATCAAACCTCGACTTTGCTTTTAAAATTTTACACAATCACCCTGATTTCATTATCTTGACAATTCATCGATGTGGTAAAAAATCTGTTGAGCTACTTCACTGCACTGAACAAGAAGAGGGCGCTGTTCTTCTAGAGGAGCGCTAAAGCGTCATAATAATTTCATAATAGCACATAATGGAAAAATCACTTACAACATCAATATGTTTATTATCCTCTTTGATTAGTGAAAGGAAACACATGCTCACAGCCTCATTTGTTTACAGTAATTACACCAGATTTTAATGGACCATGTTGGCAGTTTTGGATTTTTCACGCCATTCAGTCTACTTCATCTTTACTGGTAAGATAATTAAGAAAAACTTTTACATCATTTTAAAGTCAGCTGATGGATGACAACTTTTTTTTTTAGACTAATCTTCAATCTTTTCAACATTGTCAAATGAACCACAACAACAATGAAGTATGTGTTAGTAACTAAAATATTTTAACTGACAAGAAATAACAGCTGATAAAATGTTCAAATATCACATCTCTGCAATGTAATCTTCACAACCCTCCTTCCAAACTGAAAGAGGTGCCGTGGGAGACATGAAAACTGCGCTGGAAACGCGCCTGCCTGCAGATGTTCATTGGCTACAACATGCAAACCCTCACAATTTATTTGACAGTGATGATGACAGCTCACTCACCCTGACACTGTCCGCCAATGAGCCAGTATCCTTCAGTGCAGGAGCAGGTGTAGCCACCTGATGTATTGATGCAGACTTGGGTGGGATTACAGTGATGAGAGTTTGTCTCACATTCATCAATGTCTGAAACAGAAAAAAGGACATAATATTCTGAAAAAAAAAAACAACAAAAAAAAAACATTTCTTTTGTAAAATTCTGCTGATTCCTGAGTGAAGAAGTGAATTAACAGGGAGGTCAGAGGTCAAAGTTAGAAACAGAACAGCACTGCTGACATTAAACATGCGACCCTCTGGTAACAGGATGCTTTCTGACTAATAACATGTCAATCCCCAGTCATTCATATAAGGTAAAGGTAAAGAGAATATACACCATATTAATGAAAACAATAGTGGTAGAATAAATAAATAAAATACATCACAACATAAAGAGAAAGCAACACAGCCTAAAGTGTCAAACTGTCATGTAATTTCATAAAAATCATAATCACAGAATCAGCTCATAAATTCCTTCTACAATGTCAAATACCCTGTACAAGTAAATGATTGTTCTCCAGAAAACTGTAGACAGAGTGACAGATTTTCCAAAACTTATCAAGTTTATTTTCTGTGAAACAGTTTTTATTTCAAGGCTACACTGATTCCAATCAGGGAAGATCCACAGCATTCTTTCTTTTTTCCATTAATAAGCTAAACATCATTTTTGCTGAGAATCAGAATAATCTTTTAATGTTCAGTGTGATTATATTATTATTATTATTATATATACATACATGCCTATTATGTTAAAGTTTGACAGTTAATCCATAAAAACTACCGAAAAGCTGCACAGTCTCACGTCAACTCCACAGCTGCACCTGACTATTGTTTTAAGGCAGACTTGAAAAACTGTGAACCTATTCTTTAAAAAAATACAAAAAAAACAACAACGACTATTCAAAAGTCTGTTTCTCCAACACTCAGGTTTTCACCACCCTGCGTGTGTTTTAAAAACTCTTAACATAACAGTTAACATTTCAATACAGTATCCACTTACAATTGTTTTTGCGCAAGATTATAGATTGCTCAGATTACAATCTGAATTCCATCGACGCCCCTGGAGCAGCTCACACATTACATCTTAATAGCCACATTTCCTTATGAGGATATGACAAATCAAAAATTCCAACCTCTGTTTATGGTTCTCAGACTATGAAGTCACCAATCTGTAGAAAACCGGTGGGGGAAGAGGGTGGGAGCCTGGCTTTCTGTTTGGACAGGCAGCTGTGATAAGCGATAACGTCTGTCAGTGGGACTGCTGCCCTTTGTGCCAATTTGGACCACTGGCCCTCCACAGGGGTGGAGGAGGCCCGGAGTGCTCGGACGCCCGCCAAGAGCTACACAACTCCGGCACCTGCTTGCAGTTATCAGTCAAAACCTCTCTGAATGACCGTCATCTGCACCCCATGTGTAGCCTTACTGCAGAGCTCCAACGTACACACAAAAAAATTGCAGGAGTGTTTCAGATCAGCTCCTTATATAGACTGTTTCATGAGCTGCTCACAAATTTTAGGGTTGCCGCTGACAATCCTGATCAGCTTCAGTGAAGACATGACAGATGGGATTTGTTTGAAATGCCTGAATGCCGGTCACGAGCAGAAAAACGGAGAAAACTTTAACAGTTTAAGCATTTTGACAACAAATTTGTACACAAACTGATTCGAAATAATCCTCAGTAGCATTAAATGTCACAAAGCAAGACCCTGTTGGTTGCATAGAAGATTAATATGTCAGCTGTGCTCAACATCTACTCTGAAACCACATAGGAAATACACTGAACACTGAAAGCTATCATTAGTAGTAGTGTACAGTACCAGTCAAAAGGGAGTCCAAACCTGAACTGGTACTGTAGATGTAAAAAATGCCACAAACATCTTTGTTTTCAGATCAACATTTGTGCATTTTTGAGTTGATCTGATGGTTTTTAAAAGCCCACAAGGTTGGAAAATGTTCTCAAGCCACATAGGAACATGTAATCCTTCAATTCAAGTAAAATTATGAAAATCCCCAAAACTTGAGTTACGAGCGGAAATGAGAATTACAGTCACAAATGAAAAACACAAGACAGTATGTGATGTATCTTTTGATTTGTGAGACATGGGCTGCTGGTTCTTGACAGTGACTGAAACTGTGCATGAGCATCCCCAAATTAAAGGGTCAATTCAATCAAATTACAAAAGCACATTTGCTTATTTGACACTACTGGTGTCTGTTCATGCAGGTAGTTTTGGTTTCATGTGCCCAGTGTGTGTTGAAAGCACACACTTATTTTTTTTGCTTTCAACCTAAAACCATTGGGATTAATTAAAACTTTAGTTGTGTGAACAAGACTAAGGGTTTGCAGCCATGCTAACGGCCCTGTAAGACTGTGCTTCGGCACAGCGCTTCTTCGGGCTAAATGCTAATGTCAGCATGTGGATATGCTCACAGTTATAGTGTCAATATGCTGATGTTTAACAGATATATTGTTCACCTTGTTTAGCGTGTTAGCATGCTTGGTTAGTGTGGCTAAAAATGTGTCTCTGGATAATCTACAAACTTTGCTGTGAACAGTTTTCATTGGGGCCATTCCTGCATGAGAATGCAGTTTCAGTAAAAACTGTTCACTGTGAGATCTGTGGATCATCTCTGGAGAGAAATTGAGTTTTTTATGTTATTCTGTTCACCTCCACTGTATTGGAGTAGCAGCAACAATCTCAAAAGGCTAGCAGATAAAGACAAAACTACACTTTATGGTTAATCTTTTAATCTGGGTCTGTTTTTCATGATTTGGCCTTAATATTGCAACCTACAATTATATTTTAAGGATTTTTGGTAACATTTCCTCTTTACTGGACAGTTGATAGTTAAAACGGAACAAAAACAAGGGGATTAAGAGCAGCACAACATGCAACAAAGACCCCCTGGCCGGAGTAGAACCAGGGAAGTTGCAATGAAATGGTATGTCTCTTAATCATTCAGCCACCAGGACACCCTTACATCATTATTTTAGACAAATTTGGGAAAGAACCTTTCCTGTTTCAACATGTTAATTCCCTTGTACACAAAGCTAGGTCTAAAAAGAAATGTTTTAGCCAGTTTGATGTGGAGGAACTGCTCAACCTGCACAGAGTTTTAGTTTAAACCCATCCAACACCTTTGGGACTGAAGCGTAACCGCGAGCCAAACCTTATCACTCAACATCAGTGGCCGACCTCACTGATGCTTTTGTGGCTGAATGGGAGCAAATCCCTGCAGCCTGGTTTGAAAATCATAGGGAAAGCCTTCACAGAAGAGAGGAGATTAATGTTTTTGGAAAGCGTTATGTACAGATGTCCACATGCTTTTTTTCTAATAAAAATGTATCTGCATGGATCAGTAAAATTTGGGTGCACTGCTGCAACAATGGATTTTAAAAATCAGCTAAAAGATGGACAGTTCTGTAACACATCATAAACATACTTCTTGTAACATCTGACCTTTTTAAAAACAAGCTCACAAATGCATAAAGCCAAACCTTAGGGCTGATCTGTTCTATTGTTCCCCCATACTGGTGCCATTAGTGACACTGATGAAACATTGGCCATTAACTTAAAGACAAAGCCATGTTTGTTACAGCCTCAGACAGGAAGTCACAGTCTGTGTAGTTTCTGCCCTACAGCCGCATCAATCAACAACCCATTACATCACTATACACACCAGCCTTCAGGGGTGCAAGGACACGTTACAATTGGCCCCCACAGAGGCATGTCTGTTCTGCAGGCTCGGCTCTGGCACAGATTTGGCAACAAATGACTTCATCTTTGGCACTGTCATGGTGCAGTTTACCCAAACAAGGTTGTGGGCTTATTCCCTGACAGGCTTTCTCCCCTACAAAGAGAAACAGTCCGTATTTGTGCATGAGCTAAAACTCTCTTTAGAGGGAGAATACTATACTGTATGTGTACATTTTCCACTCATTAGAAGGTCACGGCTGATTTATCCAAAATGACAGAAAAACTCTCCAAATGGACTTTAAGTAGGCCATTTTCAACAGCTTCTCCCTGCTGGACACACTGGGGTAATTATGTTAAGATGTATTTAGGACAGCTGGGGATACGTTTAGAGTTTATCTGACAGCTGGGATCTCTTGAGATGGTGAAATTCAACAGAATCAATCAAATAGCTGAAATTTCCTCATTGTGAAGAGTTGAAGGTCCCTCTGCTCTGGCTGGGTGACGGCACACAGGCCGCCATGCCGAGCATCAAACATCTGCCCTTGTGATATGATGGATTAATGCATTCGTCTGGAGTTCAACCATAATTCTTTAATGATTTACACTGAATCTCTGGCCTCTGTCTCCTTTCCCTCGTGTCACTTTGTTCAAGTAGTTTCACTCCGAAAGCTGATAAACAGCAGGAGGTGGCAGATGTCGGGAAGATACACATCTTTCAACTGCAGTAATTTCAGAAATTCGGCAAAAGGGGCTAAAAAAATGCAAACAGCTGCAGCAGAAGATAGACAACATCCACCCACTGCATCTCTTGCAAGCAATTGGACAGTAATAAGTTCTTAAAAGGTAATGTGCAGAGAGCCACTTAGAGATTGGATCTCATGACTTAAATGTTGGAAACGAGATTCCAGGAGAGCAAATATGACCTTCTAAAAAAAGTCCCCAACCTACAGGATCACAATCCTGCAGAGTTAAAAGATTGTAAGGAAAATCCAAGGCGTTAAGAAATGAGAAACATGTAGGAAAGCACAAAAATTCCTTTACACAAAATGGTTTTTTTTTATGACTTTCTTAAAATAACAAATTTAGATTACTTTTGCATCTTTGGCCCATAAAAAGTTGTCAAATTTAACAATCTTCTCACTTTGTGGAAATGAAGCATAATGATCCTTTCTTTGAACTGACTGCCAGTCTGTGAAATTTGCAACTTGTGAGAAACAGCTGTAATAAGATATAGTTTCATTTTAAGGGGTCACAAGCCAAAAAAAAAAAAAAAAGTAGGGAACTGCTGCTCAAAACCAACTCGTCTACCACTGTGGGTGCAGAAATAGCAAACTGACTACGTTAGTGATGAATGGGAGTACATACTGAACCCACTGTGAGTAACCAAACAAGGCTTTTGTGCAGCTAGTATAAACAAACAACTGAAAACAATGAGCAGGACTTTTGGAAAAACTTTGGATGAATAACACCAGCAGACTTGGCTCAAGTGGCATTTCCTGCACTTTAAAAAAAAAAAAAAAAAAAATCTGGCTTGAAGAAGAGGAAAAAGAGTGATGTTTTATCTTGAGCTCCTCTTACATAATTAAACCGGACGCTTTGAGTCTTCTGAGGACATCCTGCAGATATTGACTTACCATCACAGGTGCCATCCTCTGCTAGAGTATATCCCAGGGTGCAGGGTGCAGTGGTCCTCACTCTGGGGTAGCTGGGATCCACAGATCTAGAAGGGTACGTGTCTGAAAATCCAACAGATGTGTCCGGGTAAATTGGCTCAGGCAGACCTGGGGTGTCTGGTCTGTACGGCTGGTTGTACAAGCTCCTCGGGATGCACAGGTAGCCGCCGTTCTGGTTGACACAGCGCATGTCTCCTCTGCAAGCATCTGCCACAGTACGGCATTCATCCACATCTGGAATACAGAGCAGTGTACTGATAAGGACATTCTTGCAACATCTGTGGCTATGAGACCCATTTAGATTTCAAAAGTATGATCGTTTAAGAACTTAGCCTTCTTCATACTTCACTTATCTGAGATAAGATCATTCCCAACATATAGATGTGCAAGATTGTACAAGTCACTTACCTATACACTGTCTTGCCCTGCGGTCATATGCAAAACCTTCTGTGCAGGTCTGAGGAGAGATGATGATGAAGAGGTTTCAGCGTGGTGCCAAAAGTGCAGTTTATCTTAGGAGCTGGAGTTGCTGAAATTTCTGACAAACCGTTCATTCTCATGCAACTAAAATTTCTTAAGATTCTTCCAAACATGCCTTTCTGACAAGTTAATCATAGTTTTAATGTGTCAGTAAAGCCATGAAATGCTAATAAAAAATAAAAAATAAAAAATGAGAAGGCACAACAACATCTGCAGACGTTGACCGTGACCTTGGTTTTAATGAATGAAATCCCTGCAAACACGACTTCAAGATAAGGGAGTTGCTGAGTTACCTGTCCGTGTCCGGGCTGGATACAAAGCAGAATAAATACCAGAGCTGCCAACATCCTGCAAAGAGGGAATTTCAGGTTCTCAAAACGATTCTCAGAAACAACGTCGTTGGAAAAAACCAGGAACTCCGTGCAAGCATCCCGTTACATATTCATTCAAACACACAAGTTAAAGCAAAAACAACTGAGTTAAAATCGGTTACGCAAAGGTAAAAAAAAAAAAAAAAAACGGATTAAGAAAGACGTGTAGCTACTGACCTTGCAGAAGAGGAAAACTTGAAGCCACGTATTTCAAAAAGCATGATTTATATTTTCTCTACTGAACTCTCTAAAAGGAAAGATTTAGACGACCCGTAAATCCCCTCACCACTACCCAGCAGGGCTCTCACCACCCCCCCAACTATGCGCCTTTACGCGAAAGCCGACACCAGGTTTTCATTAACCGCTGTCTGGTCGAGCTGAAGCTCCGGTACATTGACCAAGTGTTGCAGGAATGCCTTTCAAAATGGACTGTTCTGTTTCTGCCCCACTCTGTCAACTCTACAGATTATTTAGCAATGCAAATTGACGGGCCCCCTCCGAGCACTTTCACAACAGCTGGATTCAATCAGGGAGAGCCAGCCCCCTCCAGTCAGGGCGCACAGGGAGACAGCGGCCCCACAGCGGCGCAGTCACTCCAACAACCGGCTACTCCTGTACTGTTGGGGAGGAAAACGGGATAAAGAATACACACACACACACAGTGGGTGTCTGTTTCCTAAAAGATATAAACAATCCCCTCACCCCACTCCACGGTTGTTTCTCCTACAGCTGAATGACACACATGCACATCTGGCGCAACCAACGTAAGGTATCCACGCTGTAGTAGCCACATCTGGTTTGCATAAATACGTGTTAGAGAAGAAAAAAAAACTGACAAAATGCACACCAATAAGGGGTCAGCAGTATCTTTATTTGATTTGAAATCCCAATTAAATCACTGGTAATAACCTCAATTAAAGATCATCCAAGTTCAAGATAATCCAACATCTTTTTTTGACACCTCTGAGTTTCAAATTGTACATCTACAAAAAAATCTTTTACAGTCAGGATTTACAGTTTATACATTTCATCATCAATACACCTGGAGGAACCCTGTAACATTCTTTCTGCAGCGGCTGATTGATGTCTATACAAAAATGTAGAGCAGCTCGCTGGCCAGCTCTGGTCAGGTAAAACTTTTTCAATGTGCAGTTTTTACATTTTGTAAATATATACGTATATTTATATTACTCATTTACAATCCTGATTATACAACTATCTAATTAGCAAAAATGCAGGCACTTCACTTTCAGAACTTACTAGTGCCTATAAATAGGAAAAATCCCGCCCATTTACATATATATAACTATATAATAGTACTTAAACATAAGCGCAGTCTCAAGCTTCTGATCAACCACAGTCAGCAGTTACAGCCATAATTACAACGCTTGTTGCAAATCACAGTCTGGCCGTCTGGAAAAGACAACTTTTCGCAAAATGTCTTTATGGTTTTAACAGATGTACTGAACCACATAAATCTCTACGCAGACCACTGCTGCCACAGAGTTTTTAGGCAAGTCTTGGATCAGAAACAGTTCACTGCATTGTTGAAAAGAGAGAAAAAAAATACTTGAGAGACAAGACAATAAAAAGGTGTTCAATGCAAGTTAAAGGATGAAAACTGGAGGACATGAGGGGTTCCCTCTTGTAAACAGAGGCGAGGATTACACTCAATCCACATGTATCGTACTGCACACAAGGTCACTTGTATTCAGAACTGGTGCGATGGGCAAAAACATAAATGTAAGAAATCATTGATAATCAAAAAGACAGTTTCTGTGAAAATATGCTGCATTGCTTACACTCTGAAGGAAACACAAGGTAAAAATATCCTTTAATTCTACATCCTGCTTTTTTTTTTTTTTAATGTGGACTTTTAACTGATGATTTTCTATCTTGTGGATCAACACTTATTAAAATAAAGCTTTGTGTGAAACACTTTCACTCATGTGTAAAGGTAAAGTCTGTTGCATAGAACAGTAAAACTGACTCAAAAAATACTTTTTAGTTTCACTCCCCTCCCATGAAGGGAGTTTGTGTTTATGCATTCTCTAGTTGTTTATCTCTGCCGGATTTAAAAAAAAAAAAAAAAAAAAGCAGCAATACGTATCAGAAGTGCTCAAATATCTCAGTCTCTATGTAGTGTCAAACTCCTGTTGGATGAATTAAGACAACTGGCACTCGTTATGGGATCAATCACTGCTTTAACAAGTCTTTAAGCACAGCTCCACCACTGGCCTCAGCTGAGACCGGCACAGGTGTGAAGGTGGGCAGAGCATCCGAGATGGGCTTCATCAGCAGGTGACCTCCTGAGCCGCCAGAGCCGGACCCGGCCAGCAGGGGCACCGCGGCAGAACGAGGGGCCAAGAAGGGATTGGCCTCGCCGGCTCGCTTGCTGGCTCCAGCAACTCCTGTGAGGGGAGAGGCTTAAATTGAAATAAGGTTTGATTTGTTTTGGAAAGTAAGAGAAAGAACAAAGCCTCCTGTCTGACATGACTGATTAAACCTGCAGTGCAGAACTTTCACATATAAATGAAGGTCTGTTACATTCAACCTCTTGCCAAACGAGCTCACACAATGCTGATTTAGCTTATCACTGCCAGATAAATCTCTCCGTTTTTCACAGTGTACAGAGTTTTTTAATCTGGTGTCAGGTTCGACATTCCAGCGCTGGCTGGATGAATGCAGACTTTGACTAGCCTAGCCGGCTAACTTCTGGTTAGCTCTCTGCTAACTTGAACGGTTGTGGCTCTTCTAGACTTTCCAAATGTTATCGGACCAAACGGATCAAATCCTGACAGTGAAATGAGTCATTTCATGGGGGTTGTGTGACACTCTAAACTATTTATCCACTATTTTACAGCCACAACAGTAGCGAGGGAGTAGGCTACTGCAAAGCCTGCTACGTAAACATTTTGCGACATTGTTTTTGTCATTTCTCTCACCGCCAGAAAGGGGAGACAAAAGTCCTGCACTCCAGCTTTAAGCACACAAGAAAAAAAAACATCCTGGCGGCGGTTATTCCCAAAGGGACCATTTACCTGCAGCGGCGCTGGAAGCAGCACTGCCGGTTCTTCTCGGAGGTGGGGCGCTCAGAGGTTTGATGTCATGGACTGGAAGCATTGGTGCGGGCAGCGAAGGCGTTGACTCAACCTCCAGGAACTTTACAAACATCTCTGAGAAGGACTGCAACAAAAAATAGAAGCATAGAGTGTAGAGTTTTTTTTTTAAAAGATATTTTACTGATCCAAGCAAAGAAACTCTCCTTAAAGCCACAAAGACTGAGCTCAGAGCTCAGAGTTCACTTCAGAATAACATCCTGGTGAAAAATAAGTGTCTTGCTCAAGGACACTATTGTTAGTTGAAGAATGATCTTTAACCAACTACTCTGCTGCCAGGAATGTGTCTCCAAACACAAACAGGCATAGATAATGGCTTTATGGAGTCTGTGTGTGTAGTAGTGTGTGTGTGTGTTACGCTAAATTATGAACAAGGCAGTAAGTTCCTGTAAAATCCTTTGTGGTTTAAGTGGAGATTTTTATTTTGAATGACATACATTAGCATGTAAATGGTGCCGTATTTCCTCTGTTTATTTCCTATTGTTAGTATTTTTATGGGAGTGTATATATTGTAATGTAGAATTTGAACGACTGTACTACAAAAGGGAAAGTTCTGTGTTTAGTGCTTGTTATATTTATTTCTTGTTGTAGCTTTACTTCCTTCTTTTAATATGGATTTTTTCCTGGAAAGGTAAGCCTTTTGTCTTTACTCATACTTTGTGTTTTTGCTGTACATGTGAGGCTATTTTACTTTAAAAAGGTGCCGTGTGTAGAATTTAGTGGCATGTAACTGAACGGACTTGGCAGAAATGGAATATAAATTTCATAAGTATCTTTTAATTAGTGTATAATCCCATGAAAATAAGAATTGTTGGGTTTTCGTTACCTTAGAATGAGCCTTTTATATCTACATGCGGAGTGAGGCCTCTTCCACAGAGCCTGCCATGTTGCACCGCCATGTTTCTACAGTAGCCCAGAACGGACGAACCAAACGCTGGCGCCGGAGAGGGCCTTTCGCATTTTTGGCAACTTTCTCCGCCACCGTACGTTCTCCTACGCATTTGGAACAGGACGGTGAGGGGAGGACTACTCAACCTGCAACCTCACCGCTAGATGTTACTAAATCGTACACACTGGTCCTTTAAAAGTTATAATCCTTAAAATTATAATGTAATCAAACTATTTATGTCTACATTTTGTTCAATAATAGCCGTTCAATGTATTTACATCCTGTATTTACCTCTCTATGAGTCCGCCACTTCACACCTGCGTGTGAAGGCAGCAGGAAACGACAGGAAACACATGCATGTATTTACAGGAAATGATGCATACGTGTAATCCAGAATTACTGTGTGTAATTGTATCTAATTGATA
Organism: Euthynnus affinis; assembly: GCA_029490765.1. Lineage (NCBI taxonomy): Eukaryota > Metazoa > Chordata > Actinopteri > Scombriformes > Scombridae > Euthynnus > Euthynnus affinis. Next base: position 20,864,724 of record CM055851.1, read on the forward strand.
TCAGCCACACTGTTAACAGTTCACTCTCCTAACAATGTATCAGAGCTGTATTCAATTAGCGCACATCAAAAGCATTCAACTGGCAAACAAAGTGCGGATTTTATTGTGAAGCAGTCACAGGAAACACAGTGTTTCTGTAACTGAGTGTGATGTTGACAATGATCGCTGTTCAAAAATATGTCTGAAAAAAAAAGACTGTGGTCATTTTTTTGCACTTTTTCGTCAGCATATCATGTTCATTTTTGCAATGAGGAAATGGAACAAGAGGGAGCGCCGCAGTGAGCTGTGCCATGCATGAAATTGGATCTCAGTTGCAATTATTATTGATTGATTTCTATATTAAAACAATGTAAGATCACTTGGTTTGGCTGTAAATAGATACAGCTGTTTCTCTGTTGTATTTCTGACAAAGTAGCTGCTCAAGGAGTGTTAGCTGTAGTCAACAAATTAACCAGGACTGAAATCTTAAAAGGTGACTTATTAAGCACACTTCCATGTCTATATTTATATTCTGGGGCTCTACTGGGATATCTTTGCATGATTTACAGTTAAAAAAAAACCTATTAATCTTATACTGGTCCTTCAGTTCAGCCTCTGTCTGAAACAGGCAGTTTAGCTCCTGTCTCTTTAAGGCCGCCCTCCCAATGGGCCCACTCTGCTCTGATTGGTTACTTTCAGAAGCTGCATCTCCACTGACTCCAGAGGTTACGTAAATGAACAATAGGGTTTCACTTCTTTTTCCACATTCTTTACTTGAAATGGAAACTTCTCAAAAACATCTGTATGCAAGTGAACGACATGAACAACTCTGTTGTCAAGGAACAACCTCTGTAACTAAGGCTACAGAATAGACGGCTGTCTGTGGGCATGTGCGAACAGTCTGACGCACTGCCTACAAACAATCTGAAGTTCGATGGGGAAGTAGAGGTAACTTTGCAAACGGAGCAGGTTAGTTTCTGACTTACAGGGAGCATTTTTTTTACATAAGTTTTAAATTTTTGGAACTTTAAAAATGGCAATCAAGCATTATATGTCCCCTTTAGGCATTTAACAAGTGTAAATGAATGTAAGTGAATGCATTGATATAGTCCCAGGAAGCAGTTCGACCCACTACAGATAGTATATACACAATATGAACGTCGTCTCTGCGACAAAAGGACTTAATGTGTTGTTTCTTACAGAGTTGATACTTTGGCCAATGGTGGGTCTCTGTGGAGTGTTTGGGACACTCTGCGCTCCTCTGCTTCCCAGCCAGCCCGACATCCAGCCAGTAATACCTTGCCGTCCGTCCTCCTCCAACATCTGCACAGACAAAGACGGGAGGCAAGGAAGAATAGACAAAGATTACTCGGGAGGAATAAAGTCTCCAAAAATCATCACCGACATAAATATATTGGGATCAAGTACTCAAATTCATCACTTTTCTTACTTGACCAAGAAAAATGAACAATGAACAATGTCTCATTCGAAGAGTTTTCACGGAATTGGTCAGATGATTTGAGTTTTAACTGCTCTTGGTTTCCTCTCTGCTTGCCACCGCTTTCTGGAAAACTACTTTGTGGAACCACTCACCAGTTTAACTTATGTAAAAGCTCTGTGTTACTTCGGTGACAGCACACACTCCGCTCCATCATGCAATGTCATTCATACTCCCTAACCATCAACAACATTTATTTGGCAGGATGCAGCTCTATGAACTGCACTTATAGAGTTCTCTGATCACTGCATTGGACTAAAAAGGCACTAGAAGGCGGATAGCTTCTCCACTGAGGCTGTGTCTGAAAAAAAAGGCTGCTTTTGTGGGCCACTTGGCTGCCGTAAACATGAGTTGAGTGGAAAATTTAAATAGCATTAACGGTAGATGAGGGAGAGATGAAAAAAAAAAAAAGTGGAATGACCTCCAAGACAATAAAAATGAGTCTTCTGAGGAGTTGTAATCGCATTTGCCCCTCACCCTGTATCTGTTTTCCTTTAAGAGTATTGGGCAATATACTCTGGAATCATTGGATGGAGTCCCACAGGGCTCCTGCCAGAAAATCTGGATAAGGAAAGGCTTTCTTTTTCAGGGCTGAGGTCTGACTGAATTTTCAGGGGCTGCCGGAGTTAAAAGTAACCGTTGGACAGCGAGTTTCAGGGTTGACTTTGTCTCTCAAGGACAAGCTTAGCTTCACATTTCAAAAGCTGAAAAGGGTCTGTTGTCTTGCAGTCAGAGTACATAAAAAGAGAAAAAGGTACTTACCATTTTTAATACATGATAGAATTGCTCTGTACAGCTTAAAGTACTTTTCAATGGTCATTGAATAAGGAAAAAAAAAACTGTACTTTTGACAGGCAGCCAATCGGACAACAGGGGTATACAATAAAATCCAGCTTTGTGAAGACGATGTAAATCTGTAGTACTTCTCAAACTCTACTTTTATGATGTTTTAGCATCAGAGCTTCAAAGACTTGGACTCAAGTCACAAAAAAGGGAATGAGTTGAGGTCAGTATATTTTAGCATATAACCTCTCTGTAAAACCAAATCTTGTAGTCTGTACACTTTAGTTTTTGTACAGATACCATAATGGATTAATTATAGAGCATTAGAGCTGCTGGTGGGTGTATTTTTTACCTTTTGACAGAGACAGGCTAGCTGTTTCCTCCTGTTTCCTGTCTTTCTGCTAAGCTAAGCTAACCCTTTGCTGGCTGTAGCTTCGTATTGAACACACAGACATGAGTTGTATCAATCTCGTCATGTAACTTGCAGCAAAAAAAAAAGTAAATAAGCGTATTTCCCAAAATGAATTACAACTAGAATGTTGAAGCAAATGGCTTTTCCCACTCGGCAGCTCATAATTGTGGTCCGAACGGCATGCTAAAACATGAGTGCACAAACCTCCTCTAGTACATTTAATCTCAAAATCACAAGGGAGCATTTGAGAGTTACGACATATGTAGCAGAGGCCGTATTTCTGTATTTATTAGCCTGGTGATGATACGTTTATTCCCAATATGGCACAATACCACAAACATTGCGCACTGACTGTTTATGGAATTAAACTGCAATGAAAAAAACTATTTTATTAACATAACTATGCAATTTGTTAAGTGAATACTTTGAATATGAGTCAAGAAATCTCTCACCTTATCAACATCTTCTCGGCTCAGTCCCAGGACATTTCCCATGAGCCTCATCACATCAGCACGCTTAGTTTTAGGTGTGTGGAAGTATCCCAAGAACAGGTTACGCATCAGGACTCTGGAAACAGAACAGCATGAAAAAGGTATGATGTCGTTCGAGAGAAGGAGGTGGCCTCAGTCCAACTTACTTAATTACTTTCATTTCGCTGGGGAAACAGGGAAAACAAAATGTCAACTAATCGTAGCACTTTACAGCTGTTGGTGAGAGACGGGAGAGTTGGATCATCAAACACAAAAGCACCTTGAACAGACAAGACGAATAATAGCTGCTTGCCGCACGTTTCATTCAATAAAGTCATTCTTCCACAGACTTTACTGGAGGGTGTGATGAGTTGAAATTCCCAAAACATTGAGTAGTGATCATAATCGCTTCCTTTCACACAAATGGAGGCCAAAGCGATGTTCGGCCTGGCCTTCATACTTCATGGCTCATTTTTTGAAAGTATAATAACTCAAGATTACTAAGTGTATTGTTTCTGGGTTAAATGTGTCGATATGGAGCAGGATCCCACGTTCAAAACTTTTTTTTAAATCAATAGTGTATTCTATCTATCTGTCTCCCACAATTGTTTTGTATTGCGGCTGCAACTAATAATTATTTTCAACATGTCGATTAATTGTTTAGTATATCGAATGAAACTTAATTGCTGACTCTTTTGACAATTGATTAATCATTTCAGTCATTTTTCAAGCAGAAATACCAAATGTTCTTTAGGTCCAGCCTCTAAAATGAGATGATTAATTGTTGTTTGTCATCATAATTAATAGTAAATTCTTCAATTATTCTTGATGTTTTAGACTTATCAACATTTCTGCTGATTATTTTCTCAATTAGTCATTTGGTCTGGTCATTTGCTAAACAATGGAGAAAAAAAAAAAAAGAGAGAGAGAGAGAGCATGGGGTGATATCATCAAATGTCTCTTTTTGTCCAACAAACAGTCTCAAATCCCCAAATATTTAATTTACTATAATATAAGGCCAAGAGAACATTTGAGAACCTGGAACCATCAAATGTTTATTATTTTGCTTGGAAATTACTTCATCTATCAATCATTTCACAAATTATTACCCCATAAATTTTCTTCCGATCAACCAATTGTTGCAGCTCTATTTTATATTTGTGGTTTTATGTTATGACACAAATATCATTTTACTTCCAGCATTTTCTCTATTTATAGAAAAACGCCAAAATAAAGCCTGAGGAAGAGCGCCAAGCTGGAGACATGTAGCACACCTGAGCAGCTGACTGTGTTCTTTATGCCATTAAGTGCCTGTAACTGTGCACATATTTAACATTTTCTGCCTCCAGCGGCGGAGTATACCTTTTTCCCACTACATTAGTTTGACAGTCATGGGCGTGATCCTCTAAATGTCACACTAAAAGCCTTAAAAGATAAGCCCTTATCACATTTTCATATTACAGTGTTACTTTCTACAATCCCTTGAAACTGTGGAAGATTTTTCTTAGCAACGTATGATAGTCCAATGAAAACCATATGACTTGTTAATCCTGATCTCACGTAGCTGAAAGAAGGAATGTAAGATTTAACCCAGACAGGACTGAGCTTACTTGTCTATCTTCCCCTCCGTGCTGTTCAGAAGGTTCATTAGTTTCTTCTGCGCCTCCTCCAACATCTCCTGCCTCACGTCCACTGCAAACAGAACACACACACACACACACAGTAAAATACCAGAGTTAGCCTGTCATTATGAAGATTGAATTGGAACATTATTGCAGCTATTAATAAATGTGATGTAAATTTTGCATAGGTGATTGATTCGTAAAACAAACATACGGCCTCATATCAGGTCTAGATAAACACAATGATTGAATATCAGTCTGAGAGGGGCGAAAAAAAAAAACAGTCTGAGAATTTGCTGTGATGTAATGTCCATATGTGAGAGCGATAAGACTGAAATCAGCTGAGTGTGACACAAAAAAAAAATATAGGAGAATATAAACCGCTTAGATTTCAGAGGGATTAACATATTTACTCATTTTGTCTGTGCTCAGTTATGCAGACTATGATAAGGACATGTGAACACTAAAGTAGAAATATGCGTGTTGGGAGAAAGAAAAAAAGAAAGGCTGCCGAGCCAGGCGCAGTCGTCAAAGGATGGCAGATGCCTTCTATAAAATCTTTTATAAACTTAGAAACAGTGCACTAGTCTGTAGACCAAGTAGACATAAAACAGCTTAAAGGACATTTATTTTTATTGCATCCTAATAAACACACCTTTATTTAGCTGTAAAAATGAAAGACATTTTGCGCTTAGTGATAGATATTCTAATTAATCCTCTGTACAGCTTTTGTTTGAGGCAAAAACCTTGTCGGACGACATGTGGAGAACTTGGCTGATGTGAACGCGCAGCAGCTGCACCTCACCTTGCTTCTGCAGATCTTCAATTAGCTCCTCTTTCAGATCGAGCTGATCGGTGAGGCGAGACGCTGAATCCAGAGCGGCGTTGGCCTCGTCGAGGTTCATCTGACAGAGAGCAGGGAACCGTTAAAGTACACCTTCAATTATTATGGCTTTGATACAGCTGGCAGCGAGAAATATATAGGAATATGAATATGTTTTCACTTTAAGGCCTCTCTTTTGATGGCATATGTTGGATATAAATAGACTGAATGGATTCTCTGATCGGTGATTGATTGCTGGTTTACCTGAAGGGCAGATGCTTGGTCTTCTAGCTTCTCAGCTTTCGTTCTCCACTCCTCCTTCTCTCTCTTGAGCTTGTCAAGCTCTGCTGAGTACATGGCTTTCTCCTCTGAATGTGAAACAGAGACGAAAAGTAATATTAAAAAGGTAATATGGACTTTAATTGTTCAGTTATTTTTAGGAAAACTGAAAAAAATACACAGCATAGATACTACTACACTGAGGATGCAAATGCGGACAGAAGATGTGAAGAGGAAGCAGCTGACTTGCCTTGTTGAAATTGCTCTAGCACCATCTGCAGATTGGAGAGTGAAACTGCATACTGGTTGACCTGCTCCTGGGAGGTCCGGAGTTGGATGAGTGCATCGTCCCTCTGCTTCACCACACCGCTCAGCTGCTCCTGCAGAGACTCCACCTGCATACTGGCCTGTTGGCTGGAGGCACCAGTCAGGCAGGCAAGCAGAAAAAAAACAGACATTAATAATTAAACAAAAGATTATTTTTTTTAACAACATGGTTGCTCCAAATGGAAATGAGAGGTAAAAAGTTGGAAAATTATTTGAACATGAGTGCAAACAACATTACAGAAGGCTTTAAACAGAATTAAAAGTGAGGCGAAGATAACAGTAACATGGCTAAAAGAAAATCATTCAACGGGAGGAACGTTCTTGACATCTAGCACTTAATATCAGTGACAGATGACACAATGCAGGACACATCTGTAATGCCTTTATCTGGACCTACAGCTGCATGTCATCAGCGCGACAGTGGAATTCAGTTTTGTGATGTGCCCCAAGGGGAGCATATAAATGGAGAATCATATGTTTACATGCACTACTTAAGTGCAACCAGGTTACAGTCAGCTTCATCCAGAAAGCTGATTTCTTAACTGTCAGAGAAGTCCTGGTTGCTGTAATCAGGGTAGAAGATCAGAGAAACCTGATTTTCCCACGTAGATTTCTACAAGAGAGCGAAGAGATTTCTCTGCCATCTACAGTATATATGTAACTGGGTTTTTAATTTGCTTTTTACAAGTCAGAACAATAGATTGCAGAAAGGGAAAGAACAGCGGAGAGGCTGGATGAAAGGAGAGATTATTACACTGAGCGATGTGTCTTGTATTTAAAGTCGTACAAATTCCGACTGACACTGAAACTAATACAAAGTAGTTTGTAGAAGTCTAAATAACTCAGTTTCAACCGCTGAGCAGTCGACTGTTTGACAAATTCAGACACTTTCATGCTGTGAGAAATAGCGCTGCTGTCTGTCACACATAAAGTCAAAGTCAGGAAGCAGCGTCTTCTATCACTAGCACAGTTAAAATCAGTAAGCCATGCTTCCAAAATAAGGATGGGGGAAGAGGAGAAATCTGGTTACTGATCTGCTGCACGGATACACAGTTTTACAGTAACCAGGTTTCAACAGTGCATAGAAACGGCTTTCCAGATTACCCATGTAACCTGGTTACTTAAGTGCATAAACACACATACTGAGGGCCTGAGATGGAGCCTTGAGTGACCCCGCGAGCGAGTACAGCAGCAGAGGAGGAGACAAAGTAAGACATTTTCCAGATGTTTTATCAAAATATCAAAAGGTCAAGCTAAAGTCAAGACCAAAGAAACCAAAGCAAAGAGAGATAAACAAGATTCAGCTCTGTGGATCTCATGTGTGTGATCCTACAAGGTCTCAGATAGAGCTGCTATGTATCCATGTTTTTATTTAGTATAATAACACAAGTGTTTTTACAAATTTGCAACCATAAAATAATTCTATGGTTATTTTATGGGCATTTTTAGCCACCATAACAGGGAATGTGAAACCCTACATGTTATTCACAGTGGCGATGCATTAACGATGTATTTCAACATGACGTCTAATAGCGGTTTGACTTTCTGCTAACCTGGATTTCTCCACAGCACTCGAGGACGTGGCAAGTTTGTCGTCCAGCAAGGCGACCTTCCTGCGTAGTTCGGTCTCCCTGTCCTCTGCGGCGAGCGCTTCTCTCGTGTACGAGTCCTCGATCTCCAAGAGGTGATTACGCAACCTTTCCAGCTCCAAGTTGAGCCTCTGTTCTTTGTCTCTCATGTGCTGCAGCTGTGAAGAAAAGAGAAGACGTGTGGATCAAGAAGAATAACATCAATTTATAAATTCCATAATTTCTGCAGATTTAACTGTGTTCGCTGGATTTTTAGGTTTAAGGGATAAACAAAGTGATTTGTGATAGTGACATGATGAAGTATTATCACTTGCTAGTTGTGGAACCAATAGTTGATATACTTATCATCTGTCTTTTTGGAAAATGGAAATGTGGAAATTCATTAATCCTCCTTATTTCTTCCAGGTATATGTGGAAAAACTGAAGCAATCTCAAGCCTTTTAAAATACTTTACATTTAGTGGAAATGTCACATAATGAAACACTGTGATTTAATTGATAACGGCAAATCCATCAACCTGGCTGTTTTAATACTTTTTGATAAATATAAAATTAAAGCCACTCTGTGTAGACTTTGGCAACTTCTCATTTTTAATATGACTGTCATATAACTCTCTGTCTAATATAACTCTCACTTTTTTACTAACAAAAACTTGTCACCAGAAAACTTTGAACCACTTGGATTTAATGTGAAAATAAGAGTTTAAAATTAAATTCTTATGAGTGTCCAGAGTACATTAGATTTTGATCAACTATACCATGTGAAAACATTGGATGAAAACAGTACTTGCAAGTGCACCAGTGTGCTTTACACTATTTTATATCTCCATCTGAATCTGACTTAATGTTTAGTACTTTGAGGTTTGTACTCACACCTAGCAGTAAGCAAACACAGAAACAATACCTACACAGGTAAAACTGAAGGGTAGTAGTGAGCCTTCCTACCTCAGTCTGTAAAGCAGTGGTCTCCATTTGTTTCTGCTTTAGAGCCATCATCACCTGATCTCTCTCCTGCTGGAATGCCACGGCTTTCTCCTGCATGGACTTTATTTCATTCAGGAGCTGATTGAGCTCACCAGATTTACCCTGTAACACAATCAAAAATCTTTATATGTTTAGAATGCAACACGCCACAACACAAGTACTGAGTGTCTGAATTTCTAGCTTAAAATCTCTAATCCTGGAAGTTGGTTTAGTCTATTCTTTCTCTACTGAACGTATAAAATAGATGAAGTTTTAGCAGCAAACTGACCTGCTCTTTGTCCTTGAGCATCCTCTCCACAGTGGCAGCTTTATCACTCATTGCACTCAGCTCAAACTCCTTCTCTCTAAGCAGAAGAGACACCTGCATGTTGGTTTCTTGCAGCGCTCTGAACTCGGATTCTTTCTCCCGAGAGCGCGCAGCCACAAGCTCGTTCTCCTCCTTCAGCTTCTTCACGTCCATTTCCAGAATAAGAGCACGCTCTTTCAGGTTGGTCACAGCCTGCTTCAGCACTTCGTTGTCATTCTCTCGGTTTCGTAGCGACTCACTGACTTGACTTAGCTGGTCTCCTTTGGCTTTGATGAGCAAGTCTTTTTCCCTCACAGATCTGTGCAGGGTATCCAGCCTGTCTCTGATCTGCTGGACCTCAGCGGCCTGACTCCTCTGCTCGCTCTCTGAGGCAGACGCCGAGTTGGAAAGCCGGTGGTTGTTCTCCTGAAGAGTCCTGATCATGGTTTCCTTCTCGGCCAGCTGTGCTCGCAATGATCCAAGGTCTTCCTGTGGTTTCTCATTTACACTTGAAGCCGTCTGGTGGCTCGGAGAATCCACTGTGAGAGAAGGTGCGCTGGACTGAGCAGCTACGACTTCAGGAGTCTGTGCAACGCTGCCCAGTTTACCCAGCAGCACATCCTTGGTGGTGCTGAGTTGGGTGATGGTCTGCTGGACCTGAGCGAGTTCCTGACTCAGACTTCCCAGCCTCCTTTCCTTCTGCTCATAGCTCTGGATCAATCGAGAGTAGTCCACTGACAGCTTAGAGCTGCAGTCGCTGTCAGCAGAGACCTGACCCTGCAGTTTGATCAGCTCCTCCTGCAGCTGCGCCGACTCGTGCTGCATGTTCTTGACCGTGGTGATCACCTGCTGCTTCCACTCCTCCATCTTTTTCACCTGCTGTTTCAGGGTATCCCGCTCCTGCAGCAGCTCCTCAAACTGGTTGCTGCTGACACCCCCAGAACCGGTGCCGGACTCTCCTCCTGAGGACTGCAGGACAGTCACCAGCGTTTGGCACTTCTGGGTCAGCGCGTCTATCTCGATGTCCTTCTCCCTGATGATGCGGGACAGGTTCTGGATGGTCTCCTTGAACATCTCTTGGCTTCCTGAGGGATCGCTCATGTTTAAGAGGCGCTGGTTCTCCTGCTGAAGCTTCAACAGAGCCGCCTCCTTCCCCGCCATGATATCCATGAGACGGTGATAGTCGGAGCGAAGCTGGCTGTTCTCTCTGGTCTTCTCGTTAAGCACGGCTAACACTTGCTCTCTCTCCACGGCGTACGCCTGCAGCTGCTGCTGTAGGAACATGACATCCTGGCTGTGTCCGGCGCCTCCACCCATGGAGACTCTTGCATGAAGCGCCTGGATCTCCAGATCTTTCTGCAGAATCACCTGGGACAGTTTGCCCACTTCATCACGAGACACCACCAGCTGGTCCAGCTGCTTGGTCAGCGAGAGGTTCTTCTCGTTCAGCTGGCTGATCTCAGTCTCTTTCTCCTTTATTCCCTTCACCAGTTTCTCTATTTCTACCTTGGACAAGTCGTGCTTCTCGTTGCCGTTCTCCTGATTTAGAGACTGAGTCTTGTCCTCCTGCAGGATGACTTCTCCCTGCACAGGTGGGGAGTCAGCACGGCCCTGCTGGAGTCGGGCTATCTCTTCATCCCTGGCATGGATAAGTTTGTCGTAGTTGAGTGTGGTCTGCTGATGGCGAGCATTGGCCTGCTCAAGCTCACTCTGCTGAGCCTGCAGGGACTGCTGTGACAGAAGGAGAGAAGTCTGCTGTTCCTCCATGGTTCTTCTCAGGGTTTGGACCTCCTCTTCCAGGCCATTCCTGGAGGACTTAAGCTGGGTGATCTCCGTCTCCAGCTCAGTGATGATGTCCAGAGTCCTGGGCTCAGCCAGAGGTTGAGGTCGGCTCTGCTGATCTCTGATCCGGTCAATCTCTTCTTTCAAATGACTGTTCTCCTCCTTCATACCTCCCAGCTGTTTCTCCTTTTCCTCTAGCGCCTGTCTGAGGGTTTCAGCTTCCCTTGTGGCGACTGAAATACTGTTCTCCATCTCCATCTGCGTTTCCGCAGCGTTTTGTTTTAAAGTATCCATGAAGACGTCCTTCTCTTGGAGCAAATCTGTCAGCTGCTTCTGCCCCGAAACTGTGATGGAAAGCATCTCGTTAGTGTCTCTGTGGTCAGATGCCAGCTGCTCAATGTCTCTCTTCAGCTGAGCTATCTCCATGTCCTTCTCCTGGTTGAGTTTAATGGCGCGCTCATGCTCCGTCTGTAAAGCCGAGGCGTCCATGGAGCGGGCTCGGGTCAACTCCTCGATGGTCTGCTGGTATTGTTTCGCCTGCTCTGTTAGTGTCTTCTCAGTCTGCCTCAATTCATCTTCAAGCTGATTTTTCTCCAGTTTTAGAGCTTCGATTCGAGTTTCCTTTTCCCGCACCGACCTGTTCACACCTGTCTGGTTTTCCTTCATCTGCCTGTTAAGTTCCTCCAGTTTACCCAGAGCCTGCTCGTTCTCCTCCTTCAATCTCCTGTTCTCCATCTTCAACTCATAGTCCTCTGACATCACCGTCTCCTGAGAGCTCCTCACCTCATCCAATTCTCTCCTGAGGTCTGACAGCTCCCTCTTCTTCCTTGCTAGCTCCTCTTCAGCCGCCTGCGCCCCAGTTCCTTTCTCCTGTCCAGTCCGATCCAGCTCTTCTCGGGTGACAGACAGCTGTTCCTCTTTCTCCTGCAGAGTCTTCTTCAGCTCTGAGATTTCTTTGCGAGCCTCCCTGCTCTGCTCATGTGCATGTCCCAGTTTGTCTTTCAGCTCCTTCACTGTCCGTTCCAACTGCTGTTTGCCCATATGCAGGTCGTTAAGGGTGAAAGCGCTCTGGCTTATTTTCTCTTTTTGGGTCTCAAGCTCTTGCTCCACTGCCTTTTTCTGGTCTTTGGTTGTGTTGAGCTCTGCAGTCAGTCTTGATAGCTCTACCTCGGCCTCCTTCAGCTGTCCAGAGAGCTGCTCCTTCACAGAGATCATATGCTAGAGACACAAAAAACAAGAAAAAAAGCAAACTGAGAAAGATTTTTGTGCTGTATTGTGGGTTTCTACACATTTCCTAGTTTTTCCTCAAACCTTAGTGTTTTTGCTTGATTTAAAAAACTTTAAACATTAAACATTGACAGTACTGGAAGACTATAAAAACTTTGTAGGCTAAGTTAGGTGGGTTATGTATAATTTAACAGTTTAACACAACCACAATGAGTCTAAAAACCCTAAAAATATCAAGTTATATGTACATGGGAAGATATTTCTGGCCATAATTTTGCTGACTCTTCACACATGCACGTAAAACTCACAAAATTACACAATAACAACAGTGTAGCAATAAACAAACAAAGAAAAAAAAGAGCCACCGTGGTCATTCAGACCTGTGTTGCTTCCTGGTTTTGCTGGTCTAGCTCCTCCAGCTCAGACATCAGGGTGTCACGTTCCTCCTGGGTGGCTCTCAGGGCCTTTTCTCTCCTTTCCAGCTCTGCCTGCAGATCTTCTAGTGACTCCGATTCATCTCCATTATTGCTAACTTTTTGTTCCTCTGCCACTTTAAGTCTATCTTGCAGGTTAAGCTGTGAAGAGAAAAAAATCAAATCAAAAATCAAGAATCATACTTCAAATTAGAGCGCTGTTATTTACATTGTGTACTTTTCACACACATTATTCACATCAGGAGCGAGCAACTACACATAAACTAACCAATGAAAATGAAAAAGGATCTTATGTATGTAAAATAAGTATTTTACTTCAGCAAACACTGGTTAAACTCTACTATCAGCTACTCTTTAACACATTTAAATATACTTTAAAATAATACATAGACAAATAAAAATGTATAACCACGTTCAATACTGATGCTATGGATGTCACAAGTGACCTATTTACTTTTAAATAATCATAATAATAAAGATATTACAGATGTTTAGGCAGCATGTGGTTAAAGTAATTTTCTGCATCAGATAAACAAACCTTTTCTTGTTCTAGGACTTCCTTCTCTTGTCTCAACGTCCCAATGATGGTGTTCAGCTCTAAGATGTCTGCATGTTCAACTTCTTCCTTTGGTTCAGCCTGATTTATAAAAAAAGTTAGAAAACAAGGACATTAAACAAGGAGGAAAATATATTTTTTTAAAAACTAAATTTACATACAGCATAAATGTTTAACATGATGTATGGTTAATTGTTTATATTCACACTTACTTCATCCTGGTTTTTCAGTCTCGTTATTTCTTTTTCTGCAGCTGTAAATAAGAAAGTTTAGTTAATATGCAGAATAATTATGAAAGAAAACAACCTATGGCTTATAGGAGGGAATTCATAATAATATTCTGTTACTATGCAAGACTGATATGAGGTTACTACAACCCAAACTATGATATTAAATAGCAAAATCTATTTTTCATAACAAAGTTAGAAAGAGCTTAGAACAAAAAAAAGTACAAAAACTACAGAAAAAAAATAATTTTCTAATTAAGCAGATGAGAAACAGCAGTGTTCAATGGCTATATTCAACATGAATCCACATAAAGACAGAATACCTGCAAGATTTTGCCTCAAAACTTGGATCTCATGGTCTAGCTGGGCTTTTTGCAGAGCCTTCCCCTCCTGCTCTTGTACTCGAGTCTGAAGCTCAGCGACGGATGTTTGCAGCCGAGTGTAATTCTGCAGCAACCCAGCGTTCTCTTCCTGGGCGTCATCTCTCTCCAGCTGCAGCGAGGCCTGTTTCGTCTGTGCCTCCTCCAGGCTAGCAGACAGATCAGACAGCTGCTTCTCCCGCTGCTCGGCCGCTTCCTGCAGGGACTTCACGGTTTTCTGGAGTTCAAGCAGCTTGGAGGCGTCTGACGGGGAAGAGGCTTGACCGCCACCTGGAGAGAAGGATTTGGAGGAGGGAGTTACATTTCCTCAGTATATTCTCTGAGTTGCTTTCAATTTCCAAATTTAAAATTAAAAAATGCCAAATTTAAGCTAACCGCTCTGAATCTGTTCCTCCAGCTCCTCTATCCTCTCCTCGTACTCTGCTAGCTCCTCTCTGTGCCGCCGGCTAACGTCAGCCATCTTCTGCCGCTGGGCGTCCTGCAGAGCAGTGAGTTCATGCTGGTGTTCATCCACCTCACGACTCATTTCCTCTCGCAGATCCTGCAGAAATAATGTTAAAGTTAGCGTCTCGGTGTCATTACTCTCAGGGCGAGTATTTAAGATTAGATTAGAAGATTCTACTGTAAATTTAATTGATTCTGGCAACTATGACAAATTCACCTTAATAGTCCTTTGAAGTTTGAGAATTTCACCCTGGTCGCCGTTACCGGCTCCTGCTGCTGTGGATGCCTGAAAGGAAAAAGTGACACGAATACAATAACATTTAATTCAATTTAGGTTGATATAAAGACTGTACAGCTCTTGTTCAGTGAATGTTTCTTAGCATTCGTTTATATCTTGCTAGATGTGCCAGAAGGATTAGTATAATATATCAAACTGAATGTAATATAGTTTCTATCTGACACATTGTCCTTTATTGCAATTCACATGCATCTGCCATCAAAAACTGATAATAGAACCAAAGTGTTTATTTGCAGGCCGACGATAATAAATAACCCGGGTTTGCGATATGCTTTCAGGGCATCAACCGAGCAATTAAAGAGATCCTTCATCTGGATGACTCAGGTTCTCTTCCTGTATCAGAACCCATCTGTCTTGCAACATTAACAAATCCTCATTATTATTATTACCTGAGACATTCGCCTCCAGTGCGCCACCTCTGCCTCCAAACGCATGACTTCTGTCGACAGACGGTTGATCTCCTTCTGCGACCAGATGACATCGCTGAGGTCCATTTCGTCACTGTGGAAACCCTGGTTGGACCCCGAGGGGCGCGACGGGAAAGAGGAAACAGAGGAGGAGGTAGTGGTGGAGGAAGCAGTGGTGACAGGCAGCACCGCGAGGCCGGCAGAGGCAGACTGGGCTGAGTGTTGCAGGTTCTGGACTTCTTCTTGGAGGACACTCTGCCGAGCTTTGAGGTGACTGATCTCCACCTGGGAAGACAAAAATGAACATTAGGAACACTTGGCGCTAATATAAATCTCATGTCAATATTCTGTTTTGACAAGACTTAGCTGATCATCTTAAAGTATTACCCGCCTCAAAAAACACAACCTCTGCGATACAGCCAGTATGCAGTGCAGATGCTTTTGCCATCTGTTTGATTTGTCTTTGACTGATTTCTGTGTGCTTCCTACTTGAATGTTAAACCTTAAATTAATCTGGAGTCATGTGGGTTTGACACTGCGTCATTTTTAATGTAGCCAACTAAACATCTCAACAGACAACTGGATATTCAGAGAGCAGCGGGTGGTTTTACATCTGAAATTTATTCGCTTTTTCCTCTCCACACATCAACTCTGACGCACTAAAATGCAACGATTAATAGAGCATTATCCCTTACTTAACTGTAAACACAAATATACATACATCTTTCTGTTGCAGCAGGGTTCTGTACTCTGCAGACTGTTGTTTAATCTGGATCTCTGATGCCTCCAGCTTCTCCTCGAGCTCCGCGTGGAGCTTCCTCAATCTGTCATACTGCGACGAAAAGAGAAGAGTCGGTCAATAATACTCAACATTTTTCTTGCCTCCTTTACAGAAAGGTCAGGGTTCACGGTTGAGAGAGCAGAGCAGCACCCTGGAACTGAGTGCTGCTCCGCTCCGCTCGAGTACAGGGTTGCTCAAGAGTTGCTCAAGGGCTCTTCAGCGGAAAAGGATGCTTATCGACACGGGGATCTGCACAGAGTTTAAACGTCATCATGTTTCTCTATATTTTATTCATTAACGACAAATGAAATGGGAGGACAAAAACAAAAATGTGTTAATGAAATGTGTCTGTCTCTCACAATTTTTTGACTTCCTGATCATGTCTATAGCACTCAGCCCCCAAGACCATAAATTATTACTGAACATGTAAATCTTTAAAAAGCAGGTCATTTTTTAAATAAAGGCTCTGCAATTTCCACACTCATACAGGAGTCCATGGTGTATTTATTGGTGACTATTTTTAACCCTGGATTAATATATATATAAATAATATTTGCTCTACTGAGTATTTACAGCAGCAGTCGATGTATAACAGGGGGACCCACAAATTCCCAGAAGCCATCAATAGCACAGTAGTAGGTAGTAGTTATCTGATTTGTTGCTAAGTAGCTTCTGCCTACAGCTTGGTGAAACTAAAACTGGGACTGAAAGGGAGGAAGATTCACCACCATGGAAATAATCCAGGAAAGAAAAAGGCAGGAGGCTCTGGACACGGTGACAAAAGATGACATGAGAGGATGAATGTTTCCAGGAATGGGAGAAGTGCTGGGAGAGTACTTTGAAGGGGATTATAAAAGGTTTTCCGCAGAGATTTCTAATGACAGTTGTTTAAAAATTCTGGGAATTTTTGGTGTCCTCCCACTTCATATGTGGGATTGATTCAAAAATGCTATTATTTGGGTTTTAAACAGCTTTATATTATGTTAAGTGTAAGCATTTTTTAGGATGAATGAGCTCTGATCAGGATGTCACTGTCAGGGCTTTGGTATCGTACATTTCTGAGACACTTACATTTTTTTTCTTGCTATGACAAGTCAAAGATCCTGCCTTGGAGTAAGTAAACAAACAAACAAACAAAAAAAAAATCGAACCTCAGACTTCTGAGTGGTAAATGAAGCGTTGAGATCAGCCAACTTGGAATTGGACACTTGCAGTTCTGTAGCAGCATCTGCAGTTACATGGAGAAAATAACAATGAACATATCACAAACACAGACATAAAGACAGTGAGAATATTATTCACGTGTGTAAATCTTTTTATATGAGACTGTTAATGCAAAACCAAGCAGCATTTATAAGGTGTAAGGATATTCAACAAGCAAAAACTTAAATGTTTTCCCCCCCCCGTAAAACCAGTAAAACAAACACAAATACTTTGATCATTTTTATTCACTATCTACTACGGCACGTGGAACATTCAAGAGATACTAACTTATGACTCCTCCTTTTTACCTTCTGTATCTTAGTCACATTGTCACACACAGATCTGCGTAATCAGGCTCACATGACAAACAAACACGCACGGTTGAGCAGGCCAACATTTCTGCAGATCTTCTCAGAGCTGTGAGATCTTAACAGCTGGACATAGCTTGGCCAACAAAGAACACTCATTACTACGCAAACTAAATCTGAAGCTACAGATAAATCCTGTTCTAGTTATTTATTATTATTATTCCTCTCTTTAAAGTTTACTTAAAAGATGGATTTCAGGCCTGGTATGCAGAATCACAGCCGGCCAAGTCCTCCCTACACAGTGATAAGGACTCATAATTCTGGTTTTAGACTGGAGCAGTGAGTTGGAGATCTGCGGCCAAAGTTCTTTCTTTCGTCATTGCTTCATCACTCGTTGAGTGTGTTTGTTTTTAGACTGACGGTGCTTTCAGGTTTAATTGGGCGAGTGTGATGGATGCACTTTTAATATAAGCTTTTTAAATCATTAGATTTCGACTTCATGAAGTAGGCCTCCACTTGGTGATAAAAAACAATCCTTGCAACAGAACCAGGCGTCGATATTTCAGAAGGGAATATCAGTTTAGGATTCGAACCTGAGAAACTTTCTGTCCACAAACTGGAAACCAAACAATGAAGGCTGTAATCTGTGTTGCCATCTGGCTGTTACCTAAAGCCCCGCTGACTATGAATGACTGCATGGACTGAGAATGTTTGCTTGAGATTTTACAACCATGAACTTTTACACAAAAATATATATATACATATGATGTTCAACTAAAGCATGTCTAAAAATAAATAAATAAATAAAATAAAACACACACAGCTTGGAAAAAGAAATGTTGGATTATAGTGGTGCAGTCCATCTCCTCTATAATTAACAGATAATTATACATAATCCTACTGTATGTGTTCAGTTAGCATGAATCATAAAAACAGAATTAACTGCAAATATGTGGCCTTCCTCTCTGAACATCTGTACTGGGTCCTTTTAAAGCTAATACTGAAATACAGTGTGGTTAAGACAGCGGTGGTATGAAAAGTGAGGAGTATTTAAAGGGACTATCTACTGTAATTTGAACGGTGAAGTGTAAGTGATCTCGGCAGCAGTCACAAGTATTTGACAGTAAGATACTGAGGCAGCTAAGAGTCACTTAAAGAGACACAGACATTCAAATCTGAGGGCACATTTTTCTAGTCTTCTACTTACAGGATGCAAAGCTCAGATAAGCATTCTTGCCATGTGGTCAGACGCTAGACAATAGTGTAATGTTTACATATAGTCACTAATCCATGTGAGGACAGGGATATCTTTAAAGCCGCAGACAGACAAAGCAGCAGCGTACACATTAACTACATCAGTGCGTCACTAATTATTTACGTCAACTTAGTTTTTCTTCTTAACAGAGTCGGTTCCTAACTGGAGTCACATTTTTCTGATCCAGGGACACACAAGCTAAAAACATTTTAACTGTTTGCAATGCTTTGATAACTTTACTCTCTAGAATTGAGAAATGTTTAGACTGTTTTTATTGGAAATAACTTAGACTGAATTAGAAATGGATACTGATCACTTTAATTACGCACATGTAGCATAAACATACTGTATATACACCAAAATATTACACTGCAGGTACAGCGAGCTAAACTGAATGCAGTCTATTGCAACACTGCTGAATTAAATCCTTCCTTCATTATGGTTATTATGGAGGCGTTGAGTCAGCTTTAAGGTCATTTTTGAGGCTGTAGTTTGTTGCTGTAGTCTGCTGTTGAGGTGTATCATGTTACACTGAGAAATAATGTTTACTCTCCCCTCATTTATATGAATGATGTGGACAAAATACTAGCAACACCTCTCAGCATAACTATAAACCTGCCGCTGTTTGAAGCATTGTTTCTACCTGTTCTTAACATCTGGGATAAGTAAGCCAGACCTAGTTTCCAAGTTTCTAGATGCCTTTAGATACAATAAGCATTGTGTCTGTTGTGATTTACTTCCCATGATGACAGCTGAGTGTCTCACAATGTTCCTAAAGAAAAAACGCTGAAAATACCTTTTAAATCTTGTGGGTTTTTTCTTGCATTGTCTACATGTTTATATTATGTCTATATATTTTTATTTTTATAATTTCTAATAGGTCGGACAGACATTTTATAGGTTCCACACAATCAGCAAATAATTAATAAAAACAATTACAAGAGTTATAAAAAATAATCAGATAATAAAACTTTTAAACCTCCAAGAGGAAGGAAAACCTCTAGTTTGAGAGCAGTTTGCAGTTCAGTCCATTTGAAACCAGATCTGCCAGCATTAGTGTGTAGATGAGGGATGTTTGAGGTTCAGTAGTTACTGGAACATATTTCTGTAGTTACCAGATTTAAATGAAAGGAGAGAGATGACCTCTCTTTTGCTTTAGACATGTCATTGCAGCTCTTTAGTTCTCATTTATCCTGATGTTATCGAACAGTGCCGTGTAATGTCATACCTGCGATATCGGAGAAATTTTTATTTTTGGATATCAAATCCTGTTTTGTTTTGTTTTTAAGATTTTTAGGAAGACCACCAGCTAATGTTTTTAAAGATCCACTCCCAATATGTTTTAAGATGTATATAAAATGCATACATAATAATAATTTGAGTCTAATGTGGGGTTTTTTCCACAAAAAAAGTTAAATTATCTTGTTAAAATCCTTGAAATTGCACTGACTCATTCTACCTCATTAAAAATACCAGAATCTATAAATATGCAAATATATTTCAAATCAGAAGTTTAACTGCTGGACAAAGATTTCTCCTACTTCACTCTAAAGTCCATTTCTCTTTGTTTGTGGACTGAAGGTGTCAGGTTTCCACATCACACTTGTGTGAGTTGAATATTGGACCAGAATTTGTTTCCAAACTAGTTGTGATATCACAAATCTTGATCATAGGCCCACCTCCTTAAAATTGGATTTTCAATTAGCTCAGAGAAACTTCCCACTTTAAACAGATGAATGTGTCTACTGCTGCAGGTGTGTAAATCATAAACATGGTGTGCTTTGTGATGATGTGGCCATCAAACAGAAAACCAGAGAGAGAGACACACACACACAAACTTACCTCCTACTTCTTCCACCCCTTCTAGTAACATGTCTTTGGTGAAGTTTGATATCTGTCCGGTGAAAGACGACAGGCTTCCGCCGACCTGACCCAGGGACTGGCCGAGGCCGGAGCCGAGTCCACCCAGCCACGATGACATGTTCAACACGGGTAAAAAAACAAAAACAAAGCAGGGCCCAGGAGGACGAAGAAGAGAGGAAAGAGGAGGAGGAGGAGGGAGGGGGCTAGCTTAGCTTCGACTCGAGAGTTGATAAAGTCAGCTCGGTCATTAAGCTCAACTGTAAACTCTGAAACACAGAGACGGATTTCGCTTTTAGAATCCACTTTGTTCTCACGTCACAAAGTCGGTTTTCAGGCTGACAGACGCTCATTTAGCTCTGACTCCGGATAATAACAGCTGATCAGTCGCCTGGAGGAATTTGTTAAAGCTAGCAAGCTAAGCGACATTATATCACAGCCAGACAGCGGATAGTTTAAATGGCGCCGTTACCGTGAAGACTTTGCCACCTGCGGTAAACGTGAGCGGTGTTTCCTTTCAGTTTTTTTAGCCAGTCTGACCAACACAGCTCCCAGAAAGTGCCACCTCAACTGCAGCCATTATCAGCTCGGCTGTTGCGGCGGCGATGGCTGTCAGGTTTGACGTGGACACCGAGCGCAGAAGCGGTGCATTGTGGGATGCTGGAGGACCAACAACTGCAAGGTGCGTTCGAGAGCTTCAACTGAGTGTCGGACGAACACAGCTCCTTTACAGCTCATCTTAGGACTGTAGCTTCAGTCAGATTGTTTGGTCTGACCTTAATCTTTTTTTAAACGGAAAATGAGATACTCAAAGTCAAAACTGAATGTATTTTATTTGTTTATTTTTTGCTGATGTAATGCCTGTTAAAAAATTGTATGTTAATAATCTTATTTCTTTATTAGCAAAATTCCACATACGCAGCAGTCAATTTGCAGGACAGAAACCCAGCATTACTATCATGTCCTACTTAAAATCCTACACTTAAATACTGCACAAACTTGTTTATGTTTGCTTTTTATTTCTTTATATGTGTTATGATCTGTGCACTACCTCAAGCATATATTGTGTTGTTACTGTTGTTGGAATGATTTCATTTTTTACAATATACATTCACTAATCCTATATATGTGTGTGGGTGTGTGTGATATTGATGAAAAAGGTCTTGAATAAAGGAAAGAAATACTTCCAATAAAATCACTGTCCACACCTCTGCTGTTTTAATTTTAAATTTTTAGCATTTCAAAACATTTTTCCCCCAAATTTTGTTATAGATATTAGAACTTGAACAAGCTAAAACTTTATATTCATTAAAGTGACACTCCAGCAATTAATATAGCACTTTCATTAAGTTGGAGAGACTTGTGAGAGACAGATTAAAAACAAAATGGTAAAAATCAAAGCAGCTGAAGCAAAGAAATCCTGACTTCTAGTCTCTAGTATGGGTCATGAATCCTACACGCCAACAGTTTGTTGTTCTCCAAGCTGAAGCCAAGTTATTTTCTCAGACTTGACAAAGCTCCAAGCCACAGAGGACTAGTTAATGTATAAATGTAGCATCAGAGTGGCCCACATAATGCCTTAGAAAGTGGCAATAAAATTAGTGCCAAGCGGTGTTGTTTCTTCTAATTTCTTTATTAAAAGATTCTTCTTTTTTTTTTTACAGTGTTAAATACAATCTCTCAGGAGAACAGAGGTCTGAAAGAAGGTGATAAGAACAACAGATGCAAGATCATGTTTAATTTAATGTCCTTTCATGAGACCACCAATACAGTATATCACTCCATAATTATTTTAAAACTTAATGTAGTTGTCATTTATATTTCTTCAGTGGGAAACAATAAAGAATAAATCAGAGGAAATGTCTTTAATTATAGCATATCTGTGCAAAACAGGGAGAGTCAGGTCCCAGAGCCCATATTCCAGCAGCTTGTACCATCCTAACATAGAGCAAACATCTTTAAACGACACGTCCATCAGGATGGCCGTGGTGCATTTCTGGTGTGTAAGTAAGAAGAACAATCATGACCCACAGATGCAGTACAGCCTGTGAAAAAGAAGTTGACAAGTTGTTCATTTATTTTATTAAGCAGAGTTCATGATTCAAGCAAATTATAGTTGCAAAAAAACTTGCATCAAGCATCAAATACTCACCATGTACAATATAATGAAAACTCTTGCCATAGGGTAGCGCCTCAAGAAGATCCCCAGTCTTATGCTGAAATTACAAGATTTTCTATTTATCATCGTGGATCACATAATTTAGAAAAAAAGTGTGTAATTATAGTAAAATAACACTGAAGACAAAAACACTTGTAAAATCTTACCTGAAACGGTCGATGGTGCTGGCTGCCTTGCGTACTTTGCCGTACATCCCTGGACTCTCCTGATCACTGAAAAGGACTGGTGTGTTTCTTTGTCGTGCTCCTGAAAGTTGAACACGTAGAAAAGACATTTTAAGTAAAAAAAAAAAAGTTAAAAGTGAAGTATGTTGAAATAGAAAATGACCAAATGTTTGTTTAAAAAAAAAAAAAAAAAAAGAAATGTCCAGTTTTAAATCACTGCATTGGTAAATTCCATAGTTTTGGTGTCCACATTTAGCTGTGTGAAATGATTGACTCTTGAAATCAAGGAGAAAAATGCAAAAAAATATATATGAGAATAATAACACTAGTTACGTTTGAAAATCAAAATTGTGGTGTAATGACAACACTGTTACTGTCACTGTTACACTGTCAAGATTTGTGCAGTGATATCTGAGATTTAGATAAAACTACCCTACAAATAAATCTGCTTTTAAAAAACAAAACACTTTTTTTTTTAACCCTGACTTGGACCTAGCCTACCTGGTCCATCGATATTGCTCATGTTGATGGCTTGCCCTCCACTTTGTCCTCCCTGGGCGTTCTTCAGCTGCTGTTCCAGTCGCTCCAGCTGGAAGACCAGGGAGCTTTTTTCCGTGCCCAGAGCCTCCAACATCGTCTGCTTCTGGATCAGCGTCTCTGTCAGCTGGTGGAGTCTATTCTCCAGCTCTGTCTGGCTGCTGCTGAGACTCTTGTTGGTCAACTGGAGGAGTAAAGAAATATCAGAATACGCTTTGTTATTGGTGATATGTGTAGTATTTTGTTAAATTCCCAAGCATTGAAGGAGAAATTCACATGCACTGTATGATTATAAATTAGCAGACCTGATTCCTGAGTTTTTGGATTTCATCTTCTCTGTCCTTGATTCGACTCTGCAGAGTTGTTTTGGCCCGATGCTGCTCTTCCTCCAAGTACTGCAGCTCCTATAATTCAAACAAACATAAAAATATTACATACCATTTAGGAGTTTGATAAGACATGCAACAATTATACATGTCATTTCAAGATTTATCCATGATACAGTTGCAGTTTAAGGAGGTTATCACTCCTTCTTACCTGTTTGTAGCGTTCAACTTCAGCTTCAACCTCCTGTTTAGCTCTGTTCTGTAAAGCCTGTTGCTCCTGTAACTGCACCTGCTGCTCCCGCCACGCTTCTGACTCCGTCAGGGCCTGATTCTCCAAATCCTGAGAGAGAAGAAAACATGTCTGATGAATCACCAACATCTCATGATCTTTTCGTACTAGGAACAAAGTCAACAAAGTCGAACCAAAGTTAGACAGAAAACCTAAACGCACTTGACAGCAGAGCCTTGTACAAATGTGTGTGTAGTCACAGCGGTTTGTTGGTTGAACAGGTGCCTAGTGGAGTTTTCTTCTGATCAAACAAAAGTTATGTTTACATTGTATTAGTAACCAGAACTCACTGCGAATGTCTTTGAGGCTCAACAAACCTGTCCTTTTCCCCTCATAAAAAAAATTGCAAAATCAAATTTAAAAAAAAAAAAAAAAAAAAAAAAATTATTTTGTATTTAAATTATTTAATTTAAATATAATCACCATCACCCAAGACCGTCCACACAGATTTCAATATACCATCTCATTACTTTTTATTTCCACTTCACCAGTTTTATTTTTCTTGACATCTCCAGCATCTCACCTGTATTTCTGTTCGGAGCACGCGCACTTGCCCCTGTAGTTTTTGGATCTCTTCCCTCTGCAGATCCTTCTCGTGACGCAGTTCCTCCATTTCCAGAGCCATGGTCCCACTGCCGTCCAGTGTGTCCAGACCAGATCCCTCCTTCAGACTGCTGATGAGCTTCTCTTTGGACTAAACAAAAATAAAACAAAAACATTAGACAGTTTAGCCATGCCAAAAATAAATCTAATGATAAACAAGAATATCAGGACACAAGGGGACACAAAAAACAGAAGAAAATGATGTAAAAAGTACGAATCTTTATGTAAAAATATATATGTTGTCCTCCGAAACAGGCATAATCCTTGGTCACAGAGTTAGTTTTAGCCTGTCACAATTCAAATAAATGTAGATGCTACCCATGAAAACTGTGGTTTTATTGAGGGCCTGTAGCAGTGAGCCTTACTTGTAGGATTCGTGAGGCTTTGTGCTTATAGTCCTGTAACTCCTGCTTGGCAGTCTCAGCTGCAGCTTTGGCACTTTTCAGTTGCTGTTGGAAGTCGTCCATCTTCAGCTTCTCCTCTGCTGCTCGCCGTTCTGTTGCTGTCACCGTCTCAGCAAGGGTCTGTCTCTCAGCTTCCAGTCTGGACAGGCGACCAGCATACTCACTCTAAACA
Source organism: Euthynnus affinis (assembly GCA_029490765.1). Classification (NCBI taxonomy): domain Eukaryota; kingdom Metazoa; phylum Chordata; class Actinopteri; order Scombriformes; family Scombridae; genus Euthynnus; species Euthynnus affinis. The sequence goes on from CM055851.1 coordinate 20,889,611, forward strand.
AGAAGAGAGGATTAGAACGCATTCAGCCTACACTTGAGTATTTCAGTGTGCACATAAAAATGAAATTCTATTTTTACTCAGGCACAAAGAAGAGGGAAGGAGAAGATTTTCTTAACCATCATATACGTAGTGGAGCACCTGCATCTGCCGATAGCTGTCCTGTTCCCTCCTGACAGACTGCTCAGCCTCTCGCAGCCTCTCCTGCATCGTCTCAAGAGCTTGGGACTGTATGCTGCTCCCTTCTGTGTGGTTTTGCATAATTCTAAAAATAACCAAAACAAAACAGTGAAATCGGTCCAAAAGAAATCCTAAAAAGCTGCATCAGATCTTTTCTTCAAAATGATGATTGTAAAGAGCGTACCTGGATGTTTCCTTCTGTGCCTCCTCTAGTGCAGTACTGCGGGACTTAAGCAGCTGATCAGCTTCATCTAGTCTGATTTTCAGGACTGCAAGTTGACCATCTTTGGCAGAGAGGGCCTCTGTCAGGTCATCAACCTGTGACCGAAGTTGTCGTAACGTCCGGTCAGTCTGTGACTGCTCCGAGTTAAATTTGTCTGAGCGTAGTCGAGCGTGATTCAAATCTACAGGAGAAAATAAAAACATAATCAATACAGTGAAAGGTGAATAAATGTAGGCCATCAATGTTCAGGTTTTGTCTTTTCTCTTACCATCTTGCAAGTCTTTTGCTCTCTGGATGACTGAAGCCATCTCCTGGTTGAGGGAGGCCACTTCACTGCGCAGCAGTTGGTTCTCCAGACGCAGGCTGGACAGGACTTGGCTCTGCGGCTCCTCTACAGGAAGAGGCTCCAGCCTGCTGGACTCCTGAGGGACAGCCATGCCTGAGTCTGAACTCTCAGGTGTGTCTGTGGTGGACAAGTTACACAGGGACATAAATGCCTGGAATTAATTAATATGCAGTAATTGAAATCTGGCTGTAGTTGTGACTTCTTGGGTTGTATAGCTTTCCAACTACAGCTGGACTACGTAATAAAACATTAATATCAAGATTAGGGCTGCAACTAACAAGATTTTCATTATCGAATAATCTGATGATTCTTTTCTCTATTAACCAATGGTCGTTAGGTCATATATTCAGATTATCATCATAGAGGAATAAAGAAACCAGAAAATATTCACATTTAAGAAACTGGAACCAGAGAACTTTAGAGGTTTTTCTCAAAATTGGCTCAAAACGATTCATCGATAATCAAAATAACTGCAGATTAATATTCTGTTGATTGACTCATCATTGCAGCTCTAATCAAGATAACTTTAATATATCTTTCGAAATCATATCAGGGTATCGAAGTCACAATATTATTGGCCAAGTGTCTCATCTGTCTGACACGGCAATATTACAAAAAAAAAAAAAAGAAAACCTTCAAATGATCAGCTCGGCTCTAGTTTATGTTACAAACCAGCCACATCTGGAGGTGGTGTCGTTATACCAAACATAAAATAAAATAAAACACTGAAAACAGCAACAGTGACCTGAGGTGTTCATACCTTGGCTTGGCTCTTTAGCAGAGCTCTCCTCTGATGTTTTGATACTGTGAGCAGATAGCGAGCTGAGGCTTGAGGCCCGGGACACACCGCGGGTTGAGGGGGGCGTGGAGGGGGCTGACGGGATGGTGTGAGGAGTAGTGGAGGGCGGAGGTGTTGGGTTTTGGGCCTCGGTGACTGGAACTGCCACTTTCGCAAGTTCTCTTCTTGAATCCCTCCTGTTGTTGACTGGAGGGTCCGAGCTGTTCAGAAAGTCAAAAAGCATGTCGTCGTCCACATCCTGCTCGCTCTTTTTGGGCCTCACAAAGCCAGAGGAGGTCTTGGCAGAGCTGGGAGGATTGCCCGCTGAGCCAGAGTTGGTACTGGGCACGTTGGCTGTGCCCGCCACCAGGGTTGCATTTGTTCTTTTGATGTTGCCCGCCGCTGCAGCGATATAGCTTGGTGTCTCGTGAGAGGATGCGTAGGCATGATGTGTCACAGCTGCGTCGGTCTTGTATCCTGCAGGGTTGTATTCAGGCTGGACTGTTGCATCGCCTTCATAAAATGACTGGAAGGAGGATGCTTTCTCCTGGTTTTTGCTCAGGGCAGTGGCAGCTCCCTGGTCCACTTTATTCAGGAAGTCTTCAGCTTTCCCAGCAAACTCAGCAAACCAAGACATTTTGCATCCTAATGGCAGAAACCAGCAGTGGAAGAAGTATTTAGATCCTTTACATAAAGTATGAGTACAGCAATGTAAAATTGCTCCATTACAGTAAAAGCCCTGCATGGAAAAAGCATACTTACGTAAAGTACATAAGTATTAACTGCAAAATGTACATAAAGTATTAAAGTAAAATTACTGGTTTGGTCCCTCTGACTGATATGTTTTTATATATCATCATTAGATTATTAATACTGAAGCATCAGTGTTAGAGCAGCGTGTTACTGTTGCTTCTAGAGGTGGAGCTAGTTTCATCTCTGATAAATCTGAGGGGTCATGAGATGACTGTAAGACTCAAAAGCTCAGCTGGAAACCACTAATTTAAACTTTAACAATGTGTTGTTTTTTAAACGCTTGTTATATTATCCATTGTGTCACTTTGTCATTAAAAGTAACTAGAGCTGTTAAATATATGCAATAAAAAGTACAATATTTCCCTCTGAAATGTGGTGTAGCGAAGTATAAAGCAGGAAAAAATGGAAACACTCAAATAAAGTACAAGTAAGTTACCTCAAAATTGTATTTACGTACAGTACTTAAGTAAATGTATTTAGTCACTTTCCACCACTTGGCAGAAACATTACAGTCTAATTTCAGGATGAACTGAGCATCACAGACAAGCTGCATTATGTTTAGTTTTAGGTGACATACAGCTACGGTTAAGATTGGTAAATAAATGCATATCTTAGCGGAGGGAGACGATAGCATGATAAGTCAATAACTCAACAGAGTCGGACCTGACTTTACTGCAACGACGTTTCTAGCACAAATACATGGCCATAAAACAGTATAACATGAGTCATCAGTAGTCACCGTAATCACATAATTGGTGTAAACACAGTTGATTTATCATAATCCTCATCTCTGCTAAAGCTAACAGGCTAGCTCAGGAAAGCTACGTTAATTCCAACTCACCGTTTGAAACGACGTGCAAATGCAAAAACGTCCCAGGTCAGCTGGCTACCGCCGAGGTGTCACTGGTGACCATGAAAGAGGAATACCGTTTAAATATTCACTGTCCAATGTCATTATCTGTCAAAGAAGGATGTTGGTGAGTCTTTTCAATACGTGGACCAGGAAGTTCTGCGAGCAAGGACCCCACAACAGACTGGCTTCAGCGGAGCCTGATGGAAAATGATCAGTGGTGGAAAGTGAAGTACTGTACTTTAGTAAAGACTTAATTGCACTTTACTTGAGTATTTCTATTTGATGCTACTTCATACTTCCACTCCACTACATTTCAGAGGGAAATATTGTCTTTCTACTCCACTACATTTATTTGAAAGCTTTAGTTACTTTTCATATGAAGATTTGATGCAATGGATAATATAAAAAGCTGTTATAACACATTGTTAAAGATTAAACCAGTGGTTTCCAACCTTTTTGGCTTTTGACATCTACAAAAAGCAGTGTGTACTCAAGGTCACATTTCTGATGTCTTATGAGTTGTTAACAGCTTCAGCAAATAGTGATTTTCCCCTCTAAACTTCTCACATGGTTTCATCTCAATAAATGTTCAAATGATCCAATATTTCACTAAAAATCAAAGATTAGAGAAAAAGTCCAAAAACTGAAAACAGATTTTTGTATCAGAACTTTGCTTTTTCTTCTTTCCTCTCCCATTAATCATCTCACAGCCCCTCAGATTTTCTTAAACACTTTCTCAAACACTGGTAAACAGAGCAGATACTAAATCTGCAGCTGTGCATTTCTTTCTCAAAACTGCGCAGATGTTTTCAAGACACTTAAAAATCAGTCGACCCACCTCTTTCTGCAGAAATGGAAGAAACATTTAAATCTTTGGGAGTCAGATATAATTTGGACTTAACAGGACAGCAACTGTGGATAAATGTTTACATTGAGCATTTATTGAATCCATGTACCAATAATTATAACCTTATTACACTTTAAGTGCTGTCTCCTTTTTTCCTTTTATGGACCACTTCTGTAACACTCTGTGGCAAGAGATGTTACTGACCTTTAAAAAAAAAACTATTAGTAGAATATGTACAGCATATCGTTCTCAATTGAGAGGATTGGTTACCTAATTTAATTTTGAATAAGAGGAAAGTGGCTCCTTTAAAAGAGAATTGCAATTGGCAGTTGCAAAATAAAGCACACAAAGTAAAGCCAGATAACTCTCTCTTCACTGATGGACCATTCACTGTAAAAACCTCCACACATCCATTTTCTGATGCTAAGAAAACTAACAATGTTTGTAATGTATGTGTATTAGATATGATTAGTAGTTAAATTTAACTAGAAGACCCCAAAAACTGCACAAAAAGGTACTCAACCACAGTACTGTTCTTTAAATTCCCTGCTTCCAGCTTCAACAGATAAAATAACCTCAGGAGGTTTTGCTGCAGTATAAACGCACCTTTACATAATGAAAGACACAAACAGACAGATTTTATCAAACAGTGCCTCTTTATTTTTTCCTGCACTCACTCCAAAATGCATATTTACATGGCATGCCACATCAATACTGGAACTGACTATGGACAATTGATAACACGTAGAATCTGCTCTGGGAGTTAAGGGCAAGGGAGTTACATCCCCTAAACAACCAAACAAGAGATATAACAGAAATGAAGCAACACTTATAACCATCCATAGAAAATGTTTCCTCTTAAATCAGGTTGTTTCAAAGACTTAAAAAGTGATAAATGTCCAGTTGACATGTACCAAACATCTTATTCCCAAGTTTCTCTATTTATTTTTATTTTTTTTACATATGACATGGAGAGCTGGCGTCACAAGTCAGAGATGGCGATCATCTACACTCTTCAAAAGACCATGAGGCTAGAGTAGGTGGGTAGATGATCACACACTTGGGGGAGAGATTTACAACAGTAATTCATCGTTGGTGCCGACAAGCTGGTCAACTCCGTTAAGTGTCCAGTCCGGCAATTTCAAAATACCTCATCAACGTTTTCTAAGATAGTGTCCTTGTTCAAGGTTATAATCCACAAGCGTCGAGTCCTTTCCGGAAAAAAAAAAAAAAAAAAAAAACGCCCAGAGGATCCAAAAGAGGGGAGAGAAGTTAAATACATAAAAAACACAACTCAATATACAAGTTTGTGTGTGATAATGCAAAAATAACAAAACAACATTATCTGGAAAAAATTCTTCCAAGAGAGATCCTTTGAGAAAAAAAATGTAGCTCAATCAGTATTTCCTCTGTGTTCGGATAAAAAGTCTGTTGTATTAACATTCAAACTTGCATCCTCCAGGAGTCATTCACACACACACACACACACACACACACACACACACACACACACTCTCGTTCTCTCTCAAACACACACACATACACACACACACACACACACTCTCTCTCTCCCTCTTTCACAGCCAATGACTCATGCAATGTGGTTTCTAAATGAGGGGGGTGGCCACATCAGATCAGCCCCCTCCTCTTCTTGTAGTCCTCCAAGTTGAGGGACCTGCGGGGAGCGCCGTCCTTCACCGGCAGCGCGTTGGAGCTCACGGACAGAGACTTTGCCTCTGTGGAGCACAACAATGAAATGAATCAGTCTTGTTGACATAAACAACCACCTTTCTACTACAACCAAGTCAAACATTCATCCATTTTCTGAATCGTATATACTGTTCAGAATAATATAAAACATTGTCTCACCTGCATTGGGAACCTGAAGGTCAATCTTAACGTCAAAATCATGAACTTTAAACAAGTCCTCTGAGAGGTCAGTGGTTGGCTTGGGGACATCTTTGTCTTTCAGGTCTGCTTGACCCTGTAATAAATAAAAGGAAAATGGAGAATGCTTTAGGGCAAAGACTCATGATTCAAGTCCAGTCAAGTATGACAGCAGCAGTTGTGGCTTACGCTTTAAAAAAAAAGAAAAAAAGACAGAATTTAGCAGACAGATGCTAGCAGAGTTCACCTTCTGGTGACTAAAAAGTAGAAATAATTGCAGCAAGCACATGGCTTCCTGTTTGAACAACATTTCTCTTAGAACAGGACTACAACCAGGATTTTGGCATCGTTTCCACCTTGTCGAACACATGGCTGAAAGAAGTTAAGACCTCAAAGTTTTCCCTCGACATGTTCACTGTTGACAGTAGAGGGAGTGTCCGATTGTGCTCTTTCTACTTACCAGTTTGTTCTTCTCAGCACTAGAAGCATCTGGCGTCGACCCAGAGCCGTACTTCTGGTTCAAATGAGCAAGAATAGCTGCGTGGACTGACGGGTCTCTGGCCTACAGAACCGAGACGAGCAGATTGGCAGATTAGATTAACAAAAGTAGATTCAGCAGTGTGCAACTGTACTGCATATATAGAAAATTACATATAAATGACATATATATATATATATAGAGAGAGAAGTCTTACATTAGACACCATGGTGGGTTTGCACTGTCTTCGTGTGAAAGGATCCATCTGCTGGTTTTTGGCATTTTGTCCTTCAGCCTGTGAGGAATAAAGAAGCGATTAAACACCAGTATGGATGGAGCTTTTGATTCATTTACTATCTTAATTATCCTTTGCTTAAAGATTCTGAAGATTCTTTTCTGATAGGTGACAGGTTCGTAACTACATTTAATTTAATGCAGTGTGAGAACTACTGTGTTATAGGGACATTCCTGCGGGGGGTTAATGTTACTGTGAGACACAGGAATCTTTTCTCCTCACATACACTGCTTTAACTGGCCTGAAGTGAACCACAGCATGACTGAACACTGCCACACTGAGTTGCTGCCACATTAAGAAAATATTTGAAGCGTAGCAGCATTTTAAGAAGTTGGAGGGTGGCAAATGCACCAGTTACAACCAGTGTCAAAGGAAACTACTATCAATTTGAAGGACCACATGAAAACCTTTCCTTCCTGTCCTTCAGGAACATTTTATTATACTTGAGTCACACCCTCTTTGCTGCAAACAGTCACTACAGGATGTGAAGATTGTAAAAAGTACATTAATGTTCATATCCTGTATTTGAAAACAGTTCACTATATGTTATAAAAACTAATGTTAAAAACAGCACAGTCAACCACAGCAGCTGTACAAAAGAGGAAACTTACCACAAGAGCTTTCTCAGATTCAACAATGTTCCAGCTTCTGTTCCTCTGATTAATGTAGCTGGATGATTAAAAAAAAATAAAAATCAATCAGAGTCAAATGAAATTCTGTCACATTTCTCCAAAACAGATTTATGATATTAAAGACTGTGAACATTAAAAGCAAGAGATAAGCCAAGTCCTCTGATATATTGCTACACCGTGTTTCATGCATTATGATGTTATTTCATGGGTCAAGTTTGAACAAAAGCTGGCATATCCTTCATTTTCTTCCCAGCAACTTGGCAAATGACAACCAGTGGAAGATAGAAACACATAAAAACAATCCTTCACAATGGACAAACCAAGAACTATATCCTTGTTTTATAAAAAAGAAAAAAAAAACAAGCTTGCAAACCTGATGGCAGAGATGTTCTTGGTCCTCTGCCTGTCGAGTGCTTCTGCTCTCTCCTCAAGTTCATTCAGCTCATCCTGGATCACTTTCACTTTTTCACCATCACCACTCTCTTCTGCCATGGCCTACCATCAAAATACATGAAAGGAATACACTTAAAAAGGTTGAAAAGATTTTTTTTTTCTATATAACCTTTTCAGAGCTTGAAAATCCAACAACTCTTCTGTGACTTCTTTTACCTTATCTTTAAGTAGCTGTGTTTTCTTCATGGCGTAATTTGGTGGTGCTTTTCGGAATCTGTCCTTCTCTTTAACAATCTAAAGAGAGCAAAAGATAAAACAAAAAAAAAACAACTTTATGTTGCTCTGGATAATGCATGAAACCAGAGAAATCATCGAACATCTGGAGGAACAGACTCACATCCTCTATGTCTTTGTCATTGAACTTGTAGTTCAGAGCTTCTTTGATGGACTGCTCTTTTTTGGTGATTTCATCAAGAGTTGGGACTTGCATCCCAGCGACCATCATCTGCAGAGGAGAGAAATCACACAAGACTTAAGTATAGAAAACTCCTCATTAATCAGATATTAAAAAGGTGAGTGTATTTTTGCTCTCGGGTCCACTTACCGCCTCTTTCCACTTCATGAACTCGCTTTCTGTAAACTCCTGATTTGATACAAACTCAAGCCTGAAAACCCGTGTGTCACCACCATGCCTGAGGAAGACATACATCATTAAAAAAGAGCAGTGATAATGGAACAATAGGTCCATTGACTGAATCCTTAATATGTATAATGTATCTGTAAGTGTGCATCTACCTTAATTGTAGTCCTTTGTTTGTTCGTGTTGATCCTAGTTGGTAAACCTTCGCCGTCTCCACCACGTCTACAATTTCAGCAACCTTCCAAGAAGAACAAAAAAGGATTAAAATCAAATACAACTTCACAATTAAGCCTACGATGAGTCTCTGCTCATCCCCATCACCATTATAAAAAGGCACAATGCTGTTCAATATTGAACACGGTGTAAAGAATCGATACCTCGGTGCCAAGCTTACCCTGTAAACTGGTTTACTGCTGCTGTTCCCGATGCCTATCCTCACAAAGCAGCCGGTCACAGTCTTAGCAAAGAAGGGCATGTGGCACCAGCGCTCCAGCTTGTGTCTGGAGAGACGGATCCTGTTGAGCTCGTCTGGTAGTGAAACAGGCTGTGACTTCGGTGGAGTCTCTTCTTTTCTGTTAAAGCAACAAAACTCAAGGTCACTTAAAAGCAGAGAAGAAGTGTCATCAATTTTCCTGATGCTTGAAATACTAGAAACAGAATGACACTTACTCGTCATCATCGTAAGACGATGAACGCGAACTCCGGTCACTTTTGACTGATGACTTGTCGTCGTCTTCCTCCTCTTCCTCTTCATCATCAGAGTAAACTTCGCTTGTCTTGAGGGGCTGACGTTTGGCCAACAGTTCCGCTGCTCAGCAAAGAGGTGAGACGTCAGCATTTAGAGCAGATTGAATTAACAATCAAACAACAAAGAAGTAAAACCACAAAGACATAAGTTGTGCAAACCTGTTTTGTTTTTCTTCTTTTCACGTTCAGCTTTTAGTTCTTCCATGGCCTGGGATTTTTTGTCAAGTTTTTCGTCACGTTTGGATCGTCTCTCCTTGTTGTGTGACATGACCTGGAGAAGGACGGGTGTTACAGTCACAGAGACAATCATTTCAATGTAACGCTGCAGAACTGCTTTACCATTAGTTTGTAATTAAAAATGTTGATTTCAGAGAGAACATGGACAGAGGAAGTGCAACGCATTACTTAAATCTTTAAAGGGGTTGACCCTAAATTTTGATAATAGTTGTAAAGATGTGACTTTGTACAAGAATTTCTTTCTCGTGTTTGATCATAGAGGCTGAAACTTCCCAAATTGTTGTCATAATCAAATGTGGGGTAAATTTCCTTTCAAACTGGACTCACCACTTGTGTGTCTTGAACCTGAGATAGCTTCCTTTTTTCTTGTTCTTCCTCCTGCTTCTTTTTCTTCTCCTCTTTCTCCTTCTTCTTCGCCGTCTTCAGCTTCTTCTTGATTTCAAACCTGTGAAAACAAACCTTGAATGAATAAACATGGAGTGCAAAAGCAATGCAATGAAATGCAATAAAGGAAAATTAAGAAAATGCAAAGGAAGCGCTCTTTTCAAATTAAAAAAAAAAAAAAACACAATGGTAAAATTTGCTCCTTTCTCACATCATCACCTCCACCACTCACCGTCTCTTTAGCACCTCTCGCTTCTCAATTCGGTTGAACAGCTCTTGTTCTCTCTCCTTCTCCGTCATCTTCTCCAGTCGAGCCCTGTCTTCCTCGTCTCCCATCAAGTCGTCGCCATAGCCGTCCTTGAAAACCTCGTCCTCGGAAGAGTCCGAGTCTGAGCTGGAGGATGAACTGTTGCTCTCTGAATCAGAAACCTCACCTGAGAAAGAGAGTAAAGAGTAGAATCAAGCATTCGATCAGTTTTCAAACGTCTCCTAAACAGACGTTGTGTACAATTTTCTGGTAGTGAGGCTCATTTTCAAAATGTGAACAAGGGGCTGAAATGTCAGTGTCTTGAAAACATTTTAAAATGGAAAATGAGCGTCGCCTAATAGCTACAACTCGATTACAGTGCCTGTATTTCAGTAGGTGGCAGTAAAAAGCTTCTTTTAACATGATGAATGGCATGTATGATGTAGACATTTAAAATGATTTAAAGGTGCTACTGTAGAAACATGGTAGTCTCCGTGGAAGAGGACCTGCTCCCTACGTAAATATAAAGGGCTCACTCTAAGGCAATGAAAATACAACCACTCTTATTTTCAGGTGATTATACACCAATTGAAACAAGCATATGAGTATGATAATCTATTTCTTTCAAGTCCAATCAACTACAAACTGCACCTTTAAATATTTTTTTCTAGAGTGTTTTATATATTTGTAAGAGCTGCTTATATTTTTAGATTGTTGTTTTGTTAAAAATAATGAAAGCTTTTAAAGGGAACTGTAAATGCAGTCTATTTTTTCCCTTACTGCAAAGCGTTTCAAGTGCCAAGACTATCTTGAATTAACTCGTTTTGATTGGACACTTTCACCGGATTTTAACCAGACATTTATTTCCCCCCAGAGAGCTTTTCAGGTTTTCCATTACTGTGGGCAGCGGGACAATGTCACACAAATAAACAAACAACAGCTTAGATGCGTGTGCCAGCTGGGATCAAGAGGATGAGTGTGTGAGTCACCTAATCCCTGCCACCTGAAATACTCGTGGTGATGGCGCGCTGGTGATATGTGTGTAATCTACAGTTCATGATGTGTCTTGCCACGTAGGATGCTATTATCCAGGGATCATGTGTGATAGTTTGCTCTGTAGAACTGGATCGTTAGTGCCACCGCAACAAGTTCCTGAATGCTTATCAGGACATGGTGACTGAAAAGGTTGTGGCTTTTGAAGCTTGTGAAGGTGAAATTAGAAATGAAGTGCTTTTATACGGCATCTTTCCCCCCCGTGTGTTCATGCAGAAAACACATACCCTCCTCTGGTGCAGAGCTCTCAGCTGAGCTGTCTCCATCTGAGCTGCCGGACGCCGTAGCTTTATTAACTTTCTTCTTCGTAGCGCTCTTCTTCTCAGACCCCTTCCCTTGTTTAACCTTCTTTTTGCCTTTAGTGCCTCCCACAGTCCACTAGACAAAGCAGAGAAAAAATGTTTTGGTTACTAATTATTGACAGAAGATGGTTTAGAACATTTCTGGTTAACATTAAAGTGCCCATTATTTAAAAAAAAAAAAAAAAACTACTCTAGCATGATTAAACAATATTTTAAAAAGTTTTGTTATGTCCTAAACTGAAAAAATGCAACAAGACTGTCACACCTCATCGTCACTGTCAGATGTCTCGGAGTCTGTAGAAGCTGCAGGTTTGCTAATCGGCTCTTCTTGCTCACCAGAATCAACCCTCTTCCTCTTTGCCAAAGACAACAGCTCCTGAAAATGAAAGAACAAGTGATTTACAGACAATAACCAGAGAAATCACAATCACACATACACACAATACGTGTAACTCTTTTGAAGTACGAAGTCCACATCTGCAGTGAATAACCCCAAACACAGTTGAGGATGCAGTGGGATGATATATCTAAGGATGTATGACGATAAACCTCTGAAACACAGGTGATTTAACAAGACAAGATTTCGGAGGGCATTCCTCAAGCATGACTTCTACAATCCTCTGACACAATGTGTGGTTAGGAAATAATTTCCCACAAGTAAAACTACATGAGAGCAAGGAAGCAAAACCCAGCGGTCATCAAAACGTACTCTGATGCCAGGTGTGAGTTATAAATGGATTAGTCAATCATCATGAGTTGTATCCAACAAAACACTTCCTTGTTCTAGCTTCCCAGATGTGATGATTTTCTTTGTCTTACGTCTAAACTGAATATCTTTAGGCTTTGGAGTGTAGGTCGGACAAAACAAGCACTTTATTCTCATCAGCTTGGGCTTCATCAAATTCTCATTTTTATAAAATAACTTTAACATAATGTTAACTTTTTTGGCATTTTACAGACCAAACACTTGATCCAGAAAATAAACAGCAGATTAATTCATTCATTCTCCAACTACTTTGTTGATTCATTCATTTTTAAAGAAGACAAATTCTTTGATTCTTGCTTCTCAGATGTGAATATATTCTGGTTTCTTTAGTCCTTTATGACAGTAAACTCAATATCTTTGGATAGTGGACAAAACTAGACATGTGAGCACGTCACCTTGAACTTTGGGAAACAGTGATCAACATTTTTCACCATTTTCTGACATTTTAAAAACAACTAATCAATTAAGAAAATAAATCGCCAGATTAATTGATAAGGAAATAACCGTTGGTTACAGTCCTAATCAAAATAACAAAACCATGAACATATGTGCATATAGCAGCTTTCCTCCTCTGCTGTAAGAATACGAGGCAACAACAGTCCATTCCTAAAAAGAAATCAAACGCTTAACGTCAACGCTTTAATCTATTCAATACTGCAAATAATTGATGTGCATGGCTGCCTTCATCAAAGAGATTTCAGCTCTCAGACACAACAGAGCTGAAAACTTACTGAGGAATGATGAACTTCTCTCAACTCTTCTGTTATTTGATACCTGAATTTAAGCTGCTCCGACTGTTTCTCCAAACTCCTAACATTTGTGAACATGCACAAGTAACACCAATGATCACAATTACAAGCTTGTCAGTTACTTTCTTGCGCTTGTTTGACAACACTGAAACATGAAGTGGAATTAACACAACAAAAACTGAGACTGTATGAGCTTCATAAAAGTAGAATTCATGGCAGAGCTGTTGTATTGGATTGCGTTAGATTACACAGGTGTTTCTAATAAAATGCTCTGTGAGTGTATACGTGTGCGTACGTAGCTGCGTTCCCTTTCTACAGTGAGTCAGATGCAACCGGCGCATAAGAAGTGGCCTCAAACTCATAACTCCGATTCAGAAATGTGTTCAATACTGCACTAATTGTTGGTTTGAGCAACTGAGGAAGCAGAGCGTAATGAACCTCTCACGACTTCCCGTGTCAGCTGTTATTTGCTAGTTGTGTTTGAACTGCCGACTGTTTCTCCGAGTTCCTGCTAGAGACGTGCCAATATACCGTTACTGCCAACATGCCAACCGTTTCTGTGATTACGGTGAACACAGAGCAGTACCTGCCTTCATTAGCAGTTTGATTTGGTTTAGCCACGAGGAAAGAACTTTCAATTTGTCAAACAGACACTGAATAACTAATTTTTCTATAACTTAACATTAGCAATCCCATTCAGTGAGAGAGAGAGCTGCATTTTACCTGACTGATATATATTTTTAAATTAATTTAACTGTTAACACCCAGCAGATAAGACTAACTACAAAGTAATCCAATTCATACATCAATCAATCAATTTTATCAGGACAAATTAATCAATTTTCTAAATATGAATGTGTGTGTGGAATCCAAGAGACACAGAGCTGCATTTAAAGTGATTCCCAGTCTTAAACTTTGAGCAATCTGCTTTTGTTTAGAGTTTAAACTGTTGTTTGGTGTTATATCTCTCCGGCAGAGTCCAACAAAACTGCATTAAACTATGTACTCACTCCAGCCACTTCATTAGGTACACCTGCGTAATCTCATGCAATCCAATACAACAGCTCTGTCATAAATCCTGCTTTTAAGAAGTTTATACATTTTCAGTTTCACTTCTACTTTAATGTTTATTATTGAGGTCGCAGTGGGTGGAAATGTGTTCCTAATATTTTGCTTCCCTGATCTAAGTTAATGGTGTGGACATTAGGAAAACCTAATGCACTCGAGTACACCATCATCACCCAGTACGACCTCAATAATAAACAAAGTAGAATTATCATCTTTCTGACAATGTCAACAAAAACTGAAAACTGTATAAGCGTCGTAAATATAGAGTTTGTAGCAAAGCTGTTGCATGTTCCTGATGAAGTGGTCGGTGAGTGTATTTTTGCAATAAAAGAGCGTTTTCACGTAATGTTGATCGTGACGTTGTGATAATACCGTTTACCGCGATATGTATCTTCTTTTTTTTTTTTTAACCTACGATAATCGCAGTGTGAAAATCTGAAACCGGCACTATTTGTGAATTTGCATGTATAAACTAATGATCACAGTTATCGAGGCAGCATCCTGTACAGCTCTCCAGACCGGCAAGATAAGACTGGGAAGCTCGTCAGTCAGCTTGTTTGACAACAACACCGAAATAGATCCCCAGCTCTGCGCTCATGATGTCATTAAGGAGATAAGGTTCTTCTAGCTAAAATAAGTGCGACTCCACTTCGGCAACAGTATGCACTCATATCACATTCCTGCTGAGCCGGAGACACACAAACATAATAACTGTACCACAAACACATAACTCCAGCAGTTAATGTCCACATAGAAGCAGTTTTAACGAGCAAAAGGCCCGTGGCGCGGCATTTTTCGTGGGAACATAGTAACTGCAGGGTTCTCTCGGAGTGTAACCTTACCGTTAGCATTACTTAGCTAACTGGTGCTGCTTTCAGTTGGAGCGCAAACGCTTTTACATGTGGTAGCTACTTTAGAGAAAGACTTGACAAAAGCCTAACAATGTGTGTGAGTTCAAACAAAGTCGTGTTAAGCAGGTGTAGTAAATATAACAGGCCCCACGCTCAGGTTTTCCAAAACGAGGCCAAACACAAGCGCAGTCAGTTAGCACACATTAGCTTCACCTCAAAGACTGTTGACTTAATAAGTGCTCAGCGGTGACAAAATCCAGAAAAATGCGTACCTGGTCTAAATTGTCGTCACTAGCACTGTCTTCGGAGTCAGAGTCAATCAGGACCCGACCTTTCCGTTTCTTTACATTCACCATGATTAGCTGCACGGCTAACCTGTGTCGTCTAAATGTTTGAGGTTAGCCGCTGCTGCTACCTAGCTAGTCAAGCACACAAAGGCACTACTGCGCATGCGCGCTCACACTGCTACCCCGTTGTTTTAAGAATATTTATTTTTATTATGTATATGTACTTTTTAATTTTTATTTATTTATGTAACTATTTTTTGTTTTTTGAACGTAGGCTTGCCGTTTAGACTCTGCTTCTATTTTTTAATCAATATCCCTACAAGAAAAACTGTATTTAATATCTGTGTCATTTAAATAAAATTCATATATATGATTTCGCTTCTCGTATAATATTGATAATTCAGTTGAAATAGAGAAGGGCAGTTCCGAATAATTTATTTTAATTTCTATTATATTATTTACGTTATTATATTATTATTTTATGTAATTTGAATGAACCTTTTCTAATGTGCCTTGTTTGTAAAATGTGTTTATTGTTGTTATTTGTTTTCTATGCCTTGATGTTCCCGTGTGTAAATTAATCATTTTCAATTTTTTTTATTTTTTTTTAAATAGCTGAGATGGGAACTACATATTGACAATGAGTGTGTCAGTCAGGACAGGAATGTTTGGTGCACATGAGCTACATTCAAGGCAACCATCTGCCGATGCAAACAACGCTGCTGTCACGTGTGTTTCACTCGCTGTTCAGCGTTACATTTACAGCATATTTGAATGTGTGTTGCTGAATGCAGCTCAAGTACTTCCTGTGTGGATCTGGACAACCTTGGATCTGTGCACGAACGTAAACGAGCAAGTTATTAGTTGTTTGTACTCTAATGACAACCCTGTTAAAAAGAGACAGTTTAACGATCCTAAATTTAAGCTAAAACATGATCTGAAGTCGTCGGTAATGTTTACATCAACCCCCATGTTCAGAGTAAGTAGACACAGATTATACAAACCTACAGTATGTTCACTGTATCCCATTAGGTTTGAAAGAACAGCGATTCATTTATTCTCACGTTTGTATTTTAACTAAATGTTTTCATAAATGTAGCAGTAAACAGTGCAGCAACAAACAAGTATTTTAATAATGTAGTTTCACCATCGATTTTATTAATTCCATGATAATAAATTTCCTCGAAGGGCTACCTGAGTTAAAACCGGTGTCTTCAAAAACTTAAAGATCCCCTGCAGACATGCTTCAAGATGTATATAAAATGCTCTACTTTGAATCATCATCAGCATCAAACTAACGATTATTTTCATTATCAATTCATCTGTCGATTATTTTCTTGATTAATCGTTTGGCCTTTAAAATGTCATAAAATTTTGGAAAATGTCAATCACTGTTTCCCACAGCCCAAGATGCGTGAAATCCTCTTATATTTTATACCAGAAAATAATGTAAAGATTTTATATGTTGTAGAGCTACAACAATTAGTGGATCAACAGAAAATTATTTGCTGACTATATGATAATCAATTAATTGCTTTGACTTTTTTTTCTCTTTTTTTATTGATAAAAATGTCAAAATTCTCTGGTTCCAGCTCATTAAATGTGAATATATTCTGGTCTTTAGTTCATTATGACAGTAAACTGAATATTTTTGGGTTGTGGACTGTTGGTTGGGACAAAACAGATATTTTAGGTTGCATCTCGACGTTTGGGGGAAAAGTGATTGACATTTTTCACCATTTTCATTTTATATATCAAACAAGTAATTGATTAATCAAGAAAATAAAAGACAGATTAACTGATAATGAAAAGAATAGTTAGTTGTAGTCCTGATATGTTGATCATGGCCTGTCAATTCAATTGAATAAGATTTTTTTTTTTAAATATCCATATCCTTGTAAATCCAAGACACTGCATCTTAAATCAATTATCACCCTATAACTCAAGTGTAGTAACACCACTCTCCTATGTGATGTATCCCAGCTGTGAATCATCCAGATCAACACTGAAATGTCGCTGCCAAAGATCACACGTCTCCCTCCAGCGAGGCTGCTGAGCTCCATCCACCAGCAGCTGCTTCTACCCGCTATCAGTCCTCTCACTGTGCCCAGAAGAGCTGTGTCTCAGGGGGAATACAGACGGCCTGGCCAGCCTAAAGAATACAAGTTTCCATGGCAGAAGATTAACTTTGACTTTTCAAAGGGCTTGGAGGGGATAAAGAAGCATTTCACGCTCCTGAAAAATGAGTTTTCTGACCGCTGGGTCGGTCCAGAGGGGAAACCAATTATTGAGCACATGCTGGAGCAGAACCGAGTTGTATGGGAGTTCAGAGGTGCAGAGAGCCTGGAGCAGTGGACGGTGTCCTCGGATCGTGAGATAGGAGGCCAAAGTGAAATTTACTTGAAGCTTGGCAAAAACAATAATACCTGTTTTCTTTATGGGACTCTGAGCTCTACTCCTCCAAGGGATGGAGAAACACGCTACAGTGGCTACTGCACCATGCGCTCAAAGCAACCACTGGTTAGTGTCCTGTTGGCTTTTCTTTCCCTAGTTGTTTACTTCTTATCAGGCTGAGAAGTTAATAGTATCTACCAGCTGTATGATGCTGCTATTACCTGTAGATGGAAAGTTTTTCTATTCTATTTATCACAAATCATCATTTTAATGATGTGGGATTTTTTGAAAACATTATGAATCCTGTCTGTTTAGGCCCTTGTCTCTTTTTCTGGTCTTTGGTATTGAATTTGTGGTTAACTATAAAGCAATTAAATTCCTCTTACATTGATTTCTGAAATAATAAAGACCATTAAACAGGTCGTTGAAACATGTTGATACCTGATGGAGGTCAGTTTTCTTCTATAGGATGTTGCTTAACCCAACCTCCAGCCGCTTTGGTAAGAAACCAACAATCAGGAACATTTAAAAAGTACACTTTATTTCCTCTTCCTCTATTTTCCTGATGTTTGGTAATGAAAACCTGCTGACTTGACATTGCTCTTCATAAGAAATATGTGTCCATCCTTAGCACGGAGGGTATTTGCTGTTCTTGAGTTGATATTTGTGGCAGGAAAATGACCTAATAAGGTTATTATGGTGGCTGCAGCAACAGTTAACATCCAAACTTTTTTTCTCTCTCCGCAGGCTTCGTTTGACAGAAAGAAGCATCATGATTGGTCCAGTTTCAACACCCTGCATATGCGCATACGAGGCGATGGCCGCCCGTGGATGATCAACGTTGCAGCAGAAACATATTTCGCTCACCAAAAAGACGACATATACAGTTATTTCCTGTATACCAGAGGAGGACCCTACTGGCAAGATGTCAAGGTATAATGTCTTTAAAAGTAAATTCAAATATCGCTTGGTTATTATTCTGCTGAGAAGTGCTATACCTGAAGAAATATTCCAGTTTTTCTTTTGCCATACATGATTCTAAAACTGCATTGTCACTTTCCTTACTCGTTTACAGATCCCTTTTTCAAAGTTCTTCATCACACATCGCGGAAGGATACAAGACGATCAGCATCCTCTCTGGCTGGACAAGGTACAGCAAAGAAAAAGTCACAATGAATTGGCAAAATTAAAGTTCATGGCTTCCCTGCATGACAAACACGAATAATATTGGCTATAAAGAATAAATAGTTTGCATTTTGTGGAACACTTGCTGCACATTAGGTGTATTTGAGTATGAGCGCAGACCGTCTGCCCTCTCAACCATGACAGCAGCATTCTGATGAATATATATAAATATACACTTCATCTGTTTATATCTACAGATTAACACCATTGGATTTACTTTGGGAGATAAAACAGACGGTCCATTCCAGTTAGAGATTGACTACATTGGCGTCTGCAAAGACAACGCACACACTGAGGAGTTCGCCTACGAGATGTACAAGAGGAATCCTGAAGTTTGAGAGCTGCTGCAATGCTACAGATGGAACTGCTAATTGGATAATATTATGATACTGTGGCTGGTAAAAAATAAATGCACCACCTTCTTGGGGTGGACAAC
Organism: Euthynnus affinis; assembly: GCA_029490765.1. Lineage (NCBI taxonomy): Eukaryota > Metazoa > Chordata > Actinopteri > Scombriformes > Scombridae > Euthynnus > Euthynnus affinis. The sequence goes on from CM055851.1 coordinate 20,908,619, forward strand.
CAATTCTGGTTATCTGGAGTCTAGTACATGCACCAATACCTCACTGACTGGAGGACGTTACTCATAGCTGCAGAACTTAATAAAAGGGTACTTACTTCAAAATGACTAAAATAAACCCCAGTAGAGGCTCAGGTCTTGAAGGAGACTAAACACATGTAGCTGTGATAAAATGTGACATTTGGATTAGAGAACAATAACTGAAGGCCATTTTGCAAATATTAAAATCACTACACTTTAACTGTAACAGCTATTTTAATTTTTTTTAAAGAAAGAAAAAAGCAGAGAATGTAGACATGGAAGTCTTTTGTATCTATGTCTTTTTATATGTCTTCCCCCAAAAAAGTAAAAACAGCACATCAACTTTTTAAGAACAAAAAGTACAAATTTCCAATGCAGCAAAACAGGACATCGATTCTCTACACATCAAAGTACACAAATGCATCATTCAGAGCTATAAAATGTTTTAAAGAATGCACGAGTAAAATCTAAAAACAACATGCACAGTAGGCTGGATAGCAATTAAAGTGAGCTTGTACACTTCCCTAACCGGAGAGAATAGAAAGAGATTGCAGAAATGAACGTGTCAACTGCAGACAGTAAAATATTTACAGTAGAACAAGCTGTACAGACGTCTACAAATAAAGCGCAATATTTCTACATCATGACGAGGCCTCTTCTCGCACCGAGCATATTCGCTTTCTTCTGCTTCCGGTCCTCGGTGTGATTTGCTCTTCTTTCCTCCCTTCAATAAAATACAGAAAAATCCATAAGAAACTGATGTTGTAACAGTTCATTTTTTCATTTTTTTTTTTTTTTTTACCAGTATCAATGCATCTTTTTAATTTCAGACATACCTCGTCTGGACTTTGTGTTGTTTGTAATTTTTCTGATGCGAGTTTGAGATCAGCGACTTGTTTGCTGCTGTGTTTTCTTTGACCTCTCCAAACGGCTTCAGTTTACCTAACAAAGAGGGGAGGGGGAAAAAATCATCAGGTTATTTAGTGTACTGATGCTGTAGTATACTTCAGTGAAACGTGGAAACTGAAATATGTTTTGTACCTGTATGAGGCTTGTAGCTGAGGGGACGAGACAGACTCGCCTTCAGATCAAAATTAGGCTTCTTCTGTGTTCCAGGGGTTGTTATAATGCTCGTGTTTCCAGTGAAAACGAAAGGCCCTTTGGAATTAAAATAAAAGTCAATCAGTCATCTCAGTCTATCCATACCTGTAGACTAGTTCAAATGTAACAAGTTAAAAAAAAACTTGTACTTGGAGTCTTTGAAGCAGAGAGAGTCTTGACATCTTTGGGCTTTCCTCCATCTGCGATTTGTTTTTGTGGGGTACTCGAGGTCACACCGAGTGACATGCGTGCCGGCGTTTTCACCAAGGACTTCTTATGCTCATTGTCTTGAGTGGCTTCAGAGAACCTGTACACATGTAGCATCATACAGTATTAAAAACTACACATATAATGTATTTAATTTTTAACATCTAAGAGATTACTTCAAGACTGCCATGGACGAGAGAAGGTTAAGGCAGGAAGCAATTTGTCCAAGAACAAAAAAAAAGGTGCCAAGAGATCCAAAACTTCACAGCAATGGTTGATTACTTGCCAAGTTTCATGTACAATGAACGGCCAAAATGTGACACTATTCGGCTGCTGAAATTCATGTCTGTCCCAGCAGGAAGAAAGAGTGACTCACCGAACATTGATCCTGCGAGTGGAAAGGACAGACGGTCTGAATGGCGCATCCTCCTTCCCAGCCGGTTTCTTTGGGGGAGCTTTACTTGCTGAGAGCAAAGTGACTCTGTTTTTGTCCTCAGCTGGTCTCTTGTTCACCATGACAGGGCTGAACAGAGAAGTACGACTCACGTTTGCCTTCTGTAGAATATATAAATACAAGTTATCACCTTCACTGCACTCTATAAGTTACCAATATACGGTTTACCTATGGATGTGAGACTCACCGCTTGAGTTTTGCCATCAACTTGCTGTGGTTTCATTTTGTCTGAAGACATCTTTAAAAAAAACAAAAAAAAACAAAATATAAATAAATATAATAATTTGAAATTTTATAAATTTGTTCAGGCAACCAGGACTGTTGTCAAACTGTTGAATACCTTCAGTTCTTTGGCTGAATTTCTGTAAGTCTCCATCTGCTTGGTCTTCCGATGGACATACGAGTCGATGGACTCCATCTTGTTAAAATGTGCCTCATGAAGTTTTTTGAAGTCTACAAGTGAAATCATTTACAAAAATCATTATGAGAGTTTTTGGTCAAAAAGGATGGAAAAAGAGGAAGAAAACAAAAGAAAACAAAAACTTACTAGGAGTGACTGGCTTCAACAAAGCCTTCTTCTTCTTCTGGAGCCGTTCGTAACGAGGGATTTTACCAGCTTTGGCAACTTTTGGTGCATCTCCTGGACAGACATTTAAAATACATGTAAAACAAAAAGGAATAATACTTGATGATCAGGGATCTCTTAAGAAAGACATCAGAAATCAACAATTACTAGTTGTCAAACTAACCTGTAGCACATTGCACAGGTGCTTCATCCTTATTACCAGGCTGCTGCTCACTGCTGGTGGCTGGTGGCTCTGTGTTGGTTTTTTCAGAGTCCCTGGCAGGAGACACTCGTCTCTTTTTAGCACCCCTGGCACCACAGGTTGGACTAGAGGCAGTGACTCCAGCCTCATCCTTAAAGAAACGACAGTATTTTAAGAGATGAATCCTGCTGAATACAAGGGATTGACACAACAGAATGTCTTTTTTTGGATTTTGTTTAATATAAAAAGGTGCTCATTAGATATGGTGCAGTTGCAGCTGTTAGTGTCATGTATTGTTTTTAAGTATGCAAAGATGTGCTATACCTCTTCTGCACTGGGTGGTAACTCATCACACTCAGTCACTGTTGCAGTATCAGAGATCTTTCTCTTGGTCCTATTTCCTTTTCCCCTACGTGTGTTCACAAACACAGAGGGGCTGGAAATCTCCTCCTTGCCATCTTTATTTCCCTGAGCACTCTCTTGTGCTACATTTTCATCTTCTTGCACAACATCAGCATCTTTCTCATTTCCCTGGAAAACATCACAGCAATACATGCACACATCAAATATAGACAAGAGAGTCAAGGTTTAAGACTGATTGTGCAGTGAAACAGCATCATTGACCCAGAATTTATTAGCTTACCTGATCTCCCCCCTCCTTCTTTTCTTGTTCATAATGCTGCTTGATTGCTTTCAGGAGTTTATCAGCCTGTTTACAGACAAATAATGGTAGCTAGTTAGTTAAAAGATACACTTGAAAAATTTTGAATCCATCTTAAAACAGCCCATATCAAAACTGAAATGGGTTTTCCTCGCTGTGATCATTCCTCCTGTTGTTATTAAAAGATCCTCTCCAAACGTGCTTTCAATTCAGTGTCCACACAGTCATTTAGTGCAGAAATGAATTTAAAAGTTTACCAAAAGCTTATATGAGGCTTCAGCAGTCTGAGTTCAAGTGGATATCCGTCACATTTACAGTCTTTTTAGCATCGAATTCCCTCTTTGTGTTTCCTCGGACAGTGTTTCCCTGTTGAGCTGCGAGGAACTAAAATATAGACTAACATTGAAAGATATCTACTCGCTTTTACTAATTTGGATGGTTGAAACGTCATAATTAGTTTCAGACAAACTTTTAAATGCATTTTTTGTACAGAAGGAGGATTTAACGTTACATTAAAGTGCATTATGGAGAGATCCTCTCATGGCCAGTATGAATAACTAATGAAAAAACTGATCTTACAAGCAAGAAAAAAATGTTTCAGTGTTAATTCCGCTGTTGTTTTCAGACAGATTTGAAAAGCTGTTGCCCGGTCTTTTAGGTGTATTTTACGTGCATTTTATAATATTGGTTACACGCTTTAACGTTAGCCAACTACCATTTTACCGTTAGCGTTACCTTACACAGTTGAACAAGCCTCATCGAGCTACCATAAATAACAACAACTGCTAGGTAAATTAAAACAATGTAGTTTAATTACCTTCATATTGGCTTTAAGCCCGAGCTCCTTCGCGAGGCTCCGTAACTCTGTATATTTCATGGAATCCAAATCCATGTTTATGCGATATTTTACTCCGTTTGTTGTGACAAGAACCATACACGTTTTACTCCTCAGACACGATGGGCTGTGGTGGCTCCTGACGGTTGTAACTGCTCTGATTCAAACTAGCAGCGGGAGTCGTTTGATTGGCTTCTGGTTGTGACGTAGTCGCGCCTCAGCCAATCAGAGCAATGATGCATTTTTTACACTCAATATAAAACAGTATGAGTCATACGTTGGTTAAACGTATCTCTATCAACGTCTTTCTTGAATTTAACCTAGCCATACATATTCAAAATGCCATAATTTTAGGCACAATTTTACTTATAATTCACATATTGTCATCATGTTAATTATTCACAGCGAATGTTCTTCAGCAATATGCAGTATAGCTGCATTTCTAACATTTTTCCAGACGGTGGCAGTGTTAAATCGAGCAAACCTTAAGGCGCGCCGTGGTAAAAAAAAAAACAAAAAGAAGACAGATCCCGTTCTGCGAGCCTGAGTTCAAATTCACAGGCGGGACTGCTAGCCAGGCTCTGTAATTATCATGGAATTTAATGAGAGTGTGTTATCACAATGTACAAACGAAATAAAGCTGGCCACAGAGGCTGAACGCACACGGTGGGTGACTCTCCACTGCGAGCAATGCAAAACAGTGCTGGGAGACTCACTCGGTGTTTGTGGGGAGGTCAGCTGTATGGACTCGATCATGTGCATCAGTAAGTTCACTTTATCTCTCATTCATAATTGTTGACACGGTATAAGTAAAGAAAATAATCGATGAGTTGTTCAAGTTTTGAAGATATGAGCATAAATCAGCTAATGTTGGTAAATGTACCTGTTATGTACTTCTGTAGTGTACAGTGGTGTAGAGTTGTTTGTATGGTGGCCCTGAGGTGCAAAACACAACATTGGGGCTGCAACTAACGATTATTTTCATTATTGATTAATCGATTATTCGTTTGCACAGAAAAATGGGGAAAATGACTATCACTGTTTCCCAAAGCCCAAGATGCAACCTAAAATGTTTTATTTTGTCCCGATCAACAGTCCACAACTCATAGAAATTCAATTTCCTGTCACAGAAGGCTAAAGAAACCAGAAAATATTGCCAAAATGATTAATCAGTTATCAGAATAGTTGGTGATTAATTTTTTGTCAATTAATTAATTGGCTAATCAATGGAGCTCTACACAATACTTCATTAAACTAATTAAAAATACTAGTAATACAGGAAAGTGACATTTCAGAGAACATGTAAAATGTTGTAATATAATTTGACAAGAATGGTCCACGTACATGATAATTACCAGAGCTTTCAACCAGAGCTTTAACTCTTCCTCAGTGGATGGAGTTCTCTTAGTTGTCATCAAGATAAATTAGTAAACCCAATTGTCTACATGCTAGTTGTCTCCATGACAACTGAGCAAATTTCTTTCACATTAAACATACATTTTGTTTTTGATAACAGTGGTATTTTTGGGCAATATTTTTATAATTGAGAACGTACCATACTATACTGCTTACATTGCAGGTAAGATTTGTCCCAGCTGTACACTACCTGATATGCTGACATTTTGACATTGCTGCTTGTCTTTTTTCAGGAGTAACCGATGATGTGGTACTCAGCGATGAAATGGAATCAGGATGTAAAGGGGAAATGGCTAATTGGTGAGTGAACGCAGCGATTCTGGATAAGATATTACATTCTTGTAGCGGAAATTGGTTGTGCAGTTGTCTTCAATCCTCAGGTGACACCCACATATATAAGGTACATACAATAAACTGCATATCATGAATAAACAGCCCTAATATAACATAATGCAACATCAAAATTATGTTTAAAATAGCAAAACGATGATCTAAAGGGCAACAGAGCAATACTGGGTTGGGGACAAACTGAACAAGACGGCACACAGACTACAGCTTCAGGGAGCAGGAACCAGATGTTTGCATATGTTACATGTAAAATCTTCCTCCACCACCTGCTAGCACAGATGATATACTGGAATTTATTAAAAAAAAATGCTCTTCTTAGGCGACATTTTGTTTTACAGTCTTTACTCTCGTTGCTCCTGTTTATTTTCAGCATCTACAGTTCTCTAAAATGTCGCGGCTGCCGCTGCTCTGTGGGGAAAGTCATTCACTCGGCGCCTTCACGTTTGGCCGTGATTCGCTCCATCTATCTCCTCCACAAAGCAAGCATCAGCTGGTAAGCCCTGCCACTTCTGCTGAGCACACAAGCATGTTGACTGCATGTGTACAGGTGCTGTCTGGAGAGGCTAAAATAAACAAGCGCTGAATGAGCTCAGTGCTTGAATTAAAAAAAAAAAAAAAACAGCAAATCTCACATTATATTTAGATGTTGTGCATCTGAGAAATATGCAGTTGTAAAGTTATTTTAGGAAATGTGCATTGCTGGTGCATTATAAATAAATAAAAATCACAACATGCATTTCCTTTCTCTGTTATTCTGTGCAGTTACGTCCTCAACAGCTGCACAATGGTGAAAGCATCCACACTCACATTTGACCTGAAGCCTCTCAGGGAAAACATTTATGAGGTGAGACAGAAAAATGTGATCAACTTGATTTGTGTGTATAATCCTAATGATATTGTGTTCATTCTCATGACCATGATTGAAACATATATGTACAACTGCAGTGCTTCATCTCATCCTTATATTGTACTGTGTGCACACATTACTTATGATTACTTGATGATGATGTGGCCATTTTTATACAGCTAATTAAGTAGTTGTAGATGTTAAGTCCTTTAAGACTGATTTTTTCCCCCTTGAGGAATATAAGCTCTTTAACAGCTTACATTAATGTACATTAATCTAATTACATTAGAAAGAGTGGCCTGAAGATTGCACCAGATGGCACCACTTGCTTTTTAATTTATACGTCTAGATGTTTCCCGACAAGTTCAGCAGGTCAGCAGTGAAATCCAGACAGGAGTGACAGATACTCTTAGCAAATAACCCTTTACTGAAAAGACATCGCTTCTTTCCTTCTTGCAGATGAGACGTCAGTTTGAAGCACAGTTCGATCAGATGACGCGCATTAAGAGCAGACTGGCTGACAGGAGTGTTGCAAGTGAATTGGACAAGTAGTGTGTACACACACAGGTTATACCATCCAGAGATTAGGGACTGTTTTCTCCAATCAGCTCCCTCTTATAGACTAATTAGTGTTTTATATTGTTTTTTGTGTGTTTTGATTAAATGGTTTTTGGTGATTCAAGCATTGCTGTCTTAGTCTTAGTTTTTTTTTTTTTTTTTGATGAGTAAAAATCTCATTCCTCTTGGATTTGAAATATTGCGGCAGGTGTTTAAATTAAAGAACAGCAGCCTAATAATACTCTAGCATTTGGTGATCAAAACCACCATTAAAATGAGAGGACCGATTCCACTTTCATGTCTGTGTCTAAAGTATGGAACTAAAGTAGGAAAGTAGTTAGCCTAGCTTAACATAAAGACTGGGAATATGGGAATCTTGAAGTTCAAGTATACACCCATCAGCTCCTCTAAAGCTCACAAATTTAAAATCTATCTTGTTTTTTTTTTTTTAGCCCATTCAAAAACAGAAATATAAAAACAAGAGTTTATGGTTTTAGAGGAAGTTACATTATTATTTGTTATTATTTCTTGACAATAAGTTTATTCACCTGCCCAACAGCTTCTGTGAAGAGCATCTCCAGCTACAGCGCTAGCAACCTGGCAACCTTGGTTACAGCACATATCTCCCCCCTAAAACCACAAGTTTTAGTTTTTACATTCCTGTTTATGTAGAGAGTAGACAAGCCAGATACAATGCGTTAATTAGGGAACTCTGGAGGTGCTGCAGGGGTACTTTACTGAAGTGAGAGCTAGGCCAACTGTTTCTCCAGTCTTTTAGCTAGACTAGGTTAATTGCCTAGTGGCTTCAGCTCTACTTAGCTTGCACACACATGAAAGTGGTATTGATATTCTCATGTTTGCTAACTCTGAATAAATAAATATTAATTGCAGACGTTCCTCTGGTGCAACCTCTGAGCACACTTCACATTTTGTGCATCGTTAATGGTGACGATCTAAGAATACCAACGTTGTCTCCCCATCTTTCATTCAACAATTTTGTTTTCTGACATGCAACAAGCATTTACAGCCTCACACAGCTGCAAATGAACTCTTAGACATATGTATTTGTTGCTGCAAATATAATGATGTACAATATGTAGTTTCTATAACAACATTGAAAGTGGAAGTAAACATCAACACCCAGCCATCCAATTGGCACCATGCTGCATTTTATTGCTGAATTTCTGATACAGATTCTTTTTTTTTTTTTTTTTTTTTTTTAAGTTAATACAAAACCAGACAAGAGGCTTACACGTAATAAGCATGCCCATATCCTCCCTCTGGAGTGCATAGTTTCTACACAGTCCACCTCCTCAGTGGAAAAGTTGATCAACAAAGTAATGTCATTAATCATCTTACATAAGCTTGTGTTTTGTTTTTTTTAAAATGGGAACAAAGGTTGATCACTGTGGCTGTACTGCCATGGTCATGTTTGACACAAGAGAGTGAGAGCAGAAACTACTCTTACTTCATTTTTGGTGTTCTTTTTTTTTTTTTTAAATTGGGTGGTTTGTATCATGACTAGCAGTTAGTCTGGATAACCCAAACTCAAATCAAAGCTACTTCAACATGCTTGCTGTTGTGTCAAACAACCAACCGTCCCCAAAACCTTGTCACAGAACATCTGATATGAACATTTCAACATCCTAATTACACTCATTCACATTACAAAGTTAGATTATTGCATGCAATACAAATCATTCATTTTTCTGCTAATTCATGCATATTTTTTAAACCCATTTAATCATGTTGCTAAACGCCTACTTGCTCATTAATTGTGATTGTAAATCCCCACAAAGAGCATTACAGGGTTTTTTTTTTTTTTTTAGAACACAGTATTCAAGACAGGATGGTGATGATGACGGTGCAAGTCAGTACAAAGAGAGAAAGTGCTTTTCAAACAAGTCCGATCAGTAAGTCCTTTGCAGCCACAGAGTTACTGAAAGTCTATATTTATAAAGGAAGGGTTGGGTTCTGTAGATTTAAAAATGCTACAATTTAATTATTTTATGTATTATAAAGCATCTCTCCTGTACCGAGTGGTTTAGATTATTGTTTTGGTGCTGAAAGAATACAAGGCAGGGAAGTTAGTCTGAGAAAAATATATTTATAGTATTTAATTTGTCAATGTAATAACACCATGATGCTACAGCTGTCCTCACCAATACCTTGTTCTGCAGGAAGTAACCCAAATATCTTCATAATAATAATAATAATAATAATAAGTGATACTGTATTCTAAAGCCAAATATTATACAACTCCCAAAAAAAGTGACTAATAGATAGCTACCGTAGGCATAAAAGAGAGGAAGGGGGATCCTTTCCACAAGAGATTACAGAATCTGTTTAACACTTACACCCTGGCACTAAAACTCATGCATTATTGTCGGTTATTGCTTCTAAAACTCTAATCAAATACAATTTTATGGATTAAAATATAACGCTCTGAATCCAAAAACTATGAGGTATTATGTACAATACATGTCATGGAGAGATCTTAATTCTAGGACTAAAACGCTACGTTGGATCGCCATCAATCAGATCCAAATCTAGAATGTAAGTACTACTCTTAATATAACATTTTTCAAATATTTCTCGCGTCCAAGACTCATTTTTTGGGAGCTTTTTTGGCTGTCGTATAGTAACTACCTAATTCTTTTGATGCTTTAGAGTGCATGAATATAATTTTGAACATTGCTAGCAGTTCTGTGAGAAAGCACTTACTTATATGAAGCATATACGCCTATGTGAAACGACTTGAATCAATACTTTATCATTTCATACCCTGATTGTGTTAATTGGATTTTAATCATGCAACTTATTCTACATCTGAGACATGGAACAAAAGGGAGATTGTCTAAAATTTCTTGATGTGGTGTATTTTAATTGTACATCGATCTATCATTCCTTTTTCATTTCCACAGTTTTGAGCTCCAGCTTAGTCTAGAAATCAATTTTCACTATTCTTCATGAAGCAAGCATCACTACTGGTCATGCATGGCAACTATAATGTTGGCACCACAGTCCCGCTAAATAAGCTAATGCACATGAGTCTATATATATCTTAATGGAAGACATTGGTGATTTTGTTGCTTTCAAACAACTTGTCACTTGTTTATACAATATACAGTTTGGTCAACAACATGACAGTTAAGATCAAATATTGCACAAATCCCGGAAAAATGTGATTTTCTTTTATATAAATCATGTAAAAAAAATGGACTAAGAAAAAAGCGGAATAAATGAGACCAGGGTTTCCTTTCAGCTAAGGTCAAATTCAAGGTGATAATAGTTTTCAATCATTGGAAATAAAGCTGCAATTTCAGCACTTGTATCTCTCAACTTACTGGACAGATAGAAACAGCAGGTAGAGACAAAACATGATGTTTGAAAAACCAAATTCACTTCTTTTTTTTTTTTTTGGATCGTTTGTTTCACGGTTCATGGCACAAAAGGAACCAAATGGTCAGTTCTGTCACTAATTGCAGTTTGTGAAGTATGTTCTTGTGTCGCTCATATGGTTAAAAAACAAATGAGACTAATGAGAGCTCACAGAGTTGGAAAAAGAACACAATGAGAGCAGGTCAAAGCCTGAAAAAGAACAAAATCAGAACACATCCAGAGAGGAAAGACAAAAAAAAAAGTGTGTTAAGGAGAAGACAAAGACACAATGGAAACAATGGAGTGTAAGCAAAGGCGGTAAAATCACTTCATTGTGGGAATAAAAGACAAAACAAGAGCATCTTGAGGGGACGAAAAGACCAAATTAGATCACTGCAAGCTGCCGAATTTAAGCAATCTCAAAGATTAAGTCGTGTGAATAAACCTGTGGACTTGACAAAAGGGAGCACAATAAGGGAGGAAAAACAAAAAAGGAGAGCACTGATTAAAAAAAAAATATGATCTTCCCCAGAACAGATGCGTAGGAGACCACAGTTTGAGCGAGTCAGTGTTTTTACTGAACTGAAAGTAAATAACTGTGCTTGTTTTGTGGGCTGCTCTGTCTTTTCCCTCTACAATATAATGATTTAACTGCTGTGGCGCTTGACAACCATTAGGCTACTTGTACTGATCACACTCCCTTTCACTCCTGTTGGACTTGTTATGGCAATGAGGTAGTACAAAAAAAACGAACAAAAAGAACACCCTATGAGTCTAATTTAATCACAGGCCTTGATCTTTGCTACAGTATCTTGTGTCTTTACTTTATTCCCAGAAAACAGGAGCAGCTAAGAATTTTTTAAGAAACTGCTTTGATCTAATTACAGTGTGTGTGTGGGGGATTTTTTTTTGTACTGATTTAGGAAGCATCAGTAACTATGTTTGCATGAAGCCTGATAAGAATCTCACCCAAATCTGACTGAAAATGTCCACATCATGGAGACTTTTAGGCAAATATGGCCAGTGCAGAAACTCCATGGCTTTTCAGCCAACTTAAAGGCTGCAAAGCCACCGTGTAGCTACATGTAGACGTAGTCAGAGCGTGCGTCATGAAAGTCAGACGAGCCCAAAATCTTAGCAGACGTCTTCATTGATGATCTGAGGCTGCAGAGGCCAGGAGGCAAGGAGGACAGGAGGGGACGCTGTGGCAGAGAGACGGCCAACGTCCCAGCAAACAGCAGCGAGGAGGGCACCCATTATCCCAAAAGAGGTCATCTTCACGCCTCATTCTGTACCTCCACGGGTCTGAGTGGAGGTGGGAGTGATCTGTCATTGGTGCGGAGTCTGATGTCGATAGGAGATATCCCTCCAACCTGGAAAATCCATCCTACACAAAAACACACACACACATTATTTCATTATTGTACAGTTTAGTTTTGATTTGTGAATTTGAATGTAGACAAGACTGTATTTATGAATCTGGTCCTCTAGACCAAAGCTGCAATTTAAGATATTTTCACTGAGTATTTTATTAGTTAAGTGATCATTAGGTTAAATTTGGGCACATCACACCTACAGCTCAAAGTGATGTCTTCTAATATCTGTTGAACCAACAGTCCAAAACCTAAAGATATTAGTTTACAAACATGAAAAAAACCCACAAATCCTCACACTGTATATCTGTTTCTGTGCAAAAATGTATTTCAAAGTTTATCTGAATATGAAGCCTCAGCATCCAAATTAATCAAATCAAGTAGATATCTTTCATCTGTCCCTCTTTTTGTTACTATACTTACGCAGCAGCTCAACAGGGAAACACTGTCCGAGGAAACGCAAAGAGGGAATTTGATGCTAAAAAAGACTGTAACATCGAAAGGTACCCGCTTACTTTGGATGTCCTAACCTTTATATCAGCTTAACTGATACAACAGATAAACTTTTTAAAATATTTTTGCACAGAAAGAGGCTTTGTCCCCCATCATTGACATTGAAAGTGCAAGAAGAACAGGAAATTTTAACAGTATTGGCAAGAATGATGATTACAGCAAACAAAAACCTGTTTCAATGTTCATTTGGGCACCTGACTGTTGTTTTAAGACAGATTCAAAAAACTGGGAAACCTGTCCTTTAAATGATTAAAGAATGATTTTTTAAAAAGGGTACACTTTTTATACTTTTTTTTGTGGAAAAACCATCTCAGACACACATTATTGTTCCAAACAGAGTATTTTTATATGTATGAATAGATATCTGGAGTGGATCTTTAATGTAATTAACACCCAGGACAATATGACAGAGGTCATTATTTTATTGGCATACAAGGATATTCATTGTTAATGGGTTAAAATCCACAATATGTTCATTAATGACATAATTTCAGGCCTTGGTGCTCTGACTGACTTCCATCTAAAGCAGAGAGTTGTCTGATTTTGCAGATATTGACTTTACAGTCGAAAATCATAATATATATTCAGTTTTTTTAGATTATTTCACCTTCAAAGTGCATTTCCAATATTAAAACGATGAAAAATGTGCAGGGAAATGTGCAAGTTAAAGCTGGTGCATTGGTCTGACATGACAGGAAAAGCACTGACCTTGGTGGACGGTGGTCCGAAATGATGCAGAGATATTTCCTCAGTGGTTTGAGCTGCAGCTGCACACAATGGTAAACAAAAGCCAGGAGGGTTTCTTCTTTTCTCTCTACGGTGACACATTTACGTCTCCCAAACTGCTCGGTTGCTGGGTTTATTTCACGAAGAGGGGGACCCCACAGGGTTTAGGACGCATTTAAAGAATCTCCAGCGCCCCCTTTTCCTCCCTCCCTGCACCCCGGAGAGGGGAGGACAGGGAAGAAGCTCCCCTCGTCCCTTTCTCTGTACACCCTCCGTTCTACGCCATTTTCGCTCTGCTACTACGAGCCAACGGAAAGAGTCCGGCGATTGAGCGGGAGACCTGTCAATCAAAATTAAATCCCGCCCCGGAAGTACCATTTTATTCTTTCAATATTATGTAGAACAATTTTTTTTAAAAAATGACAACTAAATTATCAATCCTGAGGGAAATGGAAGTGTCACAGCAGGACCATTCAGCACACACCACACACAAAAATAAAATGAAATATTTAAAGGTGCAGAGTGTAGAATTTAGTGGCAATATAATATTCATAAGTATGTTTCAGTTAGTGTATAATCACCTGAAAATAAGAATTGTTGTGTTTTCTTTACCTTACAATGAGCCCTTTACATCTACATAGGGGGCAGGTCCTCTTCCATGGAGACCACCATGTTTCTACAGTAGCCCAAAATGGACAAACACTGACTCTAGAGGGGGCCTTTAGCGTTTTTCATATAGACTGTCTATAAACAATGGATGTAGCCACCGTGATGTCGTCCATTGGTTTGTGGACTCACCTTGAATTTGACACTTTGACTGTTGCCATCTTGGATTTTTGGATGAGAGGGTGGCTAGTTTGGTTAGCACCGTGCATTGACAGTCTATGGTTAACTGTGATAATGCTAATTGTAGCTAGCAAAAAATAGGCTTAAAATCATTAAAACAAAATGTATGTACCAGAAAAACTGAACATCCAACCTCTTAGAGGGTCTTTTAGTACATCCAAACCCTGAACAAGACTTTCTTAGGAGACCAAAATTTTACTATTAACTTTTCATGAACTGACAACACACTGGAATAGCATCATACTCATAACTATAACTATATAATAACTACATCATAACCATATTATAACTCATAACTGGTTAAGAATTACACTATATTTAATGTTATTCTTAACCAGTTATGAGTTATTTCTGATGTGAGTCATATACATAGTTTCTTGTCAGAATATTGGTTGCATTCCTGCAAGCCCAAACCAGGTGCTACTTCAGCAAGTTAAATTAGGTATCATTTCGGTTAGTTGACATAAAACGCCCAAATGCAGTAAGTTAGGTCGACTGCAGGTACATTAGAGTTGACCATAGCACACACAAGTTGAAGGAAAGCCAGGCAGCTGCTGATCACAGGTATGGAGTGATGTGGTTTTGTTGTTTTTGCTCTTGATGACATGTTTGTGCAGCACATTTAGACACACAACAGTGTTAAACATCCTAAAACAGAGGTGTGATTTGTTTTCCTCTTATACATTTTTCCTCGCATTTTAAAGATTAACCAAAAAAAAAACAACATACAATTGAAGGTCATGAAGACAGTGAGTCACAACAATAAATATCAAACCTAATTAGGACTGGGTAATACATCAGTATAAAATGTTGATGGAGACATGACTCTAAACTGGTATTTTGTTCATCTCAATGCAATAGTGATAGCTTTAAATCAGCAATAACTGTTTTTTCCACTTGGGGGCAGCAGAAAGTATTGAACACAACACTGAAATATCAGAAAAAAATTCATTGATGAGTTGTAGCGACATACAGTACATTTTAAATACAATTATTTTTGTATTACACAGACAAAAGTTAAAAGTTAAAACACAAAATTTTTAGATATATAAAACAAAATTTTTAAGACAGTTACTTGCTTACACTGCCAAACACGAGCAGAACAATGCTTTAACTTCACATTTTCACTTCATGAGGATAGCAGAAAAATAAAATGTACCGTTATATTGCCAGTGTCAGGGACCTCATTTGTCTTAGTGGCAGTCTGTGTCACATGCACCATTTTATGTGTTGCTAGCTTGATCTGCTTCCAAAAGGCCATCAGGTGAGCATGAGTTGTAAACCTGTGATAAAAATGTTGATGTGTCAACAACGCTGAAGTTCGTTCTGATTCAGGGTTAAGGGAAAAGTTAAGGGAAACATAAATAATAATATTCAGCAGCTGATTGGCCATCCTTTCACCACTTATACTTGAAAACTTGTTGGACATCGTAGCAAAATCCTTTAAGATGTTTAAACCCACTTTCACATTTGTGAAAGCTTTATTTTGCTTATGAAAATAGCACACACCCACACCCACACCACATTAGACCAGGTTCAGGTCAAAAACCACCATACTTAGACTTTTTGAATCTGGACTAGATTATTATTATGGATGGGAAAATCACCCTTTTTTCAGTTTTCACAAATAGAATAAAGCTTTCACAAATCTGAAACTATGTTTTAATGAGTCTCTGGAGTATCCTTGTCAATCTAGTTCAGAGGGTCAAGTATAGTGTCTTTTCATCTGGACCTGGTTTGATGTGGTCTGGATTGGGCCCTTTCAAGAGTAAGTTGTGAAAAAACAGAGAATCACCTGCTAAATATCATTATTCATGTTTCTCTTAACCCCAAATCACCCTCATTCAGTTTACATAAGCAAAATAAAGCTTTCATAAATCTGAAAGTAGGTTTAAACAGTGTTCAAGTTTTTGCTATGATGTCTAATACTATTTTCCCAAGTGTTAGTGGTGTTCATCCCTCCAGAGGAGATCCAGAGACCTGCAGGATCAATGCCAAGGCTGAGGAGCACCATTCTTCCAAAAGATATTCCCTCATTTGGTGTTTTGATGATGGTGGTGGAGAGCGCTGTCTAACACATCAGTCCAAAATCTCCCATAGGTGTTCAAGTGGGTTGAGATCTGGTGAGTGCGAAGGCCATAGCATATGATTCACATCATTTTCTTACTCATCAAAACATTCAGTGACCCCTTGTGGCGTGTGAATTGGGGCATTGTCATCTCAGAAGAGACCAATCCCATCAAGATAGAAGTGTTTCATCATAGGATAAAGGTGATCACTCACTCATGACTCCTCCAGGTCCCCTGACAGCTGAACGTGAACATCTACACATTCTGCAACTGTTCTCTTTTTTGATTTTTGTGATGTCCTACTCGACCTGGATGTACTGGGCTCCTTAAGCTAAAGTCAATTATTTAAGTCAATAGGAACAATTTCTATCAGTATATTTTTATTGTTAGGTTTAGCAGGCATTTCATGTGTGTTAGTGAAAGATTAAGATTATACTACAAATTATTATCATTATTTATATAGAAACAATTTCCATTGAAGTATAAAAACTGACGGGATCACTCTTTCCTTTAAACGATTTGTCTGTCCTGTCTTGTCAAAGTCTGCTGGCTTGAAATGACAGCTGCAGACGACTAAACAGTCATTTGGCTTGAAGTCTCTTCTCTTCAGCGCTGCAGCCCATGCCTTTCTTTTTACTTTATCTTTTGGGAACTTAAGCACAAAACAAATCCATCTGAACAAAGCTCTGCAGCTCTGCATGCTTTTGTAGCTACAATTCAGACACATTAGTCAACTGTTAAGTTACTGTATGTCACGCCAGTGTCATGAAACAGATTTAACACTTTAAAGTAGATAATTTACTAACTTTACTTAACACAATAAGACATACAGCGACACAGCTGATTGACAAATATCATTTTCAGCATCTTCCTGATGTATTTCTCTTAAAAATGTTCATCTTTTTTTTTTTTTTTTTTTAAACTTATCTGATATAAGCTAATGTTAGCATTAGCTTAATTTAGTATCAGTATGTTGGCTTAAAAGAAGGATTAAATTACTCATTCTGATATATCAAATTCAACATGTTCATAAAAAGTAAAATATTGTAAAACAACTGTTATTCCCTCTTGCTTAGTATTGTCATTTCTTTCTTTGGAATAACCAAAAGCAGAACAAAAGTCCCCTGAGCAAGATGGCGGCAGCAGAGATGCTCTATGGCCGTATATCTACGACAGCATCCTGGGTTTAGCGCCGCCCAAGATGACTGTGACTGGTTTAATGGAACAAGACATATTGTTTTATAATACACAAAAACAATAACAATAAACAATATAATACTCAATACAGCTCTTTAATACAGCCATGAGTTTCCCCAGAATCATGTGATGTTGTTCTAACAACAACAGACACTTCCTGGTTGACAACCAGCGGCTGTTTTGAACTCCGAGGATGTGTGCAATCAGTGGTCAGACCTATCTGACATTTCTGCTGTGTTTATTTTATGTACTGTGTTGCTTTGCCAGCGTCTTTTTTTTTTTTTTTTTATGGAGATCAATCCGGAGCAGAGTTTTGAGTTGTTTTTCTTTTATGTAGGTGAAACTGGATTGAACTGAACTGATTTGGTGTTGTGGGGAAAACTCTTTACTGAGTGGACTGAACTCCAACACACACTTAATCTCTCTGGTGGAATAACATCATCGTCTCTATTTGTTGACCTACATCTATGCAATACAGTTTGTGAAATTGTTGGTTTTGGCATGTATCTATATTCAATTCCTCTCATACACAATAAAAGTGAATTGTTTTAGTGTCCTCTGACCTGAACCTAAGATAAGAAGTTTTCATACAGTCTATGGATTGGTCATAGCTCCTTTTGTTGTTTCCTAATGTTTTCATGTAACACACTATCTCTCATTTCTCACCTTTTATTCTTCCTGTTGATGTTCTCAATTATTCATTTATCTATCAATGTGTATGTATACATATTTTCTTTTATTCCTATTTTTATTTTTTATGTGAAGCACTTTGAGCTGCATTCTGTATGAAAGGTGTTATACAAATAAAGATTATTATTATTATTATTACTTCCCAATAAACAACACAAAGCAAACATGGCACTTACTTTATTCAAATCAAATTCATGAATCAATGTAATAATACCTATAGACCAACATCACATAACATGTGAATCATCTGATTGATAATCACATAATGATCAATAAAATGGTCACATTGTACTTCATGCACTCAGTTGCTGGAGGGTGTTCTCATAATGATTTCACAAACTCACATTAAAGATTAAATGGATCATACATCTACACTCCAGTTCATGTACACGAGCCAGTACAGAAAATCTATGTTTAAATGCATTTAATCAACTTTAGTATCTAGAACTAGCTCGATGGGTGAAAGAAATTGCAAGACCACTATCAACAAACACGTTTTTTTTTGTCTGAGCCACAGTGACACTGAGCATTCAAAGAGAAGCATAGCATGTTATCTCGGTTTCACCTGCTCTAAATCTGCAAACTAACTGGTCCACAGCCCAATTTCCACCACAGGACCTGACGCTGTTAGCCAGAGCCTTATAAAGTCTCAATCACAGGGAAAACATTTTTTTTGGAAGTAGGCCGCAGTGGCAGTTAAATTCTTGTGATACAATTTTGCAAATGTACTATGTTGTCAGAGCAGCCGCTAGAGAAGACACACTATCCAAAGTGATGGTGGAATTCTGTGTGAAATCACCATTCTTAACATAATTTTGTCAAAACATATGCCAGTTTTTAGTCTTAAATTAATAAGCTTTTCTTTTTTTAAAATATCACATTATAAACATGCTGACTCAGCAGTGGCTCCAACAGGCCCCAGGTGGTTACTGGCTTTTGAAGGATGGTCAAACTCGCTTTGGTTGACGTCCAACAAATCGAAACAGGTCGTTACAATCTATTGGCAGTAGCTGGCTTAAGCCACAAGAAAACAAAACACTCAAACATGGCCATAGGTTCCTGGTGTACCGTTGAGATAATAACTTACAAGTGGGAACCAAAAGCCATGGCACTTCAGTGAGTAAAACACAAAATATCAGTGGAGCAGGTCCTGCTTTGCTTTGAGGGACAAACTTAGAGCTGGCTGGTCGGACTTGCTCTGCCACAAGTCAAAGAGAAGGAGTCATTAGATCCTGTTAGTATTAAAAACACTGCTTGTTTTTAAGTGGAGTCATACAAGTTTCACTTTGAACCGTTGCATATTTATACGGACGAGGACGCAGCATGTGCTAAATTTCCATGGAACAGCACGAGTAAACTTAGAATAAAATTTACTCACTGCAATAGCAAAATGCTTTATGGTACAGTTCTATAAAATCAGTTTTCATGTGAAAGTGGTACGAACTGTGACCCTCTAAGAAAGGTTTCTAGTAAATAATGTTCCATTACTGGGAAAAAGAAATACATAGCAACATTGCATAAAACAACCCAAGGCACGCAACTTTTCCCTTTGTTTACAGAGCGGTGCAAAGGCAGAAACTCAAGATCTATGATATTAACTACCCAATGCTTGGTCTGAGAGTGTGTACTAGAGGGAGGTACTAGAGTGGGCCACAGCAGCCTGCTGAGAAGCTGGATGGGATTGTGTCCTGACATCAACTGACATGTTGAAGCTTTACTTTTAAAAAAAAAAAAAAAAAAGAAAAGAAAAAGAAAAAATACAATAACTTAGTGCAGGAACCGGATGCTCATTTTCTGTTCCACATCCACCTTCTCCAAAACCTGTGAAAACAATCAAAACAGAGCAAGTTTAGTCACTAAAACAAAATTATATGAGTGTGTTGTGGTTATGTTATGTGTAATAGGCACAGCATGACAACTTCACTGCAAGGCTTAGAGGATTTCTACAGAGCTTAACCAGTATTAACTGAAACAAGCAAAACTGCAATTATAAGAAGAAAAAAAAACCAAAACGTGGATGTTGAATCAGTTTCAAAATGTGAAACTTGTTAGCAAGTCTTCACATAAATAATGAAACTATGTGCTCATTATAGTGAATCTGGGGCTTGGAAGTGAATAAATCCTGCACTGCTTTCATAGTAACTAAACAAGGATACAAGTTTGCATATGCAAAGCCATCATGCACGAGGGTAAAATCTGTCCTTGAAAAACATTTTTGTCCTGTTCTGTGGCCACTGCTGAGATAAAGTTTGTTTCTCCACTGAGGCTTCTGGTGCTAAAAATGTATGTGTTCATGCTAGTGGTATATGACCAAGCCATTTATATTTATATATATATATATATAATATATATATATATATATATATATATAATATATATATATATATATATATAATATATATATATATATATATATATATATATATATATATATATATATATATATATATATATATATATAATATATATATATATATATATATATATATATATATATATATATATATATATATATAAATATATATATATATATATATATATATATATAAATATATATATATATATATAAATATATATATATATATATATATATATATATATATATATATATATATATATATATATATATATATATATATATATATATATATATATATATATATATATATAAAAAACATCCATCAAATGGCATTTGTTATCTTGTCACTAGTTTAGAAACAAGTAGATAAGAAAGTTGTTCATGTGAAGACAGAACACAAAACTTGCCTTGATGAATTCATTGAAGGAAATGGAGTTATCTCCGTTCGTGTCGGCCTCCTGGATGGTCCTATCTGCGATGCTGCCTAGCTGTTCATCTGAAATGTTTACACCAACCATCATCCTTAAAACCTGTGAAGAATAAACAAGACGTTATTTTACAGTTAATGAATACTGGTGAAAAAGAGTTCCTGCTTTAAAGATTAAATCACAGTCATGATGTTGGCTTAAACAATATGGTAAATTGTTTTGAAAACAATGTTAATGCCACATGCATTTAAGCACCACATAAGATAATTAGTAGTCATCTTGGTTAAATGGCAAGTAATTAGCATCCACACCCGACGTATACATACTATATATAAATAACAGTGAACACATTTACTGAAAAACAGGCACACAAATATTATGTAGAGCTGCACGTTCAGACTCTTACAAGCTTGTGCATCACACGCAGCAGGGGACACAAATGTTTTGCGCAAAACAAGAGATCTGTCTGAGTCATTTAACCCCTGAGCTTAAAGCAATTACAGGTCACACAATGTCACCGAAACCGAGATGGCTTCATAGAGGGATGACAAATAACACGGAGGGAGCCAAGAGGAAGCCAAAATACAGGATATTAGGCTGTCTGGGAAAAATCAACCTGTAGTTAAGGTGAGATATCACGTCATTATCAGCACAAGGGCAAAGTCTTCTCATCAACACGGAAATCTCTCCCTCCCTCTCTCTCTTTAATAGCATTTGTTCCTTTGTTAAACATTGAGGAAATAGCAAATATGACCATGAGGAAAAGATATCTTTGAAAAACACTTATTCATCATCTGATTAATTGAGGTTGTTTCAACAAACTTGTACTGTGACTCAGCATTCCTGTTTACATCACAAACCATTCCACTCACCTGGAGCAGCTCATCCCGTGAGATTTTGTCATCTCTGTCCAGGTCATACAGACGAAACGCAACTGGAAAAAAATGTGAAAATATATGTATAAGTCGTAAGAGACACACTAAGCTCACGTTATGAAATCCTGTGAATGTTGATGATACCGGTCACCGGCTCCACCCGGGAAACGCCCGCGTGACCCGAGCTCTACACTCACATAGCAGCTTGTTTGTCCGGCTGTTGAGTGGCTCGCTGGCAGCAGCGTTCTTGTTCTTCTCATTGTCCTCTATTGGTCTGAAGTGAGCCAAGGTCCTCATGAAACCCCTAAAGTTTACCTGGTCCTCCCTGAGAACCGAGAAAAATCATTATGACACAATAAAAAGGAACTCACTTAGGGGGGAAAAAGTCATTTACTAAAAGTTTCTGGAAATCAGAAAATAACAAAGCACTGATTTTGTTAGAGTCAGCTCAGATTACTTTTACAGTCAAGATAAACCTGTGTGGGCAGCGCAATGAAACCTCCCAACTAGTCGTAACCCAACACCATTCCCCAGAGTAAAACACTCTTCACCTCGGTTCTCAAGCTGTTCTTAGGCAAGAAAAAGCCAAAACCAGAGAAACAAGAGTACATCTGAAAGCATTAAAAGCCATGCCTAAAATTAAGACGCCTACACATCTGACTTTTTTGGATTTTAATGATACATCTGCCAACATCTGGTTTTCAACTTCCACACCGATAAAACAGAAAAACAGCTGCCAGATATATAGAGAGAACCTGCGGTGCTCGAAACCCCAGTTGATTTTTTTTCTTCCTTACACAAAACTGGCAGAAAAGACTTAAGCTTCTCAAAGTCTGCAGTTGAAGAGCCGCAGCTGAGAAGCATGACAGACTGGTTCAGCTTTGTGGTGGTTGTGACTCAAATGTATAACGCACACTCCTGTGAAAAACAAGACCAATAACAGGAACAAACTTACCCTTCAGGAAAGAAGGCATTGATGATTCTGTCTCCCAGAGGATTGATAGCCAACTCTGGGATCCTCTGGAAATCTTCTCGACTGCAGACATGAAGATACGATGGAGTGAAATGGCAACATAATACATTTTGAGAAATATCATCAAACTATAATAAACACTGCATCAGTACAAGGATTGTGAGGCCATGACTTTCAATATTCTTTATAACTAGACTTGATTCAATAAGAAAAACTAAAAAAAAAAAGGAGAACTGTCAACATAACCAACATCTTTCAGTTCTAAAAAGTGTTTTATCCGCTAAAATAGATCAAGTGAAGTCAGTGAAATCACTTTTTGTCTTGTTGTAATAAGATCCATCAGTGGAACCAGAAGCTGGCCTGCTGAGATACATGTAAAAATCTCACTGTTGTGGCAACTTATGAACGATAAGAAAGTCACCTTGAATATAAATGAGGCTGTACCTGACTGCATGCCGTGACTTAAAAGCCTTGGGGCAAGAACAACTGGAAACAAGACTTGTTATGTGTAAACACAACATCTTTCAAAAGAATTAGTTCTACGAAACTGCAGAAAGATGATTTGATTGATTGCTTTTTACCCTTGAAACTCTTGATTTGCAAATGAATACTCAAATCAAAGTGGATTGCAAAACAAAAGTTTCACACTTAGCAGCTTTAATGATTAACAATGTCTTCACCTATTGCTTGTTGTGTCCAGACTTGAGGATAGAGTTAGAAGTTAATCACAAACTGTTGAAATGTCACACTGAGGTCTCAACTGGACACTGAATCCCACAGGGCCCAGGTATGCTTTCATTATGAATCACAGTGACACACATCTAAAGATGACGGAGGTTTTGGTAAACTGTGACAGATCACATTTATGTAATGACAACACAATGTCACTAACTGACTGAAAACTGTTTTAAAAACAACTTTTGTACATTTTTCAGCAAATTCAACAAACTTCAAATGAGTAAAATCTATTAAAATACTTGTTCCTATGAATTCAATTGAAATTGCCCTTTTGTTTAAGCTTATTTATGTCACAGGAACAACAACTTTCTGTACCTGTTTGTGACAAAAAAACACATTTACTTGAAAATAAAAAAGGAAAAACACAGACAAAGCTAAATATTACCTGCTGACACCTTAATTTAATAACTTTAATAAGCCTTTAATAACATTTCTGATTTAAGATGATAAAAGAAAGTGACCTGGTAAAGGAAACCAGCTAAGTGAAAGTTTCACATTGATGCTTATTTATATGATGTAATTGCTTACCTGAGGGTACCGTTTTCTCCTTTATCCAGACTGGTGAAACGACTGTACAGGCGAGTAATCTGACTGTGGGAGACTACAGGAAGGATACACAAGACGGAAAAGATGTTACTAACAAACGACCAGTAGATGACAGAAAAACTAGGCAGGAAAAATAGCCTTTAGCCTGATTGCTAAACATCACTATACTGTCAGAAATCCTTGATAACAACTGTTGGGGATTGTATGGTTGCACAACTTCCCTGTTATACAGCTGAGACACTCCGCACATCAGCACTTTGATACTAGTTATGGTTATTAGTTAGTTAGTTAAGGACCTTCAGGTAACTGTCTACCTGCATTGAAAGGCAGCATTAATGTTTAAGTACGGAGTAGCTAATGTTTCTGCGTCTTCATCGTCATCTTCAACATAGGAATTAGTCTGAGGCCACAACTTACAGCCAGTCTCCTTCTTGATTTCTTCAATTTCCTCTTCTCGCAGTAACGTGGACGCTCGGGAGCCCATGGTGAAACGTTCTGGATTGAGCAACCAAACCAGCTGTGAAATAATCTCGACCCGGACCTAGCAAGCTAACTAACTTAGCGAGCTAAAAAAAAACTATCTCGCTCGCTCTGCTGTGAACAAGCGACCGTTAGAGCAAGAGTTCAATCCAACCTGCCGTTTCTGTCCTCCTAACGATATAACTCGTCGGTCGGTTTAGTTCTACTATTAAAGCTTTAGTACGGTCCGTCGTGTTTTCATGTTATGGGTTTCGGTCAGGTTATCTTCCTGTTTTATGAAGTGGGCAGGCATTAAATGAAGCCACCTCCCTAACAATACGCATTTTTTTTCCCTAGGATGGCGAGGTCATGACCCGCCCTACTCTGCTTCTGATTGGCTAATTACTCATTGCCTTCGTTGTTTGGTTGGTTAGGTGTAGGCATGAGAAGTGAGATTGGCTAGGATTAGGGTAAGGATATCAGGGCAAGCCAATCAGAGCCAGAGAAGAGCGGGTCATGACTTCGCCATCCTTGGAAAAAAAAAATGGTTACAGGACGTTCTCTGCGGAATTTGGTAGAACCGTTTCTTGCCTGCTTAAAATTGTGTAAAAAGTGTTGTGGCTACATAATTATGTTTCAGCATATTTTTTGACTCAGTAAAACAATAAAGATAATACTTACATTTATTAGCTTTATTATTAGAGGAAATATAAAGTGTATACATTATCCTCATCCAGACAATCTAGCAGGGCTTTTTCAAGGCACCATCCTGCTAGGGTGACCGTCTCAACCGTAACATTCAACCAGCCTTTGAGATGAAAATATAGAAATTTCACTTTATCTTGTGTTTTTTTGTTTTGTTTTACATATATAATATCATATATAATACTTATATATAATCTTATTACAATTTAATTAATTTCACTTTTTTTAAAAGTTATTTTTATTTTATTTTATTTTTATCAATCAGCATTTGTGGCATTTGAGCTAATAAAAATATAAAAATTTCAAGGCAAACACACATGTAACGGATTTAATATCAATATTTAATAATTAAAATCATCATGTCTAATCATCATAATTTCATGTTTGCAATACCACTGATGTTACTCACTATTTCACTGCTCATGAAGATAAGTAGCAAATCTCTAAACTGTTAACGTTTTAAAGTTTTTTTCATGTCTTTCCTTTTTTGCACTTATTTTGAACGTTTTTTTTCTCTCATTGATTTATTTCATTTTTATACCTCGTTTAGAAATATTAATTAATTAATCCTCTATTGTGTTGTGTAGTTGTTTTGTTATTTATTTATGCCAATTTTTGTTGAAAAAGGTCAGCTATAAAATGATAAATGCAGTGGTGGAATATTATAAAATCGCTCATCAAATAAGAAAAGTCCAACAAATAAATTAAACACATTTTTTATTTTAAATTTTGAGATGCAAGTCAAATTTCCACCAGTAGATGTCATAATTTCATTAATTCATGCTTACTTCAATTTTTCAATGCAGCATTTAGTTGATTTATAATATGCAGCTGTCAATCAAAACCACAGAACCAACGCCCAAAACAGTCAGCAGAATCTGTGGCACTACCAGGAAACAGGCTGATGTCATCATCTCTGAAGGGTATTTCATCTTAAACTAAAACATTTGACCAGTTTGACAAATTCAATTTTCATCATTTCGGGATGATCACCAAGGTTGCAACAATTAATATATGTATTATATCAATCAAACATATTAATCTGGTAAGAAAGCTTGTGTATGTGCTGCTTATACTTGGAATCTTCTACAAAGTGAGTTAACATCATGAGTCACTGGTTTCTCTGGGCAGGTTTAAAGCTTTGCTGCATCATCACCATCTTTCTGCCAGTGCCAGTGAGGTTGTTGGGAGGTTTTTAATGCCTCAAAGTGCTCCAGTTTCTCAGTCCAATTCTAGTGTTAAGGTTGTATGTTTATTTTCTCTTTTATTGTAATTTTATTCATGATTTTATTATGTTACTGACTAACGAGAGGTCTGTCTGTATTACTTGTTTTTATGTTGTTTGTCTGGAGCTTTATGCTGCTGCGTGTCTTGGCCAGGACACTGTTGCAAAAGAGATTTTTAATCTCAGTGAGGTTGTCCTGGTAACACAAGGTTAAAGAAAAATAAAAAATAAAAGTCCATCCAGTAGCTATTGAGACATTTGACTACAAACTACAAATGTCAACCGTCAACCTGATGGAGGCAGTAGAGGAACAGTCACAGTCTCACCAAAGTTAACAGGATTCATTCTCTGAGACACACAAATGTCTGAGCCAAATTACATCCAATATTTTTTGGAGTCTTGTCACTTTGCCGGTAAATATCTGAAAATCTCAAACATCTGGAGTGGCACAAAATGTTGTACAAGCATTCACGGTTCACAGAAGATGAATCCTGCTGAGTTTGATGATCCACTGACTTTTCATCCAGTCATCAAAATTTGGTCAAATATCAAACAGTTTAACTTTCTTTTAATGAGTATTTCAGCCTTACAGAGCTGCTAGCGAGGCCGTAGACTTGTTGTAGTCATGATTGTGATCTATTATTAAAAATCAGTCCACTATATTTTAAAAGAACATCTAAAAGTTCAATGAAAAGCATAAAAATATGAATCTTATTTATCTAACATTAGTGAATAGACCTCTTATCACTAGATGGAAATTCATGTAAAATCTCTTCATGCATTTATGTCTCTCATATACACACTGGGCAAAATTCTCAAACAGAAACATTTTAACATTAATAAAAGGACTGTAAATGTCTTGTCCCTCTTTGTATTGTTGCTATTCTTTTTAAATGTTCAGTATTATATTATTTGATAAAACATAATAAAGTCTTTGTGCTATGAAAAAGGGAGAAGTGGATGATTTAATGCAGTCAAGTCCCAAAAAATGATTCAGTTTCCCAGCACTAAATCATTCTCAGACAGAAATAACTTGTAAAAAATGTAACAGGTGACAAATAATCCCCGTGAAGTTCACAGTAGTTTATGGTAAAAGAGGATGTGTGTGGTTTTTAATCACGCTTACACTGCTTTCTGATTGTGGGAAAATAAACTGTAGGTAGATTTTATAGACACCATATTAATACTCTTGTCAAGACTAGTTAATGTTATATAAAGAATACTTGTATGCTAAACAACAGCCATGTTAAATATTATCTCTCACAATATTTGTCATTAGATGTTAATAAAAACAAATGTTCAGTATCAACAGATGTAAAACAAGAGTCATTTTGAAGCAGTTTTGGTCTGTTGGATTTTATTTCGAGATCCTTTTATTACAGCAAAGTCTCTTCAGGATCAATAAACATTCAGTGTTTAGTGGTATGCCCTTTACATGTCAATCAAACATTCACAAAGCTGAAAACTGCTAATAAAGCTGAGGGCAAATTTTCCATCGATTTATCTTGAATCAGAGGCCGTAAAATATCATCCACAAACCTTCACAGTGATAGTGCAACTCACCATAAAAACAAGTAAAAAAAAAAATCTCACTAAAATCAAAAAACGTCACAAATCTTTTAAAAAAAAAAAAAAGAAAAAAGAAAAAAAAAAGTTATAGTGTATTGATAAAAGAATAACGTTGACTCCACATCAGATTGATTGGTAAGAAGTGCAAAGAGACGCCTCGTCTGCTCTCAGGTCTTCCTGCATGAAGAACTGGATTGATCCGAGGCTTAAATGGATTTATAGAAATCCTGTTTACTTGCTGAAATGACATTGTGAGTCCATGGCCAGCTGGATTCTGCAAAGATACAAAACAAAATTATTATTTTCATCTTTTTAAACATTCACAGGGATAGCGCCTTGGCACTTTAGTTAGTGTAACTTAGTTTAATTGGTTTAACTGGGGTTTTGGTAAACATTCAGACTGCTGGGCTGCGACTAGTGAAAACAATTCAAAACAGGATATTCAGTGTAGAGTGGTAAAAACCTTTTAGATCCATGACCACAGCTACATAAAACAGCTTACAAGAGTCTGTCAAATTTGTAGTAAATGTTTATATAATGTAATAATGTTTATATAATAAACAGAGTGATCTACTAGTGATTTTTAATGTAAAACTTTGGTATCATTTATGGTCTGACTGCTGTTTTAGAGGCTTTTTTCATCATCTGTAACTTTGCTCTGTGGTCTGTTTTTTTTTTTTTTTTTTTACTGATTTAACACATAACCTCCCTCCACTGGGATGGTATTATTGTATAATTTCAAATAAAATAAATACTGAAGAGGAGCAGAAAAAAACAAAACAAAAAAGCCCCAGGTCCAGGCACTCAAGGTAGGTTTGAAAAATAAAAGGCCTTTATTTCATTGGGCTAGAGTCATTAAAAAAAAAAAAAAAAAAACACCCCAATATGTGTCGGTTTTTGCTTTCTTCAGAGTGTGGAGACAGATTTTTTTTATGCCTTTTTGGGTCATAATTCTTCTGTCCACTGCATCAATTTAAAGCACATGGCTGCTGATTTTCTGTATTTTTCTTACTGTTAACTAATCTAAATGTGCAGAGCCATAAAATGGTTCAGCACAGAGCAAACTAACGTGCTCATACTCTTCATAATGAAGGAACATGTCACCCACTCCAACGGTGTGGCTTATTGATGTGTTTTTATTAGTTTTGACAACAAAGGTCTATGGCATACAAGGAATACGATATATCAGGCTTAAAAATATGATGCAACCACAAATGAAACAGAAAAAAGGCGTAGACTAAAAAGAAAGGGGGAAGTAGATTGTACCTTACTGCAGGGTATCCTCTCTCACACATGTTGACGAGAGCGTACAGATGCCTCAGAGCGTATTCATACTGAAACAGAAGAGAAATGACATGTTAGAAATGTCCCCAGTCTGTGTTTCACATGATTTCCAGCAGCTGCATTTGTGGCTCATTCAAAATGTCAAACAATCCCAGAAAACAGGGAAATTTTCAAGAGTAAAACAAAACAGCAGCATGAAAATACCCAAGAAGAAGAGACTGTGTGTTGAAGTCATACAATCATGGGAGTTTCATTAGATAAAATTACTCTAAGGCCACTTTTCATACGTCTCCTTTCTATTTTACACTTGTCTCTATATTAAGGTTGCTTGGTAACATGAGGCCATGTCACAGGAAACTCAGATGGAGGTGGGGGAAATAAACAACATCTTCTACATGACATTTATTTATTTGCCTCATCTACTTCATGAACTCTTTTTCTGACCCAGGATATTTTCTGACTGTTTTTCTTAAAATTGAATCAAATACAAAAGCACATAGAGGTTACATGAAATCACATAACTTGGTTCACATCAAAGTGGCGTGAAAGGAGTGGCGGAAAGAACATTTAAAGCAGAGGGTAGTGTCTTTTTTTTTTTTTTTTTGGCCTTTACTAAATTAAAAACACAAGAGCTGAAGTGTGAGAAATGGATCAAACTGTGTGTTTATCTGCTTTAATGTCTTCCAGCCCCCAAAACATCTGTGGTTGAAGGCTCAAACTGAAAAGTCTTCTCTCTCTCTAAACTTCTGTGTGAAATCTTTAACCCATTGTTTTTAGAAAATGCACCACGCTAGAACGTAAAGTTTGATAAGTATATCAATAGTAACTAGGGGGGAGTGGGGCTTAGTGAACAGTCATTATCTAACACCGGCTGCTGCTTGATCAACCAGAGCATCTGTATCCTCTACATTTCCTCTCACTTCTTCTTCCTGCACCTCCATCGTACATGATCATCAAGGTCATGTGTTGTAAATTCAAGAATTCAAGCTCATTCTGCTCTTGCTGCTTGCTGTAAGTGTCTCTAGTTTAGTGTTCTCCGAATACAAAAAAAGACAAATGTTTGACACCTACATATGTATATAGCATGTGAAACAGATCTGGTGTTTCCCCTTTTTGAAACAAAACCCAACTCTTTGTCATGTGAGTAAGTTTCAGCCAGTGGCTACAGATGAATCCCACCAAAGCTGTGATCAATCAACCATCAGGTTTCTAAATTTGGAAAGGACGGCCCCGCTTTAAATATGCAGATGCTTGCGTGCGGCTCTACCTGAGTTTTGTGCCAGTTGAAGCAGTTGTGTTTGTAGTGGTCGACAGCGGCCTTGTAACACTGATGCTGGAACAGTTCGGCTCTCTCGTTGAGAATCTCCTCGGTCTTGAGCTTGTCCCCGGTCACCTTCTCGACAACTTGGCGCATCGTCTCAGCCATCAGCTCTCTGACCTGAACACACACGTTTGCACACTTTAGAAATCTGCAACGTGGGAAATGTCATGCTAAATTCTCCATTTGTGCAATAACATCCCTGTGATGAATCTGATTTGCATGGCACACTTGAAGAGACATTAACAGTAAAACAGGAAACATGCAACAGACTACACGTGGCCAAAAACACCAGACTGATATGAAACAGAAAACTCACTGATGGTTCTGCCATTCTTTACCTTTAGGTGAGTGCTGATTTCCATCAGCAGCCCTCTTACAAGTGTGATATCATTGGAGGCCATCATCTTCCTCTTGAGGATGGCCAGAGGAACGTCAGGGCTTGGGATCAGATCGGGGTTTGTAATTGGCTTCAGGGTCATTGGAGGAGCTAGCCGCTGGTTTGCCTTGTGGTTTCCCTGAAACGCTATGACCTTCATGTGAGCCAGAGTCTGTAGGGAAAGTAAAGACACTCAAGATAAGGACAGGAATCCAAACACTTTTCCCTCCATTACTTTTCTGTGAGTCATCTCTGATATAAAACAGTAACTCTCCCAAAATATTTCTTGGCTGGAAACTCAGCAAACAGACAAAAAGTATCTTGTTCATTTCAGTTCTGTTCTACATTTTCATCCTTTTCTTTCAGTTCTTTTCTTTCACCTTGTTTCCAAACTGCTGGACGTGGCTGGTGTTTGTGTGGCTCTTTACGATCTTGAACTGCTTTAGCAAAGTTTCTTTTGACAGGTCCTCCTGAAAGCACAATGTCAGACGAAAAACATCATCACAACCAGGAACAAATTGGAAAATATGACTGATCATGTTGAAAAAGTCTCTTATTTAGGGATAGTGTTCAGGTGAGGCCATTTATTTTCACATAATTAATAATAATAAACACACAAGTTGACACACACACACAGGTTTAAACGGCTATGAAGGATAAGTTTCCACACCTGTGACTGATTGTAATGAGAGTCTGTGTATAAATAGTCTCAGCTCTTGAGACTCAACTCTGACTTTACTGGATACTGAGTCATGGGGAAAGCAAAAGAACAGGACAAAAAACCTGTGAGAAAAGGCACTTGAACTTCCGCCACAACTACCAGGAAAGTTGTTCGTCTTGCAAAGAAAAACCCACATGCAACTTCAGCTAAAATACAGCCTTCTCTGCAAAAACCTGGTGTTTCTGTTTCAAGATGCACAATTAATAGGTACTTGAACAAAAACAGGCTGCACGGACGAGTGCAGAAGAAGGTGTTTTTTTTTTTACCCCCCTATAATCACAAATGATTCAAATGTTCCGTAGGTGAAATTAGAGTTTCTGTTTTGAGGTGCTTGCATACTGTAAGTAGAGATTTTATCTCTGCTCATGCAAACCTCAAACCTTTAACCTGTTGGTTAAAAATCACAAACCGTTGCTACTGTTTTGGAAACGATAACCATCACCACTTCCTGTTCCTGCTTATTTTACTCCAGGTATGCACAGGAAAATAACAGTTTATGTATCACATGTATTCAGAGTTGTGATCATACTGGATAATATCAGTCAGCAGGAGTATAATTACCATTGATTGTATGAAAATAAAAAAGGTAACTAGAAAAGACAACATTTTATGAAGAAAATGCAGTTGCTAGCTCGCTGAAATTGCAACACTGCAACAACAAACACTGTGAACAAGTTAAAAATCTTCATTATTTGCATGTGGAATTTTGTATCTGATAGCAGCTGAAGTCGAAGCACTGAAAGGGTTTGAAGTGTCTGTTGAAGATTAAGACGTAAACATTTAAAGTCTGTTGAAGTGTCATTTCTGAAAGCATTTGAACATCTAGTTTCATGTTTAAATCCTGCAGGCAGTTTAATTGTCAGTTTCCGTGTAAAAACTGAAAGTACAGACAGTTTAAGAGTAACAGCTGATGTAAGAGATGACATTACAAGAGGAAGCTGAACGGTCTTTGTAAAAGTCAGTCAGGTTCAGTGTTATTTAATGAATATGTCAGTGTATTCAGCTCCTTTTAGACTTACTGTGCTTATTAAATGGCAAAATATGACATCACTCACCACATCAGAGTCCTCCATCCAGTTAACGCTGTACCAGTCTCCCAGGTACGTGTCCCTCTTCTCGTCATAGTAGCAGGCATAAGAGGACTCGTGAGCGTTGGCAGCTGTGGTGGCGTACACTGAAAAACAAACACATCTTCAGGTTATAACGTGTCACAGTATCGTAGAAAAATGATCGTTTTAAAGCAGGGAAAGCTAAACATGACTCACATGTCTGTCTCTAACAGGTGAAAACACTTGAAATACAACAACTCAAGTTTTAAAAAGGAAGACTTTGTCAACTTTAAGTGTGTAAAAACTGTCTGGTTACAGACGATAAAACCAAGACCTTGACCCCTATCCTGTACAGGTCCTGACTGTTCATCACATGAGGCCGAGCACATGACAGAGCGACTTGGGTCACGAATTACCACGAGCCATAATGCTGACCTCACAGTTTGAGCAGAAGTGACTAAAAGTGAAAAACTGAAGTAAAGTCCACAAACAGTGCTGACCTCAGTAGACAGTAGTCTAAGAATGTGAAAAAAAAAATGAGTCAAACGCGACAAAACAAATTGTGCTTCATAGTTGTTTTTCCAATTCAACATCAAATGTGGGTGAAGTAAGACGGTCATGCGGGAAAGTCAAGTTCATGTTGTTGATAAATACAAAAGGGTTTTGTAGAGTTCATTGACCGAAGCTTTTTATTGATCGTTGAAGTTCTGTTATCTCTGTTTTAGTGGAAAGATGACGCATCCTCATGAGCTTCAGTTCAACTCACCGTCAATGTTAGCAGGCAGGTGGTTCATCATTGATCCCGACTCGCATGCCTCAATGTAGAACACCATCTGTGTGTGTGTGTGGCAGAAAAACAAGACAAATGTTAAGATCTGATCTTCCTGCACAGCAACATAATCAGCTGATTGGATTTTACTGCTCACCCACATACTGCAGGGCATGTATATACATGTAGGCCTGAAAAATTACACGACAGCGTGCTGATGCGTACCTTTTTGTATTTCTTATTTTCGTGCATGTATTTAATGGTTTGCTGGAGGTCTTCAACGTGGAGCTGCAGAGAGGAGAGAGAGAGAGGGGGAGAGAGAGAGAGAGAGAGAGAGAGAGAGAGAGAGAGAGAGAGAGAGAGAGAGAGAGAGAGAAATACTTTAATTTGACAGTTTCAGAGTAGGTAATAGTCTGACATGCCAGATGGTTTGAACCATCTGAGAAGTCGTCCTTGGAAACTGTTTAGAAAGCGGCAGGCAATTAAAAAATAAAAAATACTTGGCAGGTGATTGGATGAACCATCTGTCTGTCACCATCTATCACCGTCTTACCTTGTGAGGCAGCTGGATTCATGAGATCACAAGAGCACGCAAGAATCCTCATAGGATGCTTACTGGTTTGAAACATCGCTGGTTTAGACACATTAATATAACTTGAAGCCCGACAAGACGGATTCTCATGTGATCTTGCGAATCCAGCTACCTCGCAAAGTAAAATAGGTATAGCAACAGTAGTTTTTATGTTTGTTTGTTTGAAAAAAACAAAAACAAACAAGACATCTTGATGGGATATTTCCCATATTCAGTCTGGACCAAAGTAGTGGGCGTACTGACCGACTGTCACTGCTAACAAGATATCGTTTAATCGAGAAAATCATCAACAGATTAACTGATGACAAATATTTGTTGCAGCCATGAAAAAAAAGGTATCATTTTGGTTATCAATGATTATGCTGCTATATGGCTCAAGAGGTAGACCAGGTCATCCACTAATCAGAAGATCAGCGGTTTGATCCCCGCTGCCTCCAGTCTGCATGTCGAAGGGTCCTTGGGCAAGATACTGAAACCCAAATTTTAGGTGTGTGTAAATGAGCACTAGATTAAACACACCACCATCAGGGTAGGAGTGGAATGTGTTGTAAAAGCTCTTTGAGTGGTTGAAGACTAGAAAGGCGCTGCAGAAATGCAGTCCATTTACTTTGAAGTATCAAGAAAAAATGCTTATATATGGTCGGGTGAAGAGAGAACGTGAGAGAAAGCAGGAAGTAAAAAAGTGCTCACATCATCATTAGGGAAGGCCAGAATGCCTGGGGCCCCGTGATCGGTGAAGTAAACAAACACGTGATCTTTGGGCCCGCTGCAAAAGACAAAGAGAACAGGTTTAGAAAAAAACAAAAAAACTTTATCAACTAGATATGTGCTGTTCAGGTTCATTACTCCTTTTATCACTTGCCTCTTCAACACTTTTCCAGAGCCGCCTTTAACTTTTGAAGAGTCGCCCTTCAGCACTGCCAGGAAGTTTTCAGGGGTCACATCCTGCAGGAGAACATCAGGATATACGGAGCATGAATGACAAAGTTTGCTATAAAACTATAAACCTCTATAAAAAGATGATTCGATTTGCACTCTTGTACAAATGTTTGCGCTGAAGCACTCACATCCCCGGTGTAGTCTTTAGGAACTCCACTGTACACATCTGTGCCGTTTGGCCTGTTGATCAATATTCCAGGGGTGGGGTTGCTGGGAACAAAAATATGATTCAGATTTGTAGAGGGAAGTGAAAACGGCTGACAAAACACTTTCACATGATGACGAAGCGACAGATGAATGATTTACTGATCAGGTGACAGTCAGACGCTGGTTAAAACTCAACAGCACTTCAGGTTTTTCCTCATTCACTGCAAAAACCACGTGCTGCGACTCTCAACATGAAAAGGCCCTTCACATGAAGTTAATGCTGGAGAAGCTTCAGCTGTCAGTAATAGCGAGCCATAGTAATAGCCACTGATTTGTGACTCAGTAAGAAAACATCTGCACTTTCGCCTGCAGTGTTTTAATACAAGTTAGTCATTAACCTCAAATCCAAGAGGTCGATAATCATGTCAGCCAACGGATATAAAACAATCAATGTTGCATAACTCGTCTCAGGAACTTGACCTACATTATGTCGAGGTGTTTTCGTACGTGGACATGTTGCCCAACACTGAAGTGCGGAGACGGTTAATAACAGCAGTGTTCCTCAACCAATCACTGGTAATTACTATTCAATCAATCAGCAGAGTGAATAAGCTGCTATATGCAACTTTTCTGTCAACACAAGTTTCCATCTAAAAAAAACCCCAAAAAAACCAAACAACTTTGATAATAGAGTAATCGTGTACATATTGCAAATAATATATTATAGTTATTGTTATCTCTAGTCTCTATTCTAGTTGAGTTATTCCATTTACTTTTTATATTTGAGTTAATCTATGTAGTGATTGTATATAATTTAATTGCCTTTAATTGCATTTATTTTACCAAACTCATTGTTTTTGTGTTTTGATTTATGTCAAGTGGTTGCTGTAACATTTTAATTTCCCTTTGGGATTAATAGAGTTATCTAACTATCTATCTATCATCTGTCGAATGTACACCAATTACAACTTCTCAAATATGAGGTTTTCTGTTTTCTGATGGCCATCTTTCACTACAGAATCATCGAAAAACTAACAGTTTACTAGGTGATGAAAATTATTATTTGCAGCTCTAGTTAACTATTTAGAGCCAATTTGCCTTCTATTTAAGCCTTAATCAAGACATACAATAAACTTTTTCCAGACATTTGAGGTTTTGTTGAATTCCTAATAAACTGTAGAGTTATTAGAGTGTGAGATACTCGCTGACTTGTCAACTTCCAAGTCAACACTGAACCTGGGTGCACTGGTATGTCTTACATTCTTGCTTCTGAGTGCATGTCAGGGTTTAACATTGATCCCAATTCCGACTGAAACTGATGGATCCACTTTCACTGCTGCTCCTCTAAACAGTCAGTAATATAACTCCAGGCACTCAAAGCCCTGAAGGAGCACCAAAATTAGTTCCTTGTGACTCTTTTAACTCATCTTGTTCGCAGAGCTTCCTGCTTTGAATTCCGCTGTTCAGAAAATGAAGGACGCAGGGACGACATGCCACAGCGACATGAGAAATGCCAACATGCA
This sequence comes from Euthynnus affinis, assembly GCA_029490765.1. Lineage (NCBI taxonomy): Eukaryota > Metazoa > Chordata > Actinopteri > Scombriformes > Scombridae > Euthynnus > Euthynnus affinis. The sequence goes on from CM055851.1 coordinate 20,945,224, forward strand.
AGTGCAATTATTATGTCTTATAGATGAGAAACTCTCAATGACCATCGATTCATCTGATGTATATTTTCCCAATCCACTGATTTATCATTAAGTCTAAAAACTATCAGAGAAGCCTGAAAAAAATGTTCTAAAGTCCAAGGTGAGGTTGTCAAATGGTTTAATTTTGTCTGACTGACACTCTTACACCTAAATGTTCAGTCTATTGTCACATGAAACAAAGAAAAAGGGCTGTTGCTCAAAATAGAGAGGAGGAAATAAGGGAATGTTTGAGCATACTACTTATAAGGAAATAATTGCAAATTGCTTCTCTGTCAGTCAAATAATCAATTAATAGACTAATCATTTCAGTTCTTCTGTCAAGTTTATGAAGTTCAAATGTTCTCTGTTGCTCTGACCTACGGAAATTATATGTCATCATCATCATTACTCATTAACTGTGCGGCTTAAGCGCCTCAAAATTTGCTATTTAGAACAGTAATACAGCATGTAAATAATGAGCAAAACTGTATTTATGCTTTTAACTGAAACATGCAACATAGCATGTATTAGTGACTTACAAAACTCTGTATTTAGGAACTGAGATCGATTAATCTGGTGTTGATATGCATGTTCATGTTCTACTGTCTTGCAAAGGGGAAGTAAAGAAGCCGAGCCAACTGACAGAATGTGACTGCAGTCCTGGTATCACAAAGATAAAGCAACAAAAAAAAAAAGTCAACTCACTCCTCACTGTTTGCCAAGTCATCATACATCATAACCACAATCTGCTCATCTGGGATGCCATTCTTGTGGACAATCTGGTAGGCATGGCAAGCATCAGCCTGAGAGAGAGACAGAGAGAGAGAGAGCGAGAGAGCAGTGAAGTAGAGGTCAGCAGCACATTATAGATTTTTAAGAGGCTGGAAAAACTGTGGAAAAAAAAAAAACACTGAAGAGGAAGTAACATATCTGCAGTTGCAAAAGAAGTATTCAGGACCTTTACCACCATTTACCAATACAGCAGTGTAAAAATACATGCATGAAACATTCTACTTAAGTAAAAGTACATTAGTATTATCAGCTTGATGTAGTAAAAGTAGTGGTTTGCTCCCTCTGACTGATATATTATTATTATTATTATATATGACATCATTAGATTATTAATGCTGAAGCATCAGTGTCAGAGCAGCGTGTTACTGTTGTAGCTGCTGGAAGTGGAGCTAGTTTCAACTACTTTATATACAATTGGCTAGTTTAGTCCAGCGGTTCCCAAGCTAGGGGTCAGGGCCCCTCCAATGGGTCAGCAGATAAATCTGAGGGGCCGTGAGATGATTAATGGGAGACCAAAGAAGAAAAAACTAAGTTCTGACACACAAGTCTGTTTTCAGTTTTTGGACTTTTTTGAAATTAAACCATGTGAGAAGTTTAGAGGGAAACATCACTATTTGCTGGAGCCGTTAACAACTCATAGACATCTGAAATGTGACCCCGACTACACATTGCTTTCTGTAAGATATTAAAAAGCCAAAAAGGTTGGAAATCACTGGTTTCATCTTTAACAATGTGTTGCATTTTAAAAGCTTGTTATATTATCCATTGTGTTAAATCTTTATCTGAAAAGTAAATAAAGCTGTCAACTAAATGTGGTGGAGTAGAAAGTATAATATGTCCCTCTGCAATGTAGTGGAAGTATAAAGTAGCATCAAATGTCAATACTGTACTAAGGCACAGTACTTGAGTAAATGTACTTATCTGAGTCCTTGGTCTTATCATAGCCAATACTGGATTGTTAAGGAAACAATAGGGTCATGCATAGTTTACACATGATAAGGTGACATTGTAGCAAAGGTTTCGTGTAGTTTCCTTGTTGTACACCTCTCACCTGGTGTCTGTAGTTGTACCAGCCGTTGGAACCAGCTACAATAACAACCCAGTTTTTTCCATTTTCTGGCTCCTCGAAGGGAAATGCATTAACCAGCCCGAGACTCAGGCCGAGCAGGGCGAAGAGGACTGACCGACACATATCCTCGGCTTCTGTTGGAGCCCTGTATGGATGAAAAGGGTGATTTAATACCTCTACTCGTCAAGTCCACTCTCAGAATAATGATAGCTTTGCTGGCTGAACTTTCGGGTAGCGACAAATCACGAAAGCTAAACAGAAAATAACACAAACTCACCACCTGACCGTCTGGAAGTCACATGATAATGATATCTATCCTTTTCTGGGAAAGCTAACATGGCTAACTGGTAGCAAAACAAGCTACACACAAAACGGCGAACTTTAAAAGCTGAAAAACAAAGCGTTAATAAAGAGTTAATATCAGTGTAATTACACAAATAGAAACTTTTTTCTTTTTTTACCTTTTCTTTTTTGTGTGTGTGTGATGTGCAGGAGTCAGCGGAGCACTACATGAATATCCTCGTCAGGAAACACCGGGATATTTATATGTGACGTCTGGATAAACGGTTGATAGGAATGTCACCGCAGCAGCCAATCAGAGTGCTCGGAAGGCGGGGCTTAGCTATAAACAGTCATGTGGTTGAAAAACATCAACATGTATGAACTCGACTGTTTTCTAGTGACAGTAAAAACTAGATAGACTTTTGACTTCCAGTCGATTATCATTACAGGGTAAATCAATTCTTTCTATGAACAATGACATCAAGCATTTATTTATTTAGTTGCTTTCACTGACATTAATCTGATGCTGAAAAAAAAAAACAGACAATGAGTCAGCTGTAACACGCGAACACTGCCTGTTAAAGTTAAATATGTATGAAAATGCTTACATAAACAAAATATAATGCAGTAAACAGAAAAGTTTGGCTGATCTACAGAATGTTAAACCATACAAAGCAACTGTACCATGTGTTATAAGTTCTGAGTTGATTAGTAATGCACAATATTAATATATTTCTGGTACCTAAGTGTGGCAAACTCTAGTAGTGAGCTTTAGATCATTTTTTTTTTAAAAAAACGGAGCATTTAAATCATAAGAAGCTTAAAAAAACACAAATCATATCATCATAAAATATCTAGTATTTATGCATGCAACAATTTGCATATTGGATTTATGTAAGATAATATACCATATATGAATATAGTAATTCTTCAGAGCTGCAGATTGTCAACATGTGAACATGTGCCAGTTTTGCAGCATGTTGTGCAACTCCTCTATAAACTGTTAAAGTGGGCACAGTAAAGGTTGTCATATGATTCTCTCTGCCATAACAGACTTGTAAACTGCAGGAAAAAAAACTCCAAAACAAACCTGTGCCAGTTCAGCGCACCTGCTGATCATGAGTTTCATTTCTTCATTCATGCAACATGTAGTTTTTACTCCTTCTGTTGATGACTCAGCTCTCCCATCACAAAACACGAACTCAAACTTCCTCCAAGTGCCGACTTTCTTACTCTCAGTTCAATTTTTTTTGGAGCAATGGATGAATGAATGGAATTCATCAATAACAATCAGAGGAGGCAATATTAAAGATGTCAGCAATAAATCAAACTTTTATTTTTCAATATAGAAAAGAATTAAGTTAAATAGTGAAACAGTCCATCAAAAATTCGGCATCTTGTTTTCAACCAATGGTCCTTAACACATTAACCTTTGTCCCAAAATGAAAAAAAAGTAACAAAGTGTAAATACCATGTTCACAGTAATAAATATTGAAAACAAAATCTTTTATACATTGACATTATATATATACTGTATATATATATATATATATTTGTGTAAATATATATATAGTTATATATATATATGCATATATATATATATATAATCATATACAGTAAAAAGTTACTTTCAAGTTTATCAAACATAAAATAGTGAAATAAAAATGGCTGAAAACAGAATGATGATTGCATTTTTTTCATTCCCAAGGCATCGGTAACCATGGCCATTCAAAGTCTGTAATAAATAAAAAGTGATATTATCTAAAGATTGTAGTGCATCGCTGTAAATAAAAAAAAAACAAATAAAATTATAGTGCAAGTTCTGTTTTCTTTGCGCAAAGTAATCTTGCAAATTTCAAACTAATCCAAACGGAATGACAACAATGAAACAGAGAAGTCTGTTGAGCGCAGCACCGGCACGTCTCTGACTTCAGTCTGTTCTGCACCACAACTTCCTCTGTCGTCTTGGCAGCGGTAAAAAAAAAAAAAAAAAGCTTTTCACATGTATGAAACCAATGGCAGATATTCAATACCAGGCTTATTTGGCAAAATTATTTAAAGACAAACAAAACACACAAAAAAATCTCCACACACTCTTTACACTCAGCTTTGTCAGAATTGCCAACAAAAGTCAATGAAATGCATAGAAAGTAATTACCAGTAGCAAGAACTAACTTAACTTAAGGGTTGTTTTTTTATTTTTTTTTACTGTCATGCAGCATTTCTAAGATGCAAAGCAAGGCAGATACTGTGGGTGTGCGTCGATGCAGTAAAGGATGTTGGATGAATGTATACTCTGCCTCTGCTTGCACTTTTCCCTGGCTTCCTTTCCCCCTTAGCGATAAGGAACGGGGGAGGGGGGAGAGCTCCCGTTTCCTTTTTTTTTTGTATGCAGGTTTCCATGATCCTGCTGAAAGCCAAGCCAGGGAGGTCTGGCTTTGTCTTCACACCAAGCGTTACGTGTGACGTGTGCTTGCTCGTCTCAGACCTCTGCACCCAGCTCAATAACTCCAGTCTCGATAATGGGCACTAGCTTATCTTCCACCTGTACCAGCAGGATGGTCTTGTCGATATGGGAGCGACTGGCTGAGTCTCGGCTACAAGGCACCCACCGGTGAATCACCTGCGGAGGGAAACGGATGAAAGGAGGCATCCAATCAAATTTATGAAGCGTTTTAATACGGAGCAAGTAGGTCACAGAGGGTGTTATGGGCCAGAAATTAGGACATAAATATAAACGAGATCATTATTGTAAAACACATTTATAGTATAAGAGGTCGGAGAGAGAGCGTGTGTGTGTGTTGAACTGAATGAATATTAAAATCTAAAGCTGCCCGTGCTTACTGGTAATAGTGAGTCAGAGGTGAGCAAATGGCCAAGAGAGGCTCTCTCATTAAGAAAATAAACTTTCATACTATCTATATGTTATGAATAAATTGAGGTAAATCTGTTGACGCTGATCTGTAAAGACTTACATGTCCTTCCATGCCCTCTATGGGGTTCCAGTCCCTCCAGCAGGTCCGTCCTGCCCTCAGTCTTATGGTATCGTCAGGCCACTGCAGCTCCTTCCGCTTCGATAAGTTGATGGTCTCCAGCACCTGACTCACATCCACAATCTGAGCGGCATCAGAGAACAACAACAACGAAATTCATATCATATCGCAGCAGCACAAAGGGTCAATACTGAAAGATGATTACCATGCAAACGCATTGTAAGAGATCGAAGTCAGAGGATCTGAGTGCAGATGGTTCATTCGTTAGTATTGATGTCTTTTAAAAGTTTATTTTGTGGTTATGACATATGAGAAGAAGGCAACATGCACACTTGCTGAGTCTCTCCTGTGCTGCAGGGAATCAATTCTTGCACACTTATCACTTCTGCACTGATTTATTAAAAAGTGTTGATATTTCGGTCACAAGAACCTGACTCAAGACAGTCATAACCAATTCCAAGGAATTGGTTTCGACACATACCATATAACCAAAATGTTCCCGGTTCGATTGACTGGAACCCTTAATGCATGCAATACCACTCTCTTCTCTCCTCATGTTTCCTGTCTGTATCTCAACTATGAAATAAAATGCAAAATGCCACCAAACTAATAATAATATTAAAAGTTTATTTCTGTCATTTTTGCTGTTATTTGACAGCTTAAGTAACAAGAAGCAGCAAAACTTGAGGGAAGGAACCAGAGATCATATACAGAGTGAAAGGTCTGTATAGTAGTAAGGTAATTTCAGTTTTAAGTTTGAATAGGAGGTAGACACACTCTGAAATTATATAAATGGCCACAATGTAAAATTATATGCATAAAAATATAAATGCTCCTGAAACTATAACAGAGTTTACATTCTTTTTATATATTTATATTTTATCATTAGCTTAGACTTAATATTTAAGCTGCATATAAGTTAAATTTGTTTTTAGATGCTTGTAAGTTGCATTAACAGTTAAATATTGTGGAGATTGTTGTATATTGTATTATTTTTAAGGCCACAGTGCTGTTTTTCATATTTATGTATTAGGTAGGTCTACAGTATTTGTCAGTGAGCTCACGATTTGAGGCAAGCAGGCAAAACTGACAGTTGGGTTGGATCTTAAGGTGGGAGTGAAGAACAGAATACAAACAAGACTCTGAGAAACAAGCAAAGTTCTTTGGCACCTTTCTCTATTTGTTGGTGTAGATTCATGTGTGACACTGAAAATCTGCTGCTAAATTTCACTCGCCAAGGATGCCAGTGCTCTTTTAGTTTTCTGGACATGATTTCACTCTTGCTTTAGTTAATTATACAAACCTGCACTCTGTAGGAGATGTCATCTCTGCGCACGGTGGAGACGGTGGGGTTGTGTTGTTGTGGGTGGTGATGATGGTGATGATGCTGGCTGAGGGGATCGGTCACTGTGCTGCAAAGGCCGTCGTTACCCAGGAGGCCTACCAGCGTGTGGCGTTTGCAGGGAGGGATGCTGTGGCTGGAAAGCGAGGCGGATGGTCCGGCCGGGTCAGAGGTGGAGCCCAGCCGGAGCTGCAGGGAGGTGGGGAGCGTGCGCAGAGACAGCTGGCTGGTGGAGGAACGGCGGCAGGGCTCCAGGCCTGTGGTGGAGGTGCGCAGGGAGGAGTGGCGGCTGCTGCTGTAGCGGTAAGAGGACGACTGGCTGGCCACGGAAGCTCGTGCAGGGGAGTGGCGCACCAAACCAGACTGAACAGACTGAGAACTCTGACTGGTGCCTGGACACGGGGAGGAGAAGACAGAAGGAGGACATGCAGAGTTTGTAAAAATGGTTCATTATGGCATTTTTAAAACAATGCTAGGTGTGATTTTGAACTGAAAAAAAGACACCTGTCTTCAGATATTTTGGAGGGTGTTAAATGCTTTTGACAGGGGATGTGGAAGATCATGGTCAACACTTCAACTTCTAGACCACAATGGTGCCCGAATCTTTTGATGTTCAGCTATCTGTGTTTTTTTTAATTTATTTATATATATAAATAAACAGATTCATTTGTCACCGTAGTGGTATCATGATATGCTGTAGATGGTAAAATGTGATACAGCTACAGTATTTCTCACCCAGAGTGTGCGGCTGGTACGAATGAGGAGGGACAGGTCCAGAAGTTCCGCTCTGCGACACTGAGCTCTGCTGGGATTCGCCCCCGGTCCCGTTCCCACTGCCACAGGACAGCCCCCCTGCATCTGAATCCTCAATGTTCCCTCCGCTGTTACAGCCTGCACCACAGCCTTTCCTTAACCTGCAAAAACAAAAAAAACAAAACAAAAACAAACATCTATTATTGAACAAGAGTCAAATTAACCAAAAGAAAAAGGCCATAAAATATCACTACTAGATGTTAAAGGGGAAGTGCGCCAAATTCACACATCAAACAGTCTGGAGGAGTACTACTGCATTGTGGCTGCAGACTGAGCTGTGCAAAGTCTGACCAGTCATCTGAGTCAGCAACGTTTGGGGCTGAAGACTACAAGTTTGAAAATGAAACAACTGTGACGATGCGGATGTGAAGTTAGAAAGAAGTGAGGTTACCAGAACTTTGCAGCCTGCTCCTCATCTCTACCTGAGGCTTGCAGCTCGAGGCTACATTAGCCGCTATTAGCATAACACACCCGAATCTCTGCCTGATCTGTCGGCGGTTGAATTGTATTGTGGATAATTGTAGGCACTAGGTTTTGACAAGGAAGAAGAAAGCATGGTGTCAGCAATGTCCACCAGAGTGGTCACCTGACTACATATCCGGCATGAAGAAAAACAGAACAAGCGCACCTTCCTAGCCAGAAAACACCCCATTCTGGTGTAATCGCTTCACCTTAACGAGAGGCTATATGTCAACTCTCTCCTTGTGTTCCTTCTGTGACAACAGCCTTGTGTTGGGTGCGCATTTGATATCTAATTTAATAGAATTATTACACACAATTTCATGTATCTGATTTGAATGTTAATTGTGTTAGTTTTAAGCTTAAACAACACAAATGTACTAAAACAACTGCTACGAAGTCAAGAAAACTGTTCTATATTGCAAGCTTGGAGTCCTTCCTTAAATAAAATATTAAAAAACAAACAAACAAAAAAAACTACACTATTGAACTACACATGACCACAAACCTGTGCCAGGTGCTGACGACAAAGTTGCGGATGTTCCCAATGCTGATGGGGCCTCCCAGGATGTGTCCGAGCTGAGGGTGCGAGTTGCAGTAGGAGGTGGTCAGCGGAGATACGTAGATGGGATATCCGATGGGTTGGTCACAAGAAGAATTGATCATGTTCCGTAGAGCCTGCTTGGCGTTCTGGATGCTCCCACGTTCTGGGTTTCTGTTTCTCAGGAACACCAACTCCTGCTGCTGCCCTGCCCAAAGGCCTCGGACACATTCTTTATTCACCTGGAGCACGAGAAGTAAGTCATCATTAGATATTTGTCTTACGACTAGTGATAATCAGTGAATCAAAAAAAATCTGTAACGCCTACCTTGATGACACGGAAGCTGAGGTATCGTCGATTGAGCATAATAATTTTGTACTCGTTGGTGCCTTCGTCCAGTACATGGCGCAGGGCGAGGAGTGACGGGGCGTTGGACAGCACGGCGCTCCTCCAGGCTGGGTCGCCCTCGTGAGCGATGACCAGGTTCTGCTGGTGGGAGGAGATGGCCTCGAAAAGAACCGCCGGTTCATCGTATTCATCGGGGGACGTGAAGTGGTCCTAATAACGAGAGGTGCAGCATTTTTGTTACAGATCAAAGTTTGATCCTGAGAAGGAGAGAAAAGAGCAGGTTTCATGTGAAGAGGCTCACCTGGTGTAATTTGAGAGACATTCGGATTCCAGGCACCACAACTTTCCTGAGCAGTTCCATGTCTGCGAATATCCACTCGTCTCGCACTGATGAGATGCGGAAATCTCCTTTAAATAATGCGTGAAGTCCATAAAGGAAAGACTCCAGGTTGCTGTGATGAAAAGCAGAGAGTCAGAACATACGGAATATTCATTACTCAAAATCCAGAGACACATTATGTGTATTCATATACATACAGATGGCTATGTTTGCCTTTTTTTTTTTATTACTTCTTCTTTGTTAAGTTAAAAGAAATCCTTGTTCTGTTTCACATAAGCTTGTTTGGCCTACACACACAAACCCTTCGTCAGTCCTTGACACATTTTAAATTGTTAACTTATTATAATAAAGATTACTAAATAACCTGGACATATGATGGGCTGCTGTTCCCAGAGCTCTCCTTCCCAGCACACACAGGCCGAAGCACAGCAGCACCAGAGGCGAGTCTTTCTCACATTCCAGCGGCTACAAACACAGAAGAAACACGCATGAAACTTCAATCAAATTCCAATTAGTGTCAACCTTGACCTACAAAACTTTTGTAATATTGTAAAAGATTTTATGCATATGGGTGTAAACTCAACCCTTAACCCTGACATTTTCATTGCCTTTCTACACTTATTGAAAACACGTCATCTGACAACGAATGATGCGAGTGCAGAACTGCTTGGGGGAGTAATGAGATCATCCCAATCATCCCTTAACCTTTCATTAAAAATCAAACTGCTGTGTGCAGCATTGTTCGTCTTCACTGGTTTTTGAATTTTGAGCGTCCGGTGGTAATTTATTAACACTTTTGTGAAAACACAGTGTAAAAAATAATCCCTCCAATCTTCTATACAGCTGAATGAGTGTTGTCTGTCACACCTGACACATTCAGAGACAAACACCGAAGCTAAACGCCTCCCATCATTGTCACTCATCCTCATAAAAAGCAAACGTCAGGGACCATTACCTTGGCACGTCGAGAGTTGCAGTACTGGATCCAGCCCAGGTAGACTGCACAGAAACTGTCTCTAGAGATGCCTGCGAGCCGGTGGTCATAGTCCTCGTCGATGTTTGGGTTAAAGGTAGGATCCAGGTCGACGTAGTTCCTCTCCCCACATCCCCGCAGGCCGTCTTTCATGGTCTCATTAGCCAGCCACTCCTCCAGTTTGGGGGAAGCGATCACATAGTAGATGATACCCTGAAACCAGGAAGGAGCGATACATTTAGAACATATAGGAATCATGTGTGTGTTTTTAAAATGTTACACCTACTCTTAAACCAACCTTGACGTAGTAGGTGGTGAGGATGCGTCGTAGATCGAACACCTGCAGCATGGAGGCTGCGCTGTTGTCAGTGATGCTGTAGCCCTCCAGTACATACTTGGTGACCAGCACCTCCCAGGCCAGCCAGCGCTGTCCGAAGGCGGCGTTAAAGGACAGAATGTGAGGAAGGTGGCCCGGCTCACAGCAACAGCAGCCCTCGTCTTCCTCCACGCCCTCAGTGATGGCCTCAACTTCCCTCTGCTGGCAGTAAGTTCCTGCGGAGTGAAATCAACATGTTCAGAGACGCCAGGACGCTTCTGTAAAACGTGTAACTGACATTCACTCGTCACTCGTCTGAACCCGTTAGTCACCACTTTGACAGACTGAAGTATAAAAAGATCATTTTTGCGGTAAACCGGTTTATATTTTCAACAAGGAAAGCTGTTAAGCTGTTGACAGAATGATGATGATGTATCATGTTTTGAGGAGTGTTTCTAATTCTGTAAAATACGTTTCACATGTGCTCCATTTCAGCAGGTTTGTTGTACAGCAGCACTATTGGCTGAATTACACAAAGTCATACTGATAAAGCGCACACACGCACACACACACACACACACACACACACACACACACACACACAGGTGTGTTCAACAGGAAGATAAAGCACGACTGGGCTGATTAATATGGTGGGATGCTCATTTCTCGCATGGAAAATCTGGTTAATAATCCTCATTCACTCTTTCTTCTAAGTCCAGACTTAGCTCAAATACTTATTTTTTTTATTTTTGGGGTTTAATTTAACCTGTCAAGAAAAAAAAACTGGGGCTGGAGTTTATTAAATCGAGACAAATCAGACTTGGAGACTAAAGCTGGAAATTATAGGAAAAAAAAAAGAAAAGAGTTTACTGACCTATTTTTCAAATACTTAAAAGTTATTCACCAAAACACAAAAACAACCGGATTCAATAACGACTTTAGAATATAATGAAGCCGATAAGACTCTCCTCTTTTAACACATACTGTATATACATGTCTTAACCTACAACACATTCATTCATTAAAAGCTAAAGTGGCTCCAGTAGAAGTCAATTTTAACCAAACTCCAGACAGATTTGGTGCCATTTTCTTCACACGTGCTACACGTGGACTTCCTCACCTCTGAACTCCAGCCCTCGCAGTTGAAAAGTGACCAAGCCGTTGCCGATCTCTATAAGGTGCACCAGAGCGTTCAGGTAGTCAGAGGCCAGGATGAAGCAGTCCCCGGTGCTGAAGTTGCCCCAGCGACCCAGGAGGAGGTCACCGCACAGGCTGTGCTGCAAGGAGCGGGTCAGGTGCTCGTAGAAGATCGAGTTCAAGTTGTTGTCATCAGAGCCTGAGGAGGGAAGGAAGCGATGAGGAAGGCAGATTAGTTTAAAAAAAACATTATTGCTTTGGATTTTTAATCACTATCACTGGGATAGACGTGTAGATGTGTTCTTTTAGCCTAAATCAGTGTCCCATTTTCCTGATTGAGATGCTTTAGATTCTTGCAATTTTAAAGGTAGAATGAACTTGTAAAATTGAATCTTATGGCCTCACCTGGATTTCTGTCCAGCTGAGAGGCCAGCCGGGTGTTAGAGTGATCTACTCTTTTGGTGCTGCATAAAGAGAAATGGAAAAATCACAAATTTCAGAAGCGAATTCACAGTAATAGTCAGTTTAAGATTTGAATATTAAAATTTTGATGTATTTTCCCCCCTACTTGTAATCTCTTTCCCAGAACTTGACCGGGCGGACGTAGGAGGTGATGAATATGGCACTGCCCAGGAAGGGGTTGAGGGGAGTGGAGAAGACTGTAGACACTACAGCCTGGACAAACAGCATGGCAGAGTCTGCAGGGGCTGAGGTCAAGGATCACTTGAACAACATTCACATTTTGCTATAAAGTACACAGAATTTGTTCTCTTTGATTTTAAAAATGATCTCAATGAAATCCACTTCATTTAGATACACAGTTGACTCAACACCTCCACAAACCAGAGTTACAACAAAAACAGAACATTACAAGCTTCACAAAAGGTGGGATTTACAGCCGTGCTGTTGTGGTGCAGCAGGTGTGCCCGAGAAACTGGTGACTCAGTGTATAACTCATGATAAAAGATGGCAATGAAAGGATACGAGGCACAGCAAACGGCTGAGCAAAGGCGTGGAAAGCTGACCCCCATGTGATCTGCCAGGGGGCGATGTAGGTGTAGACAAAGTGCAGCTTGTAGAAAAGCTCCCACATCTGAAAAAAAACAAACAAAAACAAAAAAAACAGTACATAAAAAAAATGAACTCATAACTGCATAAATATAAACAGTTAAAAACAAAAGTTATCTTTGATCAAGATATGTTCTTTAACTCCCACATAAAACAAATCTCAAGTACTGCCTTTTTCACTTATGTAATATTATAAAAATCAGGCACATCCTTTCTCAAAAAGATGCAGAAAAAAAAATAGCCCACACGTTTGTTACTTCAAATGGCTGGATTATTGTAATTCCTTATTATCACGCTACCCCAACAAGTCTATAAAGACTCTCCAGCGGGTCCAGAATGCAGCTGCATGTGTACCAACAAAAACGAGGAAAAGATCATATTTCTCCCATCTTAGCTTCGCTGCATTGGCTTCCTGTAAAAATCAGAATTCAATTTAAAATCATTCTCCTAACCTACAAAGCTCTTAATGGTCTGGCGCCATTATATCTTAAAGAGCTCATAGTACCCTATCTTCCAGATTCAGTCTGGGGGACAGACACAATCTCTACGTTTAAGAGCAGGCTTAAAACTTTCCTTCAGGTATGGCCTGAAACCTTGTAGTCCTGTTTGTGTCGTTCTCCGGGTATTGCTGCTGGTCACATCTCTATTACTATTATTTTTATTGTTATTATTGTTATTCTCCTTCTCTGTATCTCCACCTCCACCCCCCTTTCTTTCCCTCTCATCCCAACCAATCAAAGCAGATGGCCACCCACCCAGTGCCGGGCTCTGCTTGAGGTTTCTTCCCGTTAATAGGGGAGTTTTCCTTACCACTGTGGCCAAGTGCTGCTCATGGGGGAATTATTGGATCTCTGTAAATTAAAGAATACAGTCTAGACCTGCTGTAGGGGAAAAGTGCTTTAACTTTTGTTGTGATTTGGTACTATATAAATAAAATTAAATAGAACTGAATTGCATTATAAATATATTGCTACACTTTGCCCAGACTAGTAGAAAAATAACTGGTCAGTATGGATTAAATGCATACAGTATTTCCTCTTTGACCTTAAACATCTGTGCTTACACGTCTCCGCTTCAGAATCTGCTGTAAAAGTCATTATATATTCCTTTCACCTTGCTGAAAACGATGGACATGAGGAAGAGGTCGAGCAGCAGCGTCTCTGACAGATGACGGTAGTCAAAGGTGAAGAAGAGGACGGTGAAGAGGATCGTGACATACTGGTAGGTAGGACTACTGTAGGAGGAACGAAGCAGCTTCAGGCCCGCCACTGTGATCATCAGAGCGCCGACCCTGGAGGACGATTTAGAGAGCAGAAAACGCAGAAATCTATCAGTGTGTGGAAATAAGTTAAATATGATGGGTTTTTCTTACAATATGGATATAATAAAACCAGTAACCAGTATTGAAACAATTATGTAACAATCAGATAATGAGGTTTGCTAGTGAAGAACATGATCCACCACTCCAAATTTTATTAAATTATATGAGGGAGTAGATTAAACAAAGGGGAAATTGAAGGGAAATGAGACAAAGATCTGAAAGAAAATATTGAGAATTCTCACTCTGTGTCAAGTTTCTTTGGACTGGCGAGCTCTCTGGCGCTGCCACTCAGCTCGTTAAGGATGACGAGTGGATAGAGGACATTCTTCTCCACAAAGAGCAGCCACACGTGAAGCTTTTCAAACCACATCACATGAGCCGCATCTGACAAGAGAGACAGGTGAAGCTTGTCAACGTCGTTATAAGATGCAGCTCCATAGTTCGGAGACACAAAACTATACAGAATTCATCAAAAAACAAAGACTAGATGAAAATTATTGTCAACATTTTTAATCTGCATTTGCTTTGTTCATATTTGCATCTGACAGAACATCAAAGTAATTGTTTCTACTTTACATTTCCAAGTCTAAACACTCAAAATTCTTGTCTACACAGGAATTTATAAGTTTGATTCCTAATGTTAGTATAACCACCACAGCTAAACAGATAAAGAACATAATTAATAGTTTTTAGATTTCTTTAGGTGTAATTTAGAACAAAGTAGTGAGCCGGAGAGTCGTGTTTCTGTCTCTACATGGGATGCAGAGTACTTACCCCTGACTTCAAACTGATAGTACTCCTTGGTTTTGAGCAGAGGGTGAGAGAAGCAGTACCAGGGAAGCTGCTTGCGGACTTGAGGCAGCAGGTAGTGGGTGAGCAACCCGACCGTCCCCAACAGAGCATACAGGACATAACTCAGGAAGGGCTGAGGGAGCAGAGAGACGGAGGAAATTAATCCTTATACGTTTGTGCAGACAGATACTCGATATGTAAAGACCACCTTTAAAAAAAATACCATTTATGCGAGCATTTGTTATGTATTTGCTCTTTTCTTTAGGGCTGAAATGAATGATTATTTTCATTATCAATTAATCTGTTGACTATTTATAAAATGTCAGAGAATAGTGAGGCCCAAGCTGCGACCTAAAATTTCATGTTTTGTCCAAACAACAGTTCACAACCTAAATATATTCAATTTACTATCATAGAGAACTAAAGAAACCAGGAAATATTCACATTTAAGAAGCTGGAACCAGAAAATTGTGGCATTTTTTCTTAAAAAAATGTATCAAAACAATGAACTGAACTATCAAAGTAGTCGGTGATTAATTTTCTGTCAATCATTGCAGCTCTACTTTTTTGTGTCACATATAAACAGAGAGATCAGCTTTTCAATGAGTAAATCTTTACTGTACCTGCAGTGCTATAAACACTGTGCTGACATGGATGGCGAAGTAAAGGACAGCGATGACCACACAGACGATCAGGTCAGACTGCAGACGCTCATTCTACATGTTCACAAACAAAGATTGGGTTCAGAAATAAAGACAAAAATCTCCATTAAAAGACTTTAACAAATGTAATATTATAAAATCCTTGTTCCAATAAATATGCTGACAGAAGTCTTGGCCTCATTTAGTTATATGATGCAAGTTCAACTCACCACTGAGGCCCTCAGCTTCTCTGGCAGAGGGTCCTGTACTTCTGAAAGAGGGTCCTCTGGGTTCTTGTCTTTCAAATTGGGCAAAAGCTTAGTCTGTATCAGCGAGCTATAAAGCCACAAGCAAAAATATATTAGCCGCTTCAAAATAATATGAATCTCCTTGGAGTGTTTATCTCAGAGGGAGCGTATAATCGCCCAGTGTTAACACTACAACCATTGTGTGAAGCAGTTTCAAGTGATCTGAACTAAGCATTTTTGAAAAGCTTAGAAAATCCCAGTCTGAGATAATGCACAGCAAATGTATGAGAGAAGTCACAGATTATTCTTTATTATGGTTTTCTCTCTCAAACAGACATGGGTCAAGCAGTAATGGAAAATACTTTTGATGGCCTGTTTTTGCCTATTTAAATGCCAGATGGGTGAGTTCACCACATGTGTCTCGGTGGCAAGTATTTGAAGCTCAGTTTAATATCTATTTCTATGTGGGTCACTAAAACTCAGACATTACAAAGACTTTCTGAGCGAGGTCTGTCGTGCAGGTCTGGGAACTTACATGAGGACAGAAGGGTCACCGCTTTGCCGGCTCAGGTGGTAAGACACTGCCACCAAGAGGCCGCAGAAAACGGAAAATAACACAGGGATGTGGTGAGGCTCCCAGGTCTCCTAAGAGGCAGAATGACAAGATTTTAACATATTTAGTGTTTAAATATATGAGAATGTGAATTTATTTATTTTTTATTATTTTGCTAATTATACTGTTAATATTTAGAGAGATAAAAGACTAAAAGTGTGTTGTCTTTTTAATGTTTGATTTGGGAAACAGTGGTAACTAAACATGAATCTATAAAAGTTTGGACAGCTGAGATTTTGCTTATTTATTTTATAGAAATCAGAAAAGAAGGTTAACAGATACAGCTGTGGTTTGATGGTATGGAGCTATACAATATGTTTTGTGATAAACTGTTGGCAGCACTCAAAAGAAACAGCAAATACAATCAGAAGACAGAGAAAAAAAACTATTATTCTCTGCAACACATTAAAACAACAATACTGAGGCTTTTGTCTTCAAACATCTTAATATTAATGTTTCTATATTGATGAGGTCTTATAATCTGCAACTGAGGCGATGGTTAAAATGCAGGACAGTTGTGGAGGTCATTTCGACTGTATTTCTGTCATCACATTACTTTTTGATTGCAGTTGTTTTGCATCTAGATTAGATTTAGAAAAGCTAGAAAGGATTTGCTCTCACCTTCAGAGCTCCGTAGCAGAAGCCATAAAGCAGAGCGACGGTGACGATGCTGCGCAGGACGCTGTACAGCGCTGATAGAAGGCTTGTGGAGGCTGCACAGAGCACAGAGAGGATTGTCAGCAATGAGACCACTCAACTCGACAGGCGCTAGGCCAGGCAGAATGCAAATCAGCACTTTGTCCTCTCATGAAGCCCGTCATATCATAATATATTAAAAAGCAAGTGTGCATGAGCCGCTATTGCCTCATTCAATAGAGGTCAAAGTCACCCCTGCAGAGATGCTGCTGTGCATCTACAAGTCACTCACCGTTGCCCCCGAACACATGGATGTCCAGCTGCTCAAAGAGATACATGACGAATGTGTTGACTTGTGGCAGCAGCCCCACGAAGAAGATGATGGGAAAACACAGAGTGAAGACTGCAGGGAGGAGGCAGACACAAGGGTGACAAGATTGTCAGTGTGACAAAATAAATCAGAGACTTTTGAAAACACAGTTTTTATGTTAAAATTCAGATCATGCAGATGACAATTACTTGGTGTTTATGCATCTTTGACAGAGAGTGACACGTATTATCAGTCCATATTAGTGCATGCTGGCACGTCTCCAGGGCAACTGCAGCAATTACTGTTGATTGCTGTTTGGTGAGAGGCAGTTTTAATATTCTCTAAGCAAATAAGCATCGCTTTTAGTAGAGAGATTGCGGCTCTTGTACATATTACACTTTCTGAGCTCAAGCTCTCATGTGTTGTAAGTCTCAGAGGCAAACAATCTAAAGTGTAGGAATAGATTATCTCATATATCTTTCATGTGTGTTTTCAGTCATTTTTAATGATTTTTAAAGTAATTTCCCATCTAAAAATGTGGCACAACAAATCTCCAGCTTAAACTATGATAAATCTGACAACCTGGCATCCTCTAATTTAGTTATCTTTGATTCTAATCTTACTTTTCATGTTAATAAAGTAGTGCAGTCCTGTTTCTATCAACTTCATATTATTTCAGAAACAAGATTTCTTTTTATTAGCATCCTGTGACTTTCTGCCTGCATTTATCTTTTGCGGGACTCATAATTGTAACAACAATCAAACTAACCCACTCGCATCTTCCACTTCTACTGATGCAGCTAGACTCTTAACTAGAACAAGTGAGAGAGTCTTTTTTTAGAATTGATTTTAAAGTTTTACTCATTACATTTACAGCACCTCACAGTCTGGCCCCAGCATGAATTTGGGAGCTTTTGTGCCCATAAATTTTCTACCTGCACTCAACTTCAGATCCTGCACCAAAACTCTGCAAGCAATCCCTCAACCTAGACTTAAAACTTAAAGGAAAGGCTCCCAAACTCAGGAACAACCTTCCTGTTGAAATTCTTCTTGCTACTTCATTGACACAAACTTTCATTTCTGCATTCAGTGGAATAATTTTTGGTACTGTCCTAGTTAATGAAAAGTGCTACAAAAATATAGATTGTCATTATTATTACTTTTTTTTTTTTTAGCCTTACCTATGACAAGGTCCCTGGCAGAGGCGAGTACCAGGGAGCTGGTGAGTGCGACTCCGTACAGGGTTATGCGGGATGAAGTGGTCCTCAGACTGCCGTAGTGGAGCAGCCAAATGAGGCCACAGCACAGGCAGAAGTAGACAGGCCGACTGTATGCTATGATACGATTATGGCCCTAAAGGGACAAAAGGTAGGATGTTATTAATGGTTCATTAAAGAAGCTGGGTTTTCTTATTGTGGTCCAATATGACTCAATGTTCAGAACATGCAACCGTGTACATTTAAATGAAAAGTAACATTTCTTCAATTATATTTTAGTCCGTTCCCTCTAAGCTCTCTTGTTACACTGTAGATTAAAGCATACAACGAATTACATTAATTGCACAATTCAATAAAACCATCATTCTAATGGGGCTTTATTGCTAAATTAAGGATTAATTCATTAGTATAAGTGTCATATGAGCCCAGGGGACAGTGACACAGGTATAAACAGAAATAGCATTGAGTGTAAGGTTTCACAGGAGAGAGAGAGAGAGAGAGAGAGAGAGAGAGAGAGAGAGAGAGAGAGAGAGAGAGAGAGAGAGAGAGAGAGAGAGAGAGAGAGAGAGAGAGAGAGAGAGAGAGCATGTCTGCAGCGTGTGCAGGTTTCAACCCAAGAGCCTACGTGCTGCCCTGCTTTTTCACCGGAGGGAAAACTGACAGTTTATGCACCAACAATCAGATTAAATAAACCAGATTTTCTCTAAATGTGTCAACAATATCATGAAAAGGGAAAGGAAGGAATCTTTGAGGTCGGATGAGGTGAAGGAGATGGAAAAGACAAGGGGGGTGAGGAGGAAACAGAGGGAGAGAAAGTGAGATACAGACAAATAGCAAGAGAGCGAGCTGTGGTCTAAACTCTGGCCAGCTATTTAAAGCTTGTGCCTGCAGCTGAGTAGAAGCTGCATTAATAAAAGACACCGTTTCAGAGCAGGCTACTGATGCAAAGGAGGGAGGAACACTGAGACTCGCAGGGGAAAAGCAACATCATTTTCAAGAACCACAACACAAAAAGAAAAATACTGAATAATCATATCATAGATTAAAGGAAATTGCTTCTTTATTTCTCTACCCTAACTGTGGGTTGAAGGGTATTTTTGTTTCCTGTTAGTGCCGTTTTCTAACATTCTGGACTTCTTACTATTGTTTATGTACTCTGTAAGTTATCCAAGGATTTAATAAATCATCACTCATGATAGAAGCATCTTCTCACTAAAAACTCTCAAATTACGGATACTCTAAAGTTTTAATCCTATAAACCAGCCATTCAGTGTATTTACCTACAGTATCAACGCAGCAGGAATTCACAGGTTACATTCATGTAATCCAGTGTTACTGCTTTTTTTTTTTTTTTTTAATTTTATCTCATTGATATCAGCCTCCTACCACTGACTGTTTCTGTCAACAGTTGCTTTTCTGTTGCAATTCTAAAAGAGTTATTGCTCAAGGAGTGTTTGGCATAGTATTAAAAAGTTCTTGCTGCGGGGACTTAAGGTTCTCAGGACTGAAAGTTTCAGGATTAAATGTGCCAGGGAGAGAAAGTTGATTTATAAGTTTTAATTACTTACATGTCGAGGGGAAGAAGAGTCTGGTTGAACACTCTGCCAATAAAAAAAATACACAGGTGAATTCACTAATAATGTTGATGCCTGCAAAATAATTTTGGAGTCATTAGCATTCAGAATTCCCTTTAAGGCATACTAAAAAAAACTGCTATCATGTGTTTGGTTAAAAAAAATAAATAAATAAAAATAAACTGCTTCTTTGCAACAATGGTTCTGTGTTTCACTTTTAAGGTCAGGTCTGACCATGTTGTGGTCTTAACTCACCTTTAGTAAGGAATACTGGCAACTTGCAATGACGAGGCAGAACTGAAAGACCCAGATGTCAGTGAAGAAGCCGTTGACCAGCAGCACTGAACCCAGGAAGGCCACCAGGACAGCCAGCACTACTGCCAGCACATTCTCTAAAACCTCACGGTTCCTGTAACACAACAGAGAAAAGTCAACCCAGGAGTGCGTACAAAAGTTCTTGAACGTGAGACTAAATTTCCCTTGTGTGTAATATTTAAATCAGTTTTGAAAAACATCAGACAATGCCAAGAGAAGTAAAAGAGGGAAAAAAAAGTGAAATGTTAAAATATAAAAATAGTATTGCACAGAAACATCTTCAATAATATAGAGAGCATATAAGAAAGCATGTGGTCATGATGGCAAGACTCAAAAGTAGTTCTAAAAATGGGTGTTAAGCCTGCATTTACAAAGGGATGATCTAACAGAGAAGCGAAAACTGTTTCAGAGTCTGGAGAACTGGCATCAATCCATGCAGTGCTTTAAACTAAAGAAGTTTAAAATCCATTTATGTCTCACTGGTAGATATGGTCTTTCCTTTTGGTGCCAGTGAGGAGCCTTGCAGCTGCATTTTGGATGAGCTGCAGGCGAGATAAGGCCAACTGACTATAGGGCTCCCAGATAAAGAGAATTACAGCAATCAAGACAAGAAGAAATAAAAAAATAAAAACACTGAACAGCAGGGTTGACTTGCTTATCAAATTTAAAAGCCAGAATGAAGACTGACAACCAAATTCCCCCTATTAGTATTTACTATTTACATCTGAGGACAGCTGAGCCGTGGGTCCATGTAGCTGCATGTAGCAGATTTTGTTGAGAAGATTTATATTATATTTAGTGCCAGTCAAAAATTTGGACACATCTTGCCATTCTTTTGAATGAGAAAGTGTGTCCAAACCTTTGACTGGTACTTTATTATTTTATATTGTTATATTTTCTAAAAATAGAGTAAAATAGCAGCAGATATGAAAAAGAAAAGATTTAAATAGGGCCTAGGATGGAACCTTGTAGTACTCCATAGTTAATCCCTACATGCCATAAACAGGCCTGAGATATAGCAGGAAAAAATCTCAACCCTGTAACCACTTCAGACAACAATTAGTTTGTACTCTTTTGAGTTCTTTACAAGCTGACAGATGTTATACAAAGTTTAAAATACACATATATTTTCCAAAATTCACACTGAGAAGTTTAGTAAAATCTGAGCATTTTTTCTGTTGAATCTCCCATTTGGGTTTTTAAAACTCCAACAGAGCTGAATACTAACATTTAGTTAATGAGAAAAAGAGCAGAAAACTTGCTGATCACGGCCAAAGGAAAATGAAATGTAGTGTTGAAATCTGCAAGCTTGCAAATCACAAGTAGGACGTAAGGATGTTGTTTTCGTTGGCTACAATATCTCCCACTTGGAGTCACAAATTGCATAATATGTCAACATAAGTATAAAACATGGCAATAAATGATGGCTTCCTTTCCGTACCTGTCAAACAGTGCCAGCAGGGTGAGCCGGTCAAAGTGCAGTCCGACCCACAGGTAGGGCAGAAGCCACAAGCGATAGTACTGCCTGGCTTTGCCGGCAGCAGTGGTGGCTGCAGAGTCCTCTTGGCCCGGTGGTGCATCTTGAAGCTCCGGACTCAGATCCCCGTCCTGCTGCTCCAGCAGCTCTGGGTCCATCGTCAGCAGACGGTTCAGACGGATCTGAGGGAGGGAGAACTGTCTCACAGTCAGAGCTAGGTGAAGTCAAGGCAAAAGATATTCATACTGCATTTTGTACAATAATACAATTCAAAGTACTTTACAAACCTAATTTTTTAAAAAAGAGATAGAAATAGATAAACACAGGAAAAAGACTACGCCACTGCCACCCCACCCACCCCCAGCCATCTGGATTCTCATTGCAGAACTGGTTAACAAGCCAACACCAGATGATTAAAGACATCATTCTTGCTCATGTAGAACAAGCATATCAGTTTGTAGGTGCCAGGCTGCAAAGGGCTTTGAAATCCAATAAAGAAATGTTCAAATTTGGTTAAGGGGCAAACTGGTAGCCAATGTAGTGATTTTAAAATGAGTATAATATGATTTGTTTTTGATGTATGGTCAAGAAGAGGAAGAGGAGAACAACCAACCTCAGAGAAAAAAAAACAGTCATGAAAATGAATAAATAGTGCAGAGTACCAACAATAATATGCAAACAGACTGAGTCAGGAGATGAAGAAAAACATGCTTCTGTCACAGTCTGTCAGTCTTCAGTCTCTCTGCAAGTCTTACTCACTCTGTCTCTCACACACTATACACACACACACACACACACACACACACACACACACACACACACACACACACACACACACACACAACAGCTCACTGGTTGGATACTCACCAGGTCATGAGGGTAAAAGCGAACTGAGGTAGAACTGGAGAGGTGGGAGTCGGTGTCCCTGCAGGGTCATCAGACAAAATGAGAACATTGATGAAGGAAAAGCATCTGATGCACTTACTGTATTAAATCATGATTAATTTCCTGATGACCTAAAACTAAATAACCAATAGGCTATTTGCTTTGCTTTTGTACGGTACGTTTTTTTTTATTTTATTCTGCAGACACAGCTACTGTAAGTGATTAGAAAGACAACAAGCTCATAACAGCAGCCAGATGGTGTATTTTATCATATAAAAAACAAATGAGATTAATTGTCAGTTTGACACTAACCATACGTTATTGGAGGCTCGTCTGGTTGCAGGTTCAAAATTGACCAGGGACATGTCACACCCGCCAGCCTCGTACAAGGAGGGAGTGAGTTTTCCTGAAAAACACACAAAGAAAGAGAAAGAAGCACAGTGAGTCCTCAGAAATCATTAGCAAAGCGTGACTTTGTCCGTGGGAATAATTTCATTGAACTAGATGTTTACATGAAGGGGAATCAGATGGCTTCGGTAATATTACTGTGTTCATCTGAGATAATGAGATTACTGAGTGAATGTGCGTCCTTCCGAAGAGGCTATAAGCAAGTCAGTAATTTCCTGCTTGTCTTGAAAAGCAGTCAGGTTGTTCCCTTTGTGTTTCTGTTGCTTTAGTGGAGCTTTACTGCAAACTGTTCCTGAGATGAGATATGAAACCTGAATATAAATGTAGCAGCCGTGAAGCCCCGCAACTACCTTTACTCAAAAACCATCTGATAGAAAGGCTTATTTTAAGTATGTCCACAAATCTTACAAACACAACAGTACAGATTACGAAAATAACTGATGTGACAATAACTCCTCTTACAATTTTAGGTTTTTTTCCCCAAATACTGTACTTATGAGTGCTGCAAAAATAAGTATTGTCGAATCTTAAGCAACAAAAACAGATCAAGTATCCCTAGGGTTATCCTCTGTCTCAAAACTTTTATGGTACATTTTCCTCCAGTTTGTCAGTTAGAAAAATAGAGGTTCCATGTTTTTTTTCCAGGGAGGCTTGTGCAACAGAAAATTTCAGAAATTCCTTTGAGCCTTGAAATGCACTTCAAGATAAAATGCTATTTATTTAAGGATATTTGATAAGGATATGACCTTAGTTAAATTTGCGCAATACCTTTCTCTGAAGAAATCTTCAGAGAGCTACGAAGGAAAATATTTACTTGAGATGCTTCATGCAACTGCTCACAGATGCTTAGGAAACCCACGTCTCTCGTGCAGAGTTCTCACAATCACACACTGACATCAGGGGAGCAAGTAAACTCAACAAACTGTCCAACTAGTGAAATCATATGCGGATAAAAACAAGACATTAGTGCTCTGCAATTACAAACACGGAAACACACACAGACCACCAGCCTTTTTTGTAATAGAAAACTGCTCTGAGTCACATTATGCGAAGGAGTAATAATCCATTTACCATGGTAAACTGGTACAAAAATCTTTTTTTTCCCAACCATCATTATGTTCATTGATGTCCTGAGGATCAGCAAACATTTGTATTTATGCATGGGCGTCAACAGAAATCAGTAGTAACGCTCTGTTCAGCGCAGGGTGTGGGAAGGCTTTGACCAAAGGGTAACATCCACATCCAAGTGAGGTCAACTATTGGCTGCAGATACAATATCACAGACAGAGATAAATGGAGCATAGATAATTGAGCTTGGCTTTGACTGATCGCAACAGTCCACCAGCCGTGGATAATAGAGCTCTGCTATGACTGACTGCAGCAGTCATATCTGACTGGCTCTGTTCAAGCGATTCCAAACCATTAAATCCACTGGAACAACTTCCTTACCGGAGCATATAAAACCAAAACAATAAACCAAAAGACAATGCAAAATTCCAATGTGTCACACAGATCCACTTCCCCACAAACTACCAATCCAGCACTGCTCCCTGGGAAATTCCATTTTCTTAAAATGTCAGCTCTCCTCATGCGCTCCCTACCGAAGTCATCCTGCAAGCTGGTAGTGCCAACCGTTGAGGCCTTGTCCTGAGAACCCTCCAGGTGTGTGCTTCCATTCCTGGCCAGCAGGGAGGCGCTTGCGCTCAGCACGGTCACCTGGGACGGGGTTCTAGATGGCTGACTTTTCACCTGGGAAGTAGAAGGCTGGGAGGCCTGGCTGAGAGCCTCCTGAAGACTGTTGGAGGAGAAGGGAGAAGGGGATGAAATGAGAAGTGGTGGAGACCAGGAGGGGGGGTACTGTTGATATACAACATCAGCACAGGGGAGAGGGGTGATGAGACAGGTAATTTCACAATAGAGGGATTTCAGGTGATGACATGCATATTCTGGTTGCCATAGAGGAGGTCCTCTACTGCAGAGCAAAAATGCCTGAACAGAGAGGCTGAAATAAGATATTATTGTGAATTTCTGTCAACAAATTTATAATATAGTCACTTTTACATCTGACTTGTATCACGTCATTTGTATCCAATCATCAACATGTTGCCTTACACAGAGGCAAGGGGCTAGAGACATATTATTATCTGAGTCTGAGAGACTAAACACATCTCAACAATCTTTATCGCGTTCTTTTTTCATGTTTCACATTTAAAATTATTTGCAAAGTTCAGGTTGACCTCCATGATGGCACCAGAAATGGATAAGATATGTGGCATTAAGTGAAACTCCTTTGCTAGAAAGTCTCACAAGACTTCTAAAATCTATAAAGCAAAGTCATTGTGACTTAGCTCTCCTTCCTTTTGACTAGAACCTGCTCATAGAAAAATCTGCCAGTAGTTTATGTACCCTCGGGATACAGCATGCTCGATCATTCTCAGTGAGGCTAATGAATCCCCACTGGTTGATGAGTGAATTAAGAAAACATACTAATATGCAGCACTCCTCCTCTATCTTAATATTAATCACCATATTTTCAGCCTTCATAAAGTAAATAATCTTGCCTTTGACATAACATAAAGTGTCTGATGCACCACTGAGAAATTCAAAAAAGTATTTGGAGTGAAGGGACAGGAGAGGGCGGAGGGATCAGTAGAAGAGGGAACGATTTTGTATTTTGCAAGTTTATTGACCCCTGGCAGGCTGCTCACTTGTTTTCCTTGCTTAACATTTTTCAAGGCTCAGCATTTGGAAATGTGACCTTGCAAGATGGATGCAGGAAGACGTAGAGCCTTGGCTGGAGGTGAAAAACTGTTGGCATTTGTACAACAAAACTGGGGGAGTTATGGTGTACAGACGTCACGGGAGTATGATGTCCATCCACAACATAAGGCCAGTGGAACATAAACATTCAGCTTTACACATTTTTTTGTAGTGTTAACAGTACTTAAATTGCAACATTACATGCAGTAATACAGTTAGTTTTTGAGATATACCTCTGAGGGATTTTATGCTCTGCTAAACTGGCGGAGGGATCATACAAACTGTTGCAATGAGAGAATCTGTGACCTTCTAGTTACAGCACAGTCTCTCTAATGAAACCTACAGTCTCAGGAGTGACGGTTCATTTGTATTCTGCAGGGCAGAAGTCAATCATGCCAGGTCACTGTCATCTTGGACAGCAAGGATTAAAATACATCTCTGCCAAACATGGACTTTAGTTTTCAAGGTTAGGTCCCACATAAAAGTTAGAAACACGCACAATTTGACACAACTCTAAAACAGTGCGGTGAGACGGTGATGCGCCCATTAAAACAAATCAGAATGTTTATAGATATATATATACACACACACATATATATAGCACCAGTCTAAAGTTGGGACACTGTGGGAAAGTTTGAGTCACTTCCATTCACTTGAATGAGAAAGTGTGTCCAAACTTTTGACTGGTGCTGTATGTGAAAATTAATGTTAAAAAGAAAAAAACGAAAGAGTGCAAATTTAAAAATATCCTCCTCCTGTGAGTTACTGACACACAGTTTAAAATGGAAAAAGCTGGAGTCTTCAAATCTATGTATTAATAAAAACAAAATATATTAGTATATAGTGCTGTATATATTCCTGATGGCAGCCAACTTAAACCATTGATTTTTACAATTACAAATATCATCTTCATTTCTCTTGTTTTTTTTTTTAAAAAAAAAAAAAAAAAGAAAAAAGGGCAAAGCAGAGTGATACAGCAGGACTCTGTATTATTGAAATCATGCACAGTTCTGAGAGGAGACGGTATGTCAGCCAAGTAGATTAGTCAGACCTTGTGGCTTTGTGCCTTTAAGTTTGTAAGGACTCCATTCTTTGATCCGTAAACAAAATGGGGAATTTAAAAGATTAGATGGCATGATAACAGCATGAAAAAGTGAAGTCTTGAGAAAAAGGAGGACGAAAGACATCACATGCAGAGTAGAGACACCCTTCCAGTGATACATGCTGTCTTGCACTGTCCCAGCATGCATGGCAGAAGACGCAAATTGGTTGTTGGATGTAGGGCAGGGAGAGGGCGCCACCTGGTAACATGCTCACACCAGGCAACAAAACGGACAGAAACGATTCCCTGCTCCATGCACGGCGTACCTGAGAGGAGATCCAATGAGAGAGGTGGGAGGAGTGGGGTTACTCCCTGCGTTGTGCCGCCGCCGCACCGCCTGCCGACGAAACGTGCTACGCTCACGCCGAAATATGACCGTCTCCTCGCTCCCTGGGGCTGTCGTGGTGAAAAACATGGTTGGCCAGTCAGCGTGGATGTGTTTCCTTTGTTTGAGAGCTTGATGTGGACACATGTAGGAGGTGATATTTCCATATATTATCCTAAGTTTCAGCTATGTTTTTTTGAAAACAAAGCAACAACAAAACCAAATCTGCTGCTTAAACTTCAGACTGCTACTGAAGAGTTTCTCCAAGATAAGAGCAACCAATGAAAGCACGGCACAGGCACTACAACATGACTGACAGACCAACACTGACAGACCAACACAGACTTCCTGTCTGTATCTCTCCTGCTACTATCAAATAAAAGCTCTAAAATATTTCTTCCCCACAATGGGTGACAGTATGTAGCATGTAAGGAATCCAACATGTCATAAACGTCTTCATGTCTGGAATGGTGTGGCTCAGTAGACCATCATGTGTGGGTAAAGTGGACTGTGTGTTGGCATGTTTACGACATTAGACACACCTCCCTACTACTTCATGGAGTGTCAACGCACACTTAAGTGCTCAAGATTGCGAGTGTGAATGCTGGGATGGACTCCTAGACTGTATCCAACATCACTCCCTCATTCACTACCATAATGGAAACTATCCCTATTTAATAGACATTTACTAGTTTCATCTATACACTGTGAGCAATAAATTTGAGATTTCAGACACTTATGGATCATCATTCACAGCTGTAGTGTGGCATAACTGCTGTTTGCACATCTATAAAAATGTTAGGCATTGCATTGTGGGTTTCTTAAACTTTGAACACAGCACTAGCAGAAAAGGACCATAAACAAAAGAAAACAAACTTAAGCTCTGGTGAGATATGGTTTGCTTACTTTTTATTCTACTCCTGTGATGAAAAACCATTGGCATGTTTATCTCTGGCATGCTAAAAATGTAGCATGACAGTAGCGCAAATAGAGAAGACTATTAAAAGGCAGCAAAATGACTCAGCAGACTCTAGCTAAAGTTAGCTAAAGTCTAGATGAATTTAGCTAACATTAGCCACTGCACGTACTTCAACAAGTGGTGGTAAAATATTCAAGTGTATTAAATTTAGCACAAGTGAAACAGCTCATGAATGTGTGAGAAAGATTGTGCTACTTCTTTACTGAAAAGACACAAAGGTTTGCTACAATAAATTAGTGTCTATAAATGGTCTGGAAGTCCAGTCAAGGAAAATGTTTAACCAACCAACACTTGGCTCACTTGATTTTATTGCAAATGAATTCACCCAGGTGAAACTGACTGCGATCTCACAGGTTAATAAAAACCAAGACGGCAGGGATCAAATGATAATTAACCACTAATTATGAAAGGTTTCCTGCCAACAGTTGACATGTCCAAGCATATCCTGGCTCTAATATTGTATATCCCGAGAGGTGTGCACTGTAGAGACAATCAACACTGTGACAAAATGTCCACAATACACAGAAGTCAAAAGAACAAGAACCCAGACAGTCAGGAACCCAGTGAAAATACAAGATATTATCCTGAAAGTTTGAAGAATGTGGGGGAGGGATTGTCTATTAGACTCAGTGTGTATGACACTAATAAGAGAGCTGCTGTTTGTCTAACCTCAGCACAAAGCACACACTGTGCCATCATGCTAATGGTGATATACACAAGGAACATTATGCTTGGGTCAGGATTGTCACTCCATGGAAACTCACCATGGTTACACTGAATGAGCAAGACAGACAACATCTCTTATGCAGCCACACACACACACACACACACACACACACACAAGCAATAATGAAGCAAGAATTTTGTCTGGGCTACACCCAACGCAGTCTCAATGTTGTCAATTCTACCACTATGCCCCTGCCAACAGGCCAGAAAACAGCTATCCAGTAAAATGAGCATGATATATGGTTTTCAAAACACAACCAAAGCATCATTCAGTTTTATTTAACTAAACCTTATCTGCAAAACAAACAAAAAATAACAAAACTAGACTAATAAATGCTGCTATATTCTGTCTGGGATCATGTCAGTATGATACAGTTCTGGTGATAACTGACAACTGGAGTAATCAGCACTGTCACATCTGGATTACCACAGGATTAAACTAAAATAAAACATTCCTGTGATGTATTTTAAAGTCACTACACTGACAACATAAAATGTGAACTATTACCAGCAGTAAGCCAGACAGAATGCCATGTGTTCACTATGTTAGGGCGCAGTGTGTGGTACATACCCCGCAGGGAAGCAGCAGTGGCATCCTGAGGCTCAGTGAAGGCTGCCTGGTTGGGCAGACTGTTTCTGGAGCGGGTCACTGACTCCAGCTGGGAGGCCCGGCCCAGCAGGGATGCCGCATCCAGGACTTCCCCTTCTTTGGCTTCCAGGTCCGACTTGGAGGTGGTAAGGGGTCGAGGCCCAGCTGGAGCTCCTAGGCGGCTGGGGTCATTAAGGCAGGCGGCCGTGCCACTGTCCAAACTCAACACTCTGGCATGCGTTTTGGCACTGCCTGTGCTGGGGGTACGGCGAGAGGTGCGCCGCTTCCCTCCAGTTCGCACTACTGCCTCAGATCCTGCCGCAGCTTTTACTGTGGAGGAGGAGGCTGCGTTGGCTGCAGTGTGCTTGGCTTTCAGGGCCCTGTAGCGGCCCTCTGGTGAGTGGCAGGAGCGGGAGGTGGTGCTAGAGGAGCTGTCTGTGCTTAGGTGGTGGGTGGAGTGGAGACTGGAGGCGCAGCTGAGTTCACTCTGATCGCTGGAGTCCTCCTCTCCACCCCCAGTAAACACAGCACTACAAGGCTTGGCCATACCACGCAATGACACGTAGTCCCGGTGACGGCTGGCATCAAAGCTACTTGCCCTTTTCTTGCCAGTCCGTCGACGTCCACTGCGTCCTGTCGACAGGGAAGAAGTCCTCTGAACAAGGTTGGCTGACTTTGGTTGGTCGTCTTTTACCTGCTCCTGCTCTATGGCCACTCCACAAGTTGAGCCATCGGCACTGGTCCTGATGCCAGGCTCTTCCTGGCACCTGCTAGGTTCTACAAGCTCTTGGGCTGCTGAGGACGGAGTGTCAGCAGGTTGTTTAGCAGTCAGTTCATTGGCATGAGGGTTTTTATTGGCCTCCCTAGAAGGTAGGTTGCTGAGGCCTCGAGAGCTAATACTGCCAAGGCTAGAAGTCCTGCCGTCTACGGAAGCAGACGCAGTATCTCCTCTGTCCCGTACACGCTCATCCCCTGAAAGTGAGAGTAGGCTCTCCACATGTGTAGAGCTGGTCTGTTCACTGTGGAAGCTGCTGACAGTGCTGTTGGTGTCCCTGTCTGTGCCACTGCAGTAGCTCTCAGTTGAGCCGCTACTACGAGTACTCAGGCTCCGGAGGCTATCAGCACTGCGCTCCCCTCCGTGGGACTTTCCTCCTCTACCGGAGCCTTTCCCACTCCCACCAGCTTCCACCTGGTACAGACCTGAGCTACCTTCCCCGGCCTCCCTGGAGGCTGAGCGGGCTACTCTGCGTGGTTCTTTGTGTCTATAGCACTCTATTCCCGATGTCGAGGCCACAGCTTGGTCCTGCTGGTACAGCCGCTCAGTCCCCTCTCTGTCCGACAGCCCTGGCCTGTGTGGCCTGGCAGTCTCCAGCTCACACACAGGGTCAAGGCCACCTCTCCTTGGAGGAGGGTATAGAGCAAAGTCTGGTAGACACGGGTCAGGGAAAGCAGAACCCGCCGAGCTAGAAGTCCGAGGTAGGCCCCGAGAACGGAGCTCCTTTCTAAAGGTCTGAGATTGCATGGATGCATGAGTGGTCACCTCGGTGTCACAGGAAGAGTGTGACAGGCTGAAGTGATAAGCAGCAGAGTTACAGAGATCAGCAGGCTCTCTGGACAGTTCTGAAGGACACAAGGAGGTTGAGGGCTGCAAGGAGGCGAAGGAGTCATTGGGAACAAGGCAGTACATCTTTGCGTCTGATAGCAGATCTAAATGGATACAAAGATAAATATTAACAAGAGTGTTGAAATGTCAAAGCCAGTAACATAAGCAGGGTTTCTGTTTACAAGAGAGTGCTTGATTATACCATGATCATGACTGCAGCTCTCAACAAGAGTCAAACTGATGTCATCTGAAGTCTTTCCCACATCTCCTGCAAAGACAGGAAGAAAGCAATTAAAAAGATGACAGATTTAATCAATTATTAATACTTTCACAACCAGTATCTCCAGGCACCCACACTACACACGATTAAGTAATAGAAACTCCTGTCTTCTTCTCAGAAACACTACTTCTAAGAAGCAAGCTAAGCCCAGAAAAGATTTCTCGAATATCCCCAATGGGTGTTTAAGATAACATTTGAATAAAGATGTATCAGTTCAGAGTGGTGTTCTTTACAATTAGTGTGTCTCAACACTCTATTTCAGAGTGAGCATGATTTCCTGGGAGTTTGTGAAGGACAGTGTGAATGGATGGAACACTTAAAAGAGAAGATTAAAAAGCTAAACCCCAGCAGAGCCTTTGTTCAACTTCAGACCATTTCCTGTCATCACAAACTGCCAGCTAATTAGAATGGCATTGAACACACTCACTGAATTATTCAGACAACACAGCTGCCTCAGTACAACGGACCCAGTTCGCTTCTTCTTCTCTTCTTCTTCTCAGTGTTTCAATAAAGTCCTGGAGAACGACTCTCATGCATACAGCATATTGCATTTCTGTTTTTCAAACTCAGCAGCGCCTGTCTAAAGCTGCCTCATCTTAGCGTGACTGCTGAGGTCACGGTAGTGCTGAGTCAGATCTCATCTTCTGTGTAGCTGGGGTGATCATGGTCAGGGATGTGGTGATCCCGCAAAAGGAAAATTCATCACACAGGGTCACAAGACGATTGTAAAACATTAACTGAATTGTAATGTGCTTGTAACAAGTAATATTATTTTCACTTTAACTCAGCTGACTGACAGTGGAGTCACACAGGTGGGGAGAACAAGGATTTGGCAAATGATTTAGGTATATATGAGAAGGCAGGAGGTAGTCAGTTACCTTTGGCTCCTGTTGCTCTTCCATGGCTGGCCGCAATCTGAAATTTAAATGAAAAGATAAATTAAGCCATTTATCTTTTGGAAAACATCAAGTTATCAAAAGATAATCTCTAAAGCAAAATCATTCATGATGGCAAACTGACGAGGCGTGTGATCACTATGGAATACAACTCCAAAGAAGACACGATTTGTGTCTTGCAAACAGCCGGCGCCTCTTCACTGTCATCAGAGAGAAAAGTTTTGGCTTCTCTTCCTACTTGGTACACAGCAGCTGAGCATGTTCTGGCTGATTAGAGACTCAAGGACACAGTACAAAGACACAGAACACGGCACCCATGGGGATTCAGAGGTTAAATATATCTCACAGAATAAAACAACGAAATATCTTTGAATATTAAAAAGGAGATATCTGCTGACAGCAAGCTATGTGAGGACCATGCCTAATTAAAACACACACACACACACCTCCTTGCTCTAGACAAGCCATAATAAAAAAAGATAATTTTAAACTTTAACTTTTACACTTTAGGTTTGTCTAAGCTATATGTGTGCAGACATTACATTAAAATGGGGAAAGGACTAAAAGCTGTCAGGGCTCAGGACCTGATGCTTGTTTATGGAAAGATGCAGTTAATTGATCATTTATCACTTGTAACACATATAGTGATACAGAACAATGCTCTGAATAAATTGGAGGATACAAAAAATAGTTGTAGCCACCAGAAACATGAAGGTTCTGGGTGTGATCTTAAGTTTGTCAAAGGACAGTTAGGGTGTGTAGCTTTTTTTTTTTTTTTTTTACATCTTTTTCTGAATAAATGAGCCATTTTTATCAATTTTTCAATTTGTGACACATTTTTTAAAATCCTTTTTCCCCCTTTACATGTTTCTATGATAGCAACAGCAGAGACGTGGGGAATGACGTGTCCGGCTGCTAGAATCGATCAACGGATGTTGTGGCCATGTGGCATGTGTCTTGTACTAATCATGTACTAATCAATTAATTGTTTCTGTATAATACAGTAGTACACAGGGAATAATTTCAGACATAGACTCACTGGATGAAGGATACCATATTACAGGATCTCAAGTACAAGATGTACTGTTTACTGTGACCGTAAACAGTACATTGACAGTAAACACTGTTGGCTCAGTAATAAAATCATGTTGTTTTTCCTGGAAATTACATCTGAAAAAAATGGCGTTGTCTTACATTCAAGGACAAACCATAAATGTAGGTTTTGATGCTGTTCACATTTGAACTGCTACTGGTACCCAACGGTACCATTTTTCATCACTTTACTCTCTCTGTAATAACAAAAATGTAATTTCAGTCGTAAAGAAATATGTCCAAACTTCTCAATTTCAACATCGTTATTTATTTATAACATTTTGTTCTAACACACCACACAAAATCAACACAAACCCCTCCCTACCTCCCTCCCAAACCCATCTCTACAACCTCCAGCTTGTCACAGTCACCAGGGAATAGCGTGTTGTGTGTGTTTTGGAGGAAGCGCATGTGATATCCTTCCCAAGAACTAAGAGTCATAGCAGTGAGGTTAGTTACTAGTCGAGTTGGGAAAAAGGGGGGAAAAAAATGAGGGAAAACACACTTGCGACCGTTTTCGACTCGCTATGGTGCTGGACATTCAAGCTGTAGGTTTAGTGCAGGGGTTACACAGTCTCGCTCTCTCTCTCTAACGTATACTATCTCACCCAGATGCACACTTGTAAACTAAAAGTGATTTTTTTTTGAGAGGCTCATAAGGAATCTTTCACAACACAACCTGCTCTCAAGCTACCAAAATGTGGCACCAATTGAGCTAACGTGCTAGGTGCTCATTACTCAGCCCTACATAAATGTAATTAGGCATTCAACACACTTTATTTTTGTCTCTCTGTAACTGTCCCTGGCTGTCTTTCTCCGACTCTTCACCTTTGTGTAGAAAAGAACAAATGATGGTCGGTTAATACAGTATACTAATGGACTGTTTAATGCTGACTTTTTTCTGGGATGGTACATGGAATTATATTGTTTTTCCATGTTTGCTGTATTTGGTTTTAAGTGAGTCAAAATCTAAATTAGATTACTTTTATTATATGTATGCATTTGGGTTTTATAAATCAGGGTCATCTTATACTTGTCCCACTACGGTATACAGCATGCAGTAAACCAGTGCCCTGCTTACCTGCTGGTTTGACTCCACCCCAATATAGGAGTTTCTGGAACTGCAGTCGACTGGTGGAGTCTCTTGTCTGATAAAGTCTGACATCTCGATACCCCCTCCAGGGTCCCTGTACAGACAGACACATACACACACACACACACACTTGTATTACCAGCACATGAAAAAGCAAACTTCCTCCCTTGAATCTGGATGGATGGCACAGAGTGAAATGTGAGCATCCATTCTGTTCAGTTAGTCTGTCTGTCGGCCCTTTAACATCTCATTTACCTCCTTCTTCTTCACTCAGCCAACCTGACTCATTCTAGGGGAAAAACACATCACGTAACTTTATTAAGCAGGCCTGTATTTTACATCCTTTTTAAAAACTCTATGGAAACAGCAAAAAAAAAAAAAAAAAAAAAAAAAAAAAAAAGCAGATGAAAGCCTCCATGTAAATTTTCTCTAGGCCTATATTTAGCTCCGGACGTGCTTGTTTAACCAGTTGGTATGTTGAAACAAACAACTTGCAGGGGATTGTCTATAAATCATTTCCATATGCCAAAAATGTTTCAGAACAGGTCAAACCACAAATCAAACACTCCAAGTTATACTACAACACAAAGCGCAGAGGAAAAGGAGACTGGAAAAAAGTACCGGTGAAAGGAAAATGAGTGGGAGTTGGTGCAATAACACCTTAATCAACTTCAGCTCGGCTTGTCTGCTCTACTGTAAACTCAAACAACCTGGAATGTAACTCCAGATGTGCGGGCAAAGCTGTGACTGCAACTGCCCCTGTGGTCAAGAGCTCTCATTCTTCTCGCTGCCTTTCCTCTCTCTCTCTCTCTCTTTCTCTCTTTCTCTCAGCGTCCTGCTAAGCACTCTCTCTGGAATGTGAATATGAGTCACTTCTTCAAGTCATGGGCAGGAAAATGCTGCAACCTCACTGGCTTTGTTCCTTCTGAATGAGAGCTAAACCTCTATATTAAAAAAAAAAGAGACAGACGACTGGCATTCAGAGTCAGAGTTTAACACGTTACTTTGTTCTTTGTGATACGCGACACTATGTGTTATTTCTTGGTAACGGATGACGTTAAGCTTTTTCCAATTTGCATAATTCTTTAATATTGTTTCATTTTTTTGTTAAATGAAACAGGAGGCACCACAGTCGACCATTATACTAAAAATAACTCACATGCTAATGAGGTCATTAATTACCCTAAATAAAGCATTAATTAGCGCATGTTTCACTGTCAACACACCTGTCTTTAATAATGGGTTGCATATTGAACTGTATGTGCAAAGGAACCTGTGGTGTTAGAGGTATAACAACCGATTTTTTACAAGTTAATATTAATGTGTCTATGTAATAACAAGGCATTAAGGCGGGCACGAAAAAAAAAAAACAACTAGTTCCCACGAGAGAAGGACAATGTGTTTACAGCTGCTCCAAATGGACCACACTTTAAGGCAGGAGTGAAAAGCCTGCCAACACAGAGAGGGGCGAGACATAAAACAATCTTTCACAGAGTCATTCACAGAGTTTTGCGAAGACTCGAAAAAGTGCCAGAAATTGTGAGCGAAGAGCTAGATGGAGAGAAGGTCAAACCCTGCCGTCTCTCTCACCTCCGCACACCTGTTCCCCGTCGCTGTGTGAACTGGACATAATGATGAATTGGACTGCTGACATTGGAAAGGTGTGTAAAGGAGAGGGTTTCAGAAACAAACACTTGGGCTTGGAGCATACTGATGCCTTAAACATCACTCTAACAATGTAAGGCTCTGCATAGCATGTACTAAGAGCTGCAGTGCATAAAAAGTGACAACAACATTAACAACAACAACAAAAAAAAGTCAATAGTCTTGTAATACATTTAAAAACAATGCTTTACAACACACTTCTCGGCACAGACCATACTGATGACAAATAATGTAACAAGTAATTAATGTAGAAGTTATTTTCCCGGGGTGTCCTGCTGGTTCGTATTGCTCGGCTTGTTTCATGTCATCATTTGAACCCAGCCTACAAATCTCTGTCTCTATCATCATCATCTCTATCTGTCTCTATCAAAAGGTCAAATGAGGTAAAGATAAAAACCTTACAAAAGTGATTTCCTCCATCACTGCTGCTGGACGTGACTTAAACTGTCTGGAAGCCTTTAAGGCAATTTATTGATTCTCCTTGTAGCATCCTGAGTCTCATCTACACCACCGCTGGAGGACTAGACCTTTGACCTCAGAGCTAATAGACAACTCACAGATTAGATCACCTTTAAAAAGTCTTGACTCACTCCACAATCACGCACCATGTGACACTTCTCCATCACTGATCAGGAAGCGTGACATCTTCTACCTCTTGCAGAGATACTCCTACAGAGCCTTTCGCAGAATACTTAACTGCGACATCATCTGAGCAGTTTAGTTGTTCACCCTCTTTTATCCCTAGATATCCTCCGTCCGGGCGGTGGAGGACGCAAACTTACCCTGGGCCGTTGCTGTCCTCCCGTCGGGTGACACCACCGTCGTTAGCCCCCTCGGTGCCGCTTCTGCTGCCCTGCGTCTCCTTGGCTTGCTCCACCACCTCCCCTTCATCCAGGGCATGGTGGAGGCGGTAATTCACCGTCTTCAGCAGCAGAAACATGGCAGCAATCACACCACAGTAGATTCCCACAATCACCATGGTTGGCGGCAATGCCTGGGATTAGAGAAGGAAGCAGAAATTAACTGCGAGACAGAGTGATACTTAGATTATACTTATTAGGGAACTGGAGGAGCTTCTGATTGCACTCTTAATTTACCGTATGTGGCTCTCCACCCTTTTTTTCCCTCTCTCCCTGTCGTATCTTGTGTTTATTTGTTTTCCTTTATTTATCTCAAGGGTCGAGATCTGATTTGATTGCCATTATGTAATTTCATATCATAATTATAGTCTGAGTTTGTGCTTTGATTGTTTTGTTCTTCTTGAAAAGAACAGTAAAGAAAAGAAGAAGAAATGCATTTTTAGAAAAAAGCCCTCTCTAACTCTTTAGCTGTCATGTTTATCCAAAAAGGCAGTGAAACAGCAGGTAGGAAGTTCAATGTCTTGCTGAAGGACATAATGAGCGACAGCTGACACACATCACATGCTGACAGGAATTGAACAGATCAACTGTAACCAACTATTATATCCACATTCTTGCATATCCCCCGAAACACAGCTGGCAGAAAAATCAAATGTATTATTATTATTTATGACACATACGGGCATTACTGCATTCAATTATCATCTTAATGTCTCTATTAATTGCTTTCACAGAGCCGAGCACCTGTGTGTTTACCACAAGGTGTCTGAGCTCTCCAGCCTCCGTGTCTCTGTTGTCCTTGAGATATCCTGCTGCATCTGTTTGCAGTTATTACCGACACCAGCACCACTCAAACCTGTGGCGCAATATAAACCACAGAGCTGACCAATGTATTTCCACTCCAGGAATAGAACGGAAACCACAGACCAATTCGAAACAACAGCTTCTCGATATAGAAGTTAGTATGCTTAGCAAACAGCCATTTCCTGATACAAGTTTGTTGACAGAGATGCAAGTGTGTGAAAAAGAGAATCATTCTGTGGCATTTAAACCTGTCCTTGTAGTCCAGCTGTTCTGTTTCAGGGCAGTTTAAGTGTTATTATTTGACAAACAACCCATAAATAACAGGCACAAGCGAACTATACCCGGCACTGCTGATGGGTCAAGTCCTTTAGGGACAGTTAAGAGGGCATTGTCTAAAAGTAAACACATAATATACAGTTCCTTTAGGAAATAAAAGGGACAACAAAGACCTCATGTGACAAATGAAATAAGCACATAAAAGTCATTTGAGCCTCTACAATTGCCAGACTACTGTTACATCCTTGTCAGCTGTGCTCTTGCAGTCACAGCTGGTAGCTTCTGAAAACTGGTGATACCACAAATCACTACAGACAGGAGGAAAGCAACTAGATAAGAGGAGGGGGAAGGGAAATTAAATTCCATGATTACAGCCTGGCATGGTGTAATCGACTGATTATCCTTAACAACAGATCCTAACTGCATCATTCACAGTGATAAATAAACAGAATTTAAACAAAAGAGCTTTCTGGTCCCATCTAGTTAGTGGATGCTACACTTTAAAGGGGAGGCATTTAGGGATTATTTCGTTATTTTTGCCCTCTAAATCATGTTTAACCGCCTATAAATTCAACAACTTTGTGGTTTTGTAGATTATTTTAAATATAGTTACAATGTTCCGTTAGGTTTTGCTAGTTTAACGACACGTTACATTGTCTGCGCTCCAGATAATAGACCGAGACCGACCGTTAGTATCCTGTGGCAGCTAACCTAACGGACACTTGGTAACTTACGTTGTCAACAGTCATGACAAAATAAATAAATAAATAATAAATACACAAATACAAGGATTAAAAGAGAGGTTTAAAAAAAGTAACAGCACTCACCATGTAAAGTGTGAAGGGGAAACATAGCAGAAACAGCCAGATATAAAGATGTAAAGCGTTGACGAATGTATTTTGATCGGGGTCGTAGTACCACCCGCCTGTGATTGAAGCCCAGACCCCCTGCCTCAGGATCTGTAGTGTCTGCGACCCCATGTTGTTGTATCCCCTCCGAATCCGACCAACCTGGGGGTGACACGCTGGCTAGTCGTCGCTAAACATGACAAACGGTGCTCTGTTTTCAGACATTGGCCTGAAAATCCCCTCTGCAGCCATCTTCTCTGCTACTGCCGCTGCTAGCCAGCCAGCTGGGGCACTGTTTCCAGTCCTCCCAACCGAGGAGACTACTATCCCACCACGCCCTGCGAGAAGCTTCTTCTTCGTGGTATCAATATATAGTAGTAGCCATGGAAGCAGTCTACACCAAAATATCTTCAAACATGCATCATATAGCTGTGTGATGATTTCGTGGTTTTAGCTCCCTCTCCTGGGTGTAAATGCATATGTGGGGAGTGACAATGTATGTCTGACTTCATGCATGACAGTCAAAACACAAATACATGACATAAAATGTATTATTAGGTAATTAGAGGGTCGGAAACATATATGACCAAATGGCGACACCTGGTGATTTTACTCTCCCATTGCTTACAGAGACGAATGTGAAATAAAGACATATTCAGATCACTTACTAAAGTAAAAGTGCCAATATAGCAATGTAAAAATGCTCCATTACAAGTAAAAGTCCTGCATGAAAAATCCTACTTAAGTAAAAGTACATAAGTATTAGCGGTAAAATGTTAAAATATTGCAGTAAAAGTAGTGGTTTTTCCTCTGACTAATATATTATTATAAATGACATCATTAGATTATTAATACTGAAGCATCAGTGCGTAAGCAGCATGTCACTGTTGTAGCTGCTGGAGGTGGAGCTAGTTTCAACTACTTTATGTACAGTTAGTTAGTTTAGTCCAGTGGTTCTTAACATAGGGGTCAGGCCCCTCTAAAGGGTCACCAGATAAATCTGAGGGGTCTGGGATGATTAACAGGAGAGGAAAGAAGACAAAGAAGACTTTTTCTCTAATCTTTGATTTTTGGTGAAACATTGGATCATTTGAACATTTATTGAAATTAAAGCATGTGAGAAGTTTAGAGGGAAAAATCACTATTTGGTGGACCTGTTAACAACTCATAGACATCTGAAATGTGACCTTGATTACACACTGCTTTTTGTAGATGTCAAAAGACAAGAAGGGTGGAAACCACTGGTTTCATCTTTAACAATGTGTTATAACAGCTTTTTATATTATCCATTGTGTCAAATCTTCATCTGAAAAGTAACTAAAGCTGTCAGATAAATGTAGTGGAGTAGAAAATATAATATTTCCCTCTGAAATGTAGTGGAGTGGAAGTATTATTATTATTATTATTAAGACTAAATAAATACCCTGGGTTTAAATAAATACACTACTGAAAAACTGAGCAAATGTACTTTAAAGTATCAAAAGTACTAATTCTACAAGAAAATATCCCCTGTGACTGGTCTATTAATATATATAACATCATTACATTGTTAATAATGATACACCAGTGTGTAACTGGCATTTCACTACTGTAGCAAGTTGAGTTGGAGCTAATTTTAACTGTTTTATTTTCAGACCGGTAGGGTAGTCTGGTGGTTCCCAGCATAGGGGTAATGCACCCTTCAGTGGGTCACCAGATAAATGTGAGTAGTCAGATGATAAAAGTTGCAGGAAAGAAGAAAAAAGAAGTTTTCATACACACAAAAATCTGTTTTTGTTGTGAAATAGTGGATGATTTGACTTCTTGGTCCTTGGAGAAAATGGAAATGAAAACATGTGAGAAGTTTAAAGAGGAAACTGTTAACAAAGCTCTTTATCTGTAAAGTAACCAGTAACTCCAGCTGTCAGACA
This sequence comes from Euthynnus affinis, assembly GCA_029490765.1. Lineage (NCBI taxonomy): Eukaryota > Metazoa > Chordata > Actinopteri > Scombriformes > Scombridae > Euthynnus > Euthynnus affinis. Next base: position 20,985,961 of record CM055851.1, read on the forward strand.
AATGGAGTAAAAAGTACAGTTTTACATTAACCTTTAACATCCAATTAATCAATATTTAATTGAATATGATTTCATTAGTACATCCAGGTTTGACAGCAATTATTGAAAAAAAGGCCAGGATGCCTTTAACTATCATTAAAGGTGCTTAGAAAAAAAAACAGTAAATCACAAGCATTTCAGCCCTGAAGTGATGAGTTCTTGATCATCTGACAGCATTAAAATTATTTCACTAACATTTAAGATGATATTTTGCTCAGAGGATGCAAAAACTTATCAAGCAAAAGTGGAGACTGTTACTTGTCAACAATAAAAAAAACACATCAGGATACAGTAGCTGATACTTTTAATACAAAAAACCCAAACAAAGCAAGATATTAAAGTGGAGAATTCCTTTCAAAAAGCAGTTGAAAGTGTATGTAATCAAACAGTGGTGCTCAGGTCAGGAAGCGTTCTTCCTTCCAGAGGAGATGATACATTTGTGACACATCTTCCTGTAAAAGCAGAGCGGGAATGAATCGGTCCTCTGAAGTTGCCACAACACAAACATAACGCTGATGTCACCAGTAAACCCGACACCGATGCTGATGTCAGCTTATCATCAAAAAAAAAAAAAAGAAAAAGAAAAGCTGCATCCTTAGTGTACACACAGCGAAATGCCCGCTGACATCATGCAGTTAACCCCTGTTTTCGTAGTACAGCTGCCTGAAATGTTCATGATGCCAAACCTCTTTAGTGCACAAGACTAAGGTTACAGTATAAAAGTAGTCTTGGCACTGAGACAGACAACTGCCAAGTTCACTTTTAGCATCCTGTCAACTGATCGAATGAGCGGAGCGGCAGATGATCTTGCAATTTTAGAAACTGAACAGAAATTCTAACAATCTTCAACTGTTCTTCCGGTTAGTGCTGTAGGACTGTTCGTTGTATTGCTCCAGAGTGTGAGGGGAACGGTTGTCACTGTAGCCTCGCTCGCTTCTCAGGAGGCGGCTTGCTTGGTGGAGCTGGAGCGGAGGATTTTGTGGCTGGCTCCCTCTCCTCTTGTTTGACAGCTTCTGTGGGAGGTTCAGGCTCCTTCTTCACTTCGACTGCAATACGAGTAATAAGAGTATACAATTAGAGGGAAACTCACTGAATTTGTGGATGTTTTCCACTTCATTTACACTAAAATATGAACACAATCTACCTTGAAAATTAAACGTCTGAGCTAAATTTATATTAATTAAATTTCTGAATGTATAGGCCATATAACCCAGAAGCACAACCACTTACGCAGAGACACAAAATTTAAATGCAAAAGCAGAGAATATACAGACTTTGACACTAAAAATTATGTAACTTTAAGATCTGAATATAATTAGATGTTATAATCATCAAGATCATACCTGGAATAGGCTTCTCGCCAGGCTTAGGCTGAAATTGCAGAAAGAGAAAAAATCATAACATATCATCTCATATCTAGGAAAAGTTCCAGGGAAAAGGCTGAGAAGACTGTACATAAATATCTTGAGTCAGTATAACATGTACCTGGTAGAAGGTTGGCGGAAATTTGGACCTGAGGTCCATAAGGAGAGTGTCTACACGGTGTCTCTGAAACAGTGAACTAGGCTCCTCTTTCTTCTTCGTCTTAGGTTTGGCTTTTTCTGTGGAGAAAACAAAGCATTTTGTTAATCAGGTTTTGCCAAAATCATCATGTCAAACTTGAACTTGCTATTGCTGTTATAAATATTCCAGGATTGTAGCTCTGGCTTTTGTACTCCTAAGTATTTGATTAGTTTGGTACATTATGGTTAGTATCACAACATACTCAGTGTTGCACTGCTGAAATGAAGTGCCAAAAACCCTGACCTCTCTCCTCCTGGTCCTTGAAATGCCACCAGTATCCTTTAGATGGGTGATAGCGACAATATGACATGGCCTCATCAAACGCCGACTGGATTCCATGGACAGCAGAAAGCTAAAATAGATATGATTCATATATCTTAAGTTTTACATACTTAAAATCTCCCTTCAATAATCTTTCACTGTTTTAAGTGTATCATAAAAGATCATATTATAAATTCTCACCACTCTGGAGCTGATTACTGTTCCCAAGTCTGGGGCCTGATACACCACTCCAGCTATGATGTAGTAGTCAGCCAAGGGAATCGCTAAGAGGGTGGAAACATACAGTTATGCAAGATTGTGTGTGTGTGTGTGTGTGTGTGTGTGTATAAACATCTATTACTTTTCGTGACAGTAAAAGTCAGTAAGGTGGGATTGATTACAAATCCAATAACTGGTGTTTAAACAAAAATAATACAACAGTTCTTGAATGTTTTGTCACCCATGACAACATTTATGTTTCTGGATAATGATAAAGAGGACATCCAGTTGTCAGTATGTACAACTAATTCTCCACTGAAGCATTTCCCCTTTACTTCAGTAAGTGAATTCTTAAGGTGCAACATTACTCACATTGTGTCGGTGACTGCCTCTGTTGTTTACGGATTATATAAAGAATTGGCTCCTGCGCATGAAGAAGAATGTACTCCACTCCCACCATCTGACTGAAAATGATACAGAAACAATGTTTGCATTTAGTTTGGCATGTAACTCAATGATACAACAGAAAATATATTTCTGGCCTTTTTTATTTATCAATGTGTTGTATTTGATTTTATTAATGTACAAGGTCCACACGTTGATTAAGTGCCATGAGTCTTACGTTGCATTGAGTATCTTCTATTGAGCCAATCCTGCTATTAGTTTACTGTGACACTTAGTCCTTGAAACTAAATTGCCGTAAGAAAGGGACTGTCTTGCTGAACAGTGCTTCACCAGAATAGCTGTTTGCTAACAATAAACCTTGAACCTGGATTATTCATCCTGCCACCCATCACATTTCATCTTTATTTACGTGCAACTATTCACAAAATCCCACCAAATCCCACTGTGCACTATGAACTTACTTCAGATGCTCCAGAGTGAGCCGCTGCATCTTCACTACCTCATTATTACAGGTTCGGTCATAAAAGGGGTTGCTCCTCTCAGAGAAATAGTCCAGCACATTTCCAGGGTTAAGAATAGGCACCCAGCCGCTGTCCACCCAGGAAATCCCGAGAAGGTTGTCTGCAAATTGAACAATGATTCAACATTAAATGAGAATGTTTACTAATATGCTCAGCTGAGATCACGCCAATTTCAGTGCATTTACATTGGTTACATATGAGGTTTGAATTGATTTGAGTACTATACTGAACATTTTTATAGCTGTGTGATTAATTGGGCACTAATATGCCACACATCATACTAGCACCTGTCACTTTGATGTGGCAAAGAGTTTAAAACAAGGTAGCTTCAATTAGGACTTTACCTTCAGGGCTGGAAGACTTTGGAAAACTTAGCTAAACCTTACTTTAAAAGAGCTAGCTTTTAAGATATGATGTTTACCTCCCTCTAATTATTGACTGAGCAAATATGTTCTCGTTGTTTCTTGGCTTTATTATTGGTTTTAAGTATTTAAGCTGAAACCCACTATTTTCATGATTTGTTAATCGGTTGATTATGTCCTTGATTGTTTGGCCCTTCAAATGTCAGAAAATAGTGAAAAATGCCAGTTACAGTTCCCAACAGCCCAAGGTGACATGTTTGTTTATTTTGTCCAACAAACAGTCAAAACTCAAAGATATTCCTCGAATAATCCTCAAATTTGAGAACTTGGAGGCAGAAAATGTTTGTCGTTTTGTTTAAAGTTTTAAACGTGTGCAATATTCTGTAAAGATAGCCATCGATAACGCCATCAAGATAAAAGCCAAATTAAATTTATTCTCATTTATGCCCGAACGAGAAGACCGCTGATTGTTCAGGTTTGTGTCTCTCATGTATTAACATAACAACTAACTGTCAGTAAACTAACGGTAATGCTAAAGCATACAAACTGGGGCTAGAATTAGATATGAGAGTGCTGCCAGTACTTCAGAAGCAGTGACTACTAATTATTTACCAATAAATGAACAAAAGCACCAAAGATATTTAACACCAAATGCCACTAATAGAAGGATCATTTAATGTTATTCCCTATCATGTCATATATCGAGCTTCACTACCGTTACGAGATATTCGCTAACGTTAGCTGAATCAGATGTCTGTAGCCTAAATTTAACGTTAGCGTATGTAAAATAAATCTTCCTCGGTCTGCATTTAACGTAACTGTCCTCCACATGTTTAAATTGTATGTTTGTACAAAAAAATGAGCCAATCCTAACAAATAACTAAACAATAATAGTAATTAAACGGGGGAAATGCTAATCGCTGCTACAGTTAGCCGCTAGCACTAAAATAAAGAAGTCTTCATAGAAGATTTATTTTATCACAAAATTTCGAATGTACGACGTCAATCGTTAACTTATTACATGTGGCCACTACAAAAAAAGCCCGAAAATATTCTTTTGTAGATAATCAAATAATACAACGGTGATTAGCTACCTCTGAAATCCACCGACGCCATGATGTAAACAAATCGTCTCACAATGATTACGTATTCAACTGCTCTGTTTCAGGTCGTAGTTTGATGACGTATATTAATTAGTTAAATTGGAATAAAGCGGACAGATGAAGTGTGAACAAAAAGTGTAGTAAATGAATTATATAAAAAAACAACTAGTTTACAAAAGAGAGACACCACTGTAATTATTTTACTACTATTTTTTAATTTGTTTTCTTTTATACACACATAAAGACACAAAAACAAACGCACAAATGCAAAATGTCATAATTAACTCCAGTGTGTTTTGGTTTTTGTGTCTAATCTGGCTGTATTGTATCTGCACTTTAATTTCACGCATCATTCAACTGAATTTGTATTTGAGACATTGTGTTTGTGCATGTGTGCATCTTTCTTGACATCACCGGCACACCCACTACTCCTTTGTGGCTAATTAAAGGCACATGATATTAAAAAAAAACAAGCATACTTTTAATGTTCCAATAACCAGTCATATTTATTAACTGTCCTGGCTTTCGTTTATGGTCAGCAATGCAGCATTTGCTCCAGAGAGCTGAAATTCCAGAGACACACCCAGACAGCTGAGTTCACTGCCCTGAGAGTGTGACAGAACAGATGGATTTGAACATAGTGAATAACAAGCTTACAAACACACACACACACACACACACACACACACGCACACACACACACACACACAGAGAGAGAGAGAGAGAGAGAGAGAGAGAGAGGCGACCTTATTCATCACCTGGCTGCCTGAACCCCTCTCATAATGGAGCATAATGGAGGCTCGCATCACCCTCTTAACCTGTATAAACTCCAGTTTGGATGACATCATAGCCGTCATTAGGGACTTGTAGCTCGTCGTCATGTGTCTGTCCAAACTGGCTGCGCAGAAAGCGAGCAGTCAGGGAGAAAGGCAGACTGCTCGGGCGAGAGGAGACAAGCTGGATGATCTTTATCTGATACATCTGAGTGGACATGACTGACATGACTGCATTCCTCCAATTTGAGATAAGAGCGAGGCACTGCGCTCTCATCAAGAACTTGCATGGATGACACAGAGAGATATAATTAAATGAGAATTTAGAACGACATTTTAATTATTTTATTATGATAAATGAAAAACAATGCAAGAAGTGCATGATATACATCAAAGTCTAGCTAATTTTTTAATGATTTATGAGGTAATTTCATCTACAAAAAAACATCACCCACATTATCAAGAACTGTTCATCCAGTTTGGTTTGAAATAAAACAGTATGTGCAGTTATCAAACAAATTGATAATGAAATTATCTCCAGATGAACTGATAATAAAATCAAACCTCTCCTCTTCCTGTTGAAGTACCCCCATGGGACCACTGGCCCTGTATTTATCGACCAATCGGCTGGTCGGAGAGGAAAAATACGAGAACAGGCTACAACGGAGGAGCGCGCATCGCGCAGGGTTGCGCGGAGAGAAGACGTAGCTGCGACACTGCTGGCCAGGCGAAGACGCAACTATACGGCCGAGAGGATGCAGTGAAAGAGCTCGAATCTCCCAGCTAAATTACAGCCCGGTGTCAGGGCGGGTACAGTGAAATAACGTCGAAAATGAACGTGATCCAATCTGGGCACGACGGCAGCTCCAGGGTGGAAGGAGGCAGAGGCAACCTAACCGACAACGGCGGCGGCTCCCCGAGGCTCCAGCAGTGCGCTCAGCCTCCCAGCAGCGGCAGCAGCAGCCGGACCAAAGATGCCAGATACCAGCAGCAGCTCCAGCAGCAGAGGCATCATGGTGGGTCGATGCTGAAACAGCCATCCCACAACGAGCCAGCCGACGTCGTGAGGCGGGCGCTGGACTTCAAGAGCCAAGGTACCCAGTGCTACAAGGATAAGAAGTACCGAGAGGCGATTGGCAAGTATCACCGCGCTCTGCTGGAGATCAAGGGGCTGTGCAGGGTGCTGGGAGATCCGGACACCAGCTCCAAGTCCCCCCTCCTGCCGACCATCAGCAAGTCCAGCACGCTGACAGATGAGCAGAAGGGGGCCATGGAGAATGCAGAGCTGGAGTGTTACAACAGCTTGGCCGGTAAGAGACGTTTCTCTCTCACACATTACACACACACAACACACACACACACACACACACACACACACACACACACACACACACACACACACTACACTTAATCTGGTCTCTTTTCTACAGAGAAAGATTCTGGGAATACTCCACAGCTCATGAATGATTCATAAAGTGTATGAGTCATTCTCAGGGTTACCCCACTATTTGCTTCACTTTCTTCTGATATTCACTTCCAACAGATGGTATATTTATTCACCCCCAGGCAGATTCAGTCGATATATTTGCTATTTATTAAATAATGAAGCAAATTATGTATTGAAATTCAAACATTATCTCATGCAGTGTTATCAGTAACAAGTCCTCTCTCCTCTATTTTCCTCTTCTCCCATTCTAAGCTTGCCTTTTGCAAATGGAGCTGGTGAACTATGAACGAGTGAAGGAGTACTGTCTGAAAGTGCTACACAAGGAGGGAAAGAACTTCAAAGCTCTGTACCGATCCGGTGTGGCCTATTACCACCTAGGAGACTTCCAGAAGGCTCTGTACTACCTGAAGGAGTCACACAAACAGGAGCCATCAGGTCAGCACTGACAGACTGTGGCGCTGAGCTCCAGTATCTCAACAGTCTTCTCAATCATACTGACAGATTTCCACATAGGCTGCCAAACCTTTCCATGTCGAGGGCTTGTAGATTATACGCGGTTCAGACCACGTTTGAGTTGATGCGCTGAAAGGAAAAACACCCGTTTGTGATGTTGCATGTTGTCCTGCTAAGAAATCTAGTGATGAAACGATAAGTCGAAGAATTGATTTGTTAACTTGTGATGGCTGTTTAAATCGGGGGACAAATCATGACTCGATTAAAACCAGTATGTGTAGAATTTGAACATTTCTGACTCAAGTGGCATAAATTTCACAGATTCCAGTGAGTTTGACCCAGAGATACTAAGATGATTTGGCTAACAGTAAGACATACTGCACAAAAAAACACTTTGTGCACTTTGTGAAGACGCCATTAGAATCATTTGAAAGATGCCACAGTCAAATACAAACTCTGCATGTAGTGGCTTTAATCACAGAAAAATATCCATAATGTAAAAATCAGTAGTTCTGTCTTAGACCTGAGGAGGTGTAGTGTTGATCGTCCTGGAGCAAGTGAAGGTAAAGGCTCAGGGAGGCAGGTGAATGACTCGAGACAAGCAAATAAGGTGAAAGTGAAATGACTACATCAGTGGTTCAAAGTGAGGTTAGTGAACAGGTAGTCAATCAAGACAGGCAAACAAATCAGATGTCTACTATGACATTTTGACTTCCCATAGTAGATAGAGCACAGGTGTTACTACCAACATTAAAGATGACTCTGTTCTGTTAAAGAGGCCCGGTAAGCAACAGTGTGACAGTGAACCAGCACACACAATACCAGGACCCTGAAACTGAAGCAGCTAAATGGAATACAGCCATCACTGATTTTATTGTTTACACTTTTTTTTTTTTTTACAACTGTGACAATGTCAAATCTGACAGCTGATTTATGTGTTGTGCTATCAAGTGCATAAAAACACAACAAATAACAGTGTGGATGTGAAAGTTCTGCGTGGAATAGCTTTTTAGCAGGAATTACTCACATTATTATCTAAAAGAAAATAATAATTTAATAGAAATAGTAATCAGAATTATAGGATACTGCTAAAGTGGAATATCAGTCAGGAAACATAGCTTTAAGAGAGCAGCCAGCTAGCAAGACCGTCACACCCAGGGAGGCTGATCAGCCTGCAGCTCAGAATGCAATCGATTTAATGGATAGTATAAGTAATATTGATTTCATAGGGTAGTGGCTTTTACATTCCTTTACTGCCTTCAAAGTTTAAGTTTATTATTGGAGCAGCTTTATGACAGCACGGCTTGAAATGACATCATGTTTACTTTCACCTACAACCCCGATTTGTCTATAGATGAACTGGCAGGGATTTGAGGGGAAGGGGCAGGATTATATGGTGGGGAGCTGATTAGGGAATTGGGAACAGGTGTACAGGTAGACACAGAAGTCAGGTAATGATGTGGAAAACATCAGGGACTACTGCAGGACAGGATGGTAATAGCTGGCTAGTGACTAGTAGACTGGAAAAGAGTTGATTGTGACATGAGAATAAGACCTCTGATTAACATATTATGTTTTATAGATTCTTCCTTTGCTGTGACATCCACTAAGTGAAATTGGACCGACGGTGGTCCCGAGGTCTCCCTTTGGGAAGCATAGCTATGAGAAACTAAGTGAAACTAAACCTGTCACTTTAATTGGGTTATTTTATAGAGTAAAAGAATGTTGTGATCTTTGTAGTGGTACGATGCATGTATTTGTTTTTTAAATGGCTGAAATCTATTCAGCCTTTGGTTGCTTCCACGTTGATCTTCAAATCTGAGCATGGAAGTCATTCTCGATATTTGGAACACATGCCTGATAAAATATTCTAAATTTAATAATACTCTAAACTCTTACTAGTGTTTTACTCGTGTATTTTATGGCTGTTTTAAATTAAGAATTCCATATGGTTATCTCTTTGCTGTTGTCATACTGTAAACTGGATTTTTGGTCATGTTTACATTATGTTGCACTTGATTGATGACATAATTGTTCACTGGTGTCCATCCCAGTCGACCCTTTCATAACCCCCCAGTGTAAGCTTAAAATGCATGGAAACAAAAACATGTTTTTTCACAGTGTCTGAAAAAATATTTCCACAAAAGGAGTTTTGGTATAACTCTTCTTTTAGCCTCTTAACATTGTCATATATACCACTGAGTTCTGTTGTAGTGGAAGATTTATGTGCATATTGATGCTCCATTTCCTGTCCTGAGCAGGAAATAAATCAGCCTTTTCCTGTCTTTGTTTTCCAGACACCAATGTCATCCGCTACATCCAGCTGACAGAGATGAAGATTCGCCGGAATGCCCAAAGGGAAAAGAAAGAGGCGACATAAGCATTCGCTTTCTGATGACTTCTCACCCGTCAAAAATTCCTGCCCTACTGTGTGCCACCCAGACCTTACACACCATGAGTCAGAGGTCTTGGTGTGAATCGATGTTTGTTTGCTTTTGCCTTGCACAGCATCCGGTTGCCAGTTATGTGATTGAACTTTACCACTGTGTGCTTGAAGCATTTTTGAAAAATTGTACCAGATACTGAGTTTCTGTCTCCAAACCGCCAAACTTATCTAGTAAAAATCCATCCCGAGTACGTTTTAACCATTACAAACTGATGCACTGCCAGTCCAAACATTGCACATACAGGCCAACACTTGTGATAGAGACAGGAGTAACAAGGTCCACAGAGTGAATCCAGCAAGTCTCCAGGCGAGCGTAACTGTAAATTAGTACCTGCCCTTGCACAAGATGTCTTTTGAGTCGAATGGGGTAAACGAGTAACAACCACCTACACTTCTCTAACCATACTTTGATTTTAAAAGTTACTGCAAAAGGTCAAGACTTTTTATACTTTCAATTAACTCTGAACAAAAGGTGCTTTCAGTAAGTAGGTTTTTAACTCTCAACGCTTGGGCAGGACATCATGAGCACGTGGTTGCGAATTCCAGTATGAACTTAAGAGACATATCACAAAATGTAAATAAGCTACTTTATAGAAACCACAAGAAATATAATGGAGAGGCCGGCTATTTGCATCTTGTTTATTAATGCCAAAACAAAGCACTTCATTCACAGCATTTACTGTATCAACAAATACTGTATGTTTTATTGTAAAGGTATGCGTGTAATAAATGTGTCTATTGATTGAAGTACTTTTTTTTTTTGTTGTTGTTGTGCTGCAGCAGTGGACTTCCTTTTCATTTACTATTTTCATTTTCCTAAAATGTTCCTCATAAGATATAAATAAGTCTATGGAGAAATGCTGATGAAAGCACATGTGTAAATAAACAAGTGAACCAAAGCCGATTGAAATGATTTTATACCTTTTCATCTTGGTAGTTGCCATGGTGAGGCTCGGGTAATAACAACCAGGGTCATGGAGTTGATTTTCTGGAATATTATATAATGCTGCATGCTGTCATGAGGCAGAAAACATCCTGATGTAACACAGATAATCATCAAAAAGTAGATGGTTAATTTAAATTTCATACTTTAAACCAGCAGTAACTGATTTTTTTTGGCTATATAGCCATATCTTCTTTCAAGTTGTTATGGTGAACTTGTTAGCAAACTGCTGCCTCATCTCACATCCAACAAACACAGAGCATTAGCATTCATTTGGAGTTATGCTTCTGGCCACCTGGCAAATGTTAGTCAGATATTCACTCTCCTTTTAAATCTGTTTGGTCTCTACTGTCTGGCTTCGCCTGTCTGCCATTTTTGTGCTGGGTAGCCACAGTTTGTGGCTTTAATGTGTTAGCATTAGCTCCTTTCAAGACACAGTGTTAACCATCTGTTCCTCAGAAAGATAACTACCAGGCAATGTTTGAAAAACCCAAAGGTATTGCAAGACTCCCCAAACCACCTGGGGAAAAATATTCTGTTCACTGCATGATTTTTAACCAATTTCCTAAATTGTGACAATTTCCTAATCCAATCAAAGATGGCAGCCAGCTGGTTACCTGGATCAGAGAAGAGTTGCAAAATGGGTTAAAGAACCCCCTACAGACATGTTTTAAGACGTGCCTGAAAATATTGATTCTTCAGGTAATTTGTGTCTGATGTGTTTTTGCCACAAAAAAAAAAAAAAAAAAAAAAAAAATCAAATACAGAGTTAGAAGTTTTTAAAATGACACCCACTTCCTGTCCATACTGAATTGGAAAATCCTGAATCATGAATATGCAAATATTTTTCATTTTAAAAGTTTAACTGCTGGATGCAAGATGTCTCTGACTTCACTGAGATCAATTCCACATTGTATGTTAACCGGAGGCTCTACGTTTCCACATCACACTTGTGAAGCTTCACACTGGACCACGACTGACTTACAAACTAGTTGTGATGTCACAAATCATGTTTGTAGGTACATGCCTTAAACTTGGATTTTCAGTGAGCACAGAGAAACTTTCCACTTTCAGCGTACAAACGTGAAAACAGCCTTCTAGTGTCAAACTCTGCACATACATCATTCTGAACAGTGAAGCTCAAACATCCAAGTTAAATAAAGCAAGCAAAACCCATTTTTGAGAGGCGAGGGGCTTTAATATATACATTCTTTATTGTGCAGCAGAAAAATATATTTTCTCATCCAGATGGTCTTCGTGGGAATAACTTCAGAATGGTGCTAAGTGTTTTCAGCTGACTTTTTCAAATTTCCTTCAGAATACTTGAATGAATGATTGCTTCATTCTTTTAAACTTGTGTGAATTGTGTTTGTTTTGTTTGCTTTTCGCCTGGTTTTTCGTGTAAGACTGTATATACAGGGTGCCAGGATGTGTTTGCTGCTCTTGTTCCTTGTAACCATGTGTTTACCTGCTGTCTCTGACATGCTGCTGCTTGCCTTGAAGTTTTTTCCCCCCGTGTTTGGACTGGGTAAACTGTAGAACTGAATTGTCCTTCTGGGATAAATAAAGTTGCATGAATCATGAGTCAAATATCACAGGGTAATTATCTTTTGGAGAAACAGATCATTAACATTGTGGTAATACATTAGAGGCACAAACTGGGGCAAAGTGCTTGCCAGGTAGTACACTGTGTTAATCAGAGCTATTAAGCTGAAAACAGCTGTGAGAGAGTGGGAGTGAACCCTAATCAGTGAAGTTGTAGGCTGGATAATCAAAATAATGAGCTGAAAGAAGGTGTGAGGACTTTGTCACATTACACTTAGTCATTTGACGCACTGTTAAAGTTTATAGACACTTTTTAATACCCTTTAATTCAATGAGGATAGAGAAGAAAAGGTGACTTGGTTGGATTGTTTACTATGATTTTACTCAAATCAGTGTGTTCCAGTGCAAATACAAGTCAGTCAATAACAGTATTGTTTCCAACCTGAAACAATGTCCATCAGTGACAGTAAGATCAGCTTATTCATGGTAACATTTCAAACAGATAATGACACCTTGGCTACACCTTCAACTATCACCCTTGGTTGAAATACTGTGTACATCGAGCACGATCACATTCCCTACAGTCCTCAGGCAGAAAGCATTCACATTTGCATGAATATCAGATCACACTTCGGTTAAAGAGAGATCAAGTCTCAGTGGATGAGAGGTCACTTGATATTTGAAAACGAACTGAGAGGAACAGGCATTAAGACCCGAGTCAGATAGGGTTTCTATTTATCATTTTCAACTAATTCTTTGTTTTTACCTGCTAGGTTGGTAGTTCATTTAGCACCTCTGACAGAAGTAATTTCCCCTTTAAACATTTCCTAATATTGTGAGTCTAGCAGGTGAAAATAAACAGTAAAAAATTACTTGAAAATAATATTTAACCTCAGTCTGGCCATCCCAAACGCATATAAAACGTGGAGACAAAATGTAAGCAATGTGGACAGCCCAGTAGACTGTTGAACTTTGCAATTAATTCAGATTTTCATCCATCAAAACAAAACCTTAAGATAATTTAAAATCCTCTGAAACAGAAAAAAACCCCATGAAATAAACACAAATAGATTAATGCATTTTGTCAGAAGCCACATGAAACACTCATGAACTGCGGTAAACAGTGTCAAAGAAAACAAAAAATCAAGGCAAATACAATAAATTAAAAAAATAAAACCATCAGATAAATTAAGCAATAAATAACATGAAATGAATAAATAGAAATACAAATCATAATCAAGAATGAACTTCCACATGCCACCAGGGCCTGCTTCACGTGTCTAGCTTTCAAAACTCATGCACTTTTGTCGCTTACATCACCTAAGACATACATCCCTCATTCTCTCTTGATCAACAATTTATGAGGCAGACAATTTACAGAGTTACAAATACAAAGTTCCCTTTTTTTTTGTTGTTGTTTGAGAATTTGTTTCTCAACTGGTGGGATCCAAACAAGCTGCTCTGAACGGGGAAACAATCGATCCCAATTCAAACCCAGTCGAGTCAAGCAAGTAGTGACATTCTTCTTTATGGTACAGATCACTGTACAGAGCTCGAAACAATGTCAGACATCATTGTACTGACATTGTTTCAAGACTGTAGGCTGTTTATGCAAAACAGTACTCATATTATACAACAGCGTCCCCCGTCCCCAGAATATTTCCCTGTAGAGGTGATTGGTGATGACAGGTTCTCAGTACAAAACAGGAATGCATCCAGCCACTAGCACAAGAGAATGAGATACACAGATGCATTCAAATAGCACAATGCTTTTGCAGACAAATTACAAAAAAAAAAAAAAAAAAATCTTTGCGTGTAAATCATTTTGTTTTGTTTTTTTTTGACAATGGAAAAAAACCTGAAGCTTTACATTCATGATGCTTTCCAAAAGTGCACTTCATTAAATGCACAATCTTCAACTCAAGCTTGAAATTAAGAAAAGTATGTAAAGCTTTGTGATACTGTCAATGCTTTTCTTCATAAACACATACGATTACAGTCGAACCATTACATCTGTTTATTCCCCGGGAAACATCTTAAACGACGGGGTTTCTGTAGGTGAGAGGAATCAAGCTAAAAGATTATTCTCTGTTTCTTCACCACACCTGGGTCAAGTAATATTTTAAAATGATTTCCAAGGTTTGTTTTTAGCAGTTTTTAGATGCCAAATTGGAGGATTTTTACCATAAATGGCAACACAGAGAGGTAAAGTACTCACAGCAAGTACATGAAAGTCAATTTCTGCATGTCTTCCTGTGATTTAGGTGAATACTGTAGATGGGGAAAGTTGAACCACCTCCATTCAAGTACTGATTAAAGCTTAAAACAGTTTCAGAGAACAAGTTGTAAGTACTAATTGACCCACACCTTTAACAATCTAAAGGCTAATACCAGGGACACTTGTGTGACCTTGTGTTGGACCAGTGAAGGGCTGAGGCTGTATGCACATGGGAAAAAGTTAGGACCAGAATCCAGGTCTGTAGCGGTAAGGTGAGTCTTTGGGAAAGCTGATCTCCGGTCTGCAGAGTGGGATGGTTCCATCCCGGCACTGTCCCTCGTCCAGCTGATCCAACAGGTTTTCGTTCCTGCGGGGGGAGTAAGGTGTCGGGGCCTCCATGGGGGTGGGCGGCACTGCAAGATCTCTCCCAAACTCTACCGTGGGAGGTGTCTCTGTGCTGGAGGTGTGGGCGGGGGATTCACCGTTACCCAGAGTCTGTCCGTTTCCCCGAGGCTTCGCTTCCCCCCAAAACACGTCACAGCGCGCTCGTGGTGAAGGCCGAGGCCGAGCTACAAAGTCCAGAGTTTTGGGGCGTTCAGGGGCACAGCGACGTCGGGGTGTTGGGGGGAAAACTACATTTGGATCTGGGAGCCGGGGAACTTCAGAACAGTCTTCTTTTAATCCTCTAAAACCACCTGTTGCAAAAAGAGAAAGAAAGAAGAAAAGAATTAGAGAAAATCAGACAACTTGGCACAAACTGATGATTTAATAATTCCAGACTAAATTTTACCGGATAAGACCAATAGTTCATGACAGTAAATAATAGATATCTGCCAAAAATGTTGTCCATTGTCAAAGTTATGGAGGTTTTGCTCTTCTCACAGCAATAAAAGACACTACGACTACGTTTAAGTTATTTTTTAGCCATATTAGCAGCATGGCTGCAATGATGGCAATGTCAATCGGTCTGCCACTTTTTAAAAAAAAACAAACAAAAAAACCCCCCAGATATTTATGGTCTCCAGAGGATGAGGCTCTCTGACTTTGGTGATCCCCTCACTTTTCTTCCAGCACCATCATGAGGTTGACATTTGTAGTTTTGAACGAAATGTTTCAATATTGCTATGAAATTTGGTACAGAAAATGTCAGGTGCTAATAAGCTATGTTAACATGCTAACACGCTAAACTAAAATGGTGAACATGGTTTAACATTATACCTTCATATATGCATATAAGCATTGTCATTGTGAACATGTTAGCACAGTGATGTTAGCTTTTAGTTTAAAGCATAGAGCTGCTAGCATATCTGTAAACCCTTGGTCTTGATACATTTTCTCTTATGTTTTGTTAAGGGCTGAATATTTGGGTGTTTTTTGCCATCAAACATTAAACAATTTGGGTCAATTGAGAGTTTTATGTTGCTGTTTCATCCTGGAAAATAAATTGTGAACATTAAAATATTTATGTAAGAGACCATGTACAATATTAAACATAAATGGCACCATTTTTTATACCAGAGTTAACTTGAAGTTCACTTTCATCAGCAGTCCCTTAGCAGGTCATATTAAGAATCAACCTTCAAATTCATTGCGATCAAAACCCACAATTCAACTATATATCTAGGATTTTAAAGAGACACATTCAAGACCTTACCTTTGTCCTTTGATGGAACATTATAAAAGGCAATTGTACTTGTCTTTGATACAAATGTATAATCCTGCAAAGCCCCATAACAAAGGGTTTTAAAAAAAGACAATACCTGTGTTCTCTAGTGCTTTCTTTTCTGGCAGTGGTTCAAGATTATGAGGAGGGCTGCTCTTCTTGATGGCTCCGTCTGACGGCGTTCGACGCAGGCTACGTGAGGAACTTGTGGCAGAGGGTACATGTGTGGGTGTGAGAGACTGGCGGGGGTTACGCTTGAAGCTCTCAAGGTGGGTGTTGACCAGCGGGTTGACTGGGGTTTGGACGCCATGATGCCTCAAGACAGGAGGTGGGACAGGATGCTGTTTAGGCGGGGAGGCAGGGCGGCAGACTAACAACTCCTCGCTGTCCGAGCGCAGCAGTGAGCGAGTGGAGTTGCAGTCAGACACTGATGATAAGGACAGCAGCGTATAAGAGGAGGGCAAACCTCGCTCAGGTAATGAGGGTACTGAGGGTTTCAATGGACTTTCCCGCCTGAACAGTCTGCGAGTTGTGGGGCTGGTGCTCCGCCTTTGGCCCCCCGTTCTGTGGAAGAAGCTCTCCCATCGTGTTTTGATGCTCTCTTCTGGTTGGGCCAAAGTTAGCAGGTTGCAGCCCAGTCCGACGGCTGCCAGCAGAGCTCCACAGCCCAGCAGGACCAGCTCAGAGCGCCGACCACCTCCTGGGCTTTTCCTGCACGGCGGTGTTGCTGGCACCTGGCTGCTGGGACAGTACTCATCTCCTTCATCACCATCAGCAGCAGCAGCTGTGCCCTCTTTGTGGAAGGGGATGCAGAGGTAGGACTGACCAGAGGCCGCTCCTGGCTCAGTAGTGAAGCAGCAGTCTTCATTTTCTGAAAACAACATCATTTACAGGCTAATATCACTGTGGTTGTCTTATAAAGCTTGTAAACTGAAGCAGATGCATGTCAAACACAACTGCATACACACCGTTCATGTTGTAGTGTTGATCGCTCAAAAACATGAAGCAGCTTGAGGCCTACTGTGACATTGTTACTTGAATTCCAACTATCCACACATGGTTTGCTGAATGTGCATGAACCTTTTTCAGCAACAGCCTGTTTACATTCATACAGCTTCAAACATGGACATCTGTGAATTTCCCAGCTTAACCACTAACAGCAATGTGGGAGTGAAATATCTTAGTCACTCACTTTCCTCCTCCATGTTTTCCGTGCCAGTCTGCCCTCATTTTAACCTTTACGCTACAGCTGTTCTCTGTATTATCATGCTGAGTGTTCTTATGCCTGACAAAATATACCTGCTGAGGTGGTTCTGCTTACCCATCTCCACCAGGCTTGGCACTCCAGGCACTGCTGGACTGTGTCTCGGGGATCTGCGAAGGTTCGGGGCACTGCAGGACCGCTGTCTGCTCCCCTCATGAGGAGGTTTCACGCTTTCAGAAAGAAAGACAGAAATAATGAATGTCTAATATATGACCTGTTATATTCAAAAACAACATTTTAAAACACATACTACATGTTACAAGGTGGTTAAGTAATATTTCTAGAGTAAAAATCCCAATAAACTGAGTTGAGGGTAGATTCTTGCCTCAGTCCCCTCACCTGGCATCAGCGCTGTGCTCCCTGTGAGGGCCACCCCCGCGGGATCTGCCCTTCTTTCTGGACCCCTTCCTCTCCATCTCTTCTTCATCCTGCTGGAACCCTGTGCAGCGACCCCAGGCTGTACACCCTTCCCCTGGAGTGACTGCATGATGAGACGTTTTAAAAGGAATACATTAAGAGATAGCAAGGGTTTCAACATTAACATTGAATAGTTTATAATGAATTAACAATCTTGAAAGATGGCACAAATGATGTGCTCAATTGTAATAATGATTCAAATTAAATCTAAGATGCTTGGTTGGTTCTTACGCTGTATGGCTCTTAGGCGGGGCAGCATCTGTGGGCTGTTCGGAGGGCTGGAACCGCTGCTGAGCAAACTCCTGCGACGATCATGAGAAGGCGATGCCTGTACAGTGATTTTGTGCTGAAAATCTAAATAAAGATTTCAAAAGACATATATTAGCTTTGATGCGGCCTGAGGAAGAGTGCCAACCTTGAAATGCATTACAAGCGTACAGACTAGCTGTGCTGTGTCTTTACACGTCTGTGTTTGCGCCTGTATAATGGAACCACTTCTTTTCCCTTTGTTGGAGCTTCCAACAGGGATCAGGTAAGAACAGGGTATCAAATGTTCACAGATCTCAACTAACCAACAATAAACATTTTAAAGTTGCTAGGTAACTTGGCAGTAAAATACCAATAAATGAAACATTGCGTTAGTTCATGCAAGACACAGGTGTCATACGCCCCAGACGTAATCAGCTGACAGTCACACGCCAATCACAGCCATTCTCTCAACAATGTGGTTCATTTAAATATGACACCCTCCTACAATGATCACTGCTACAGCCGTGTTGCCACTCTACGCCGCTGCTGGAAAAGCTTTGCCTCCACCTCAAAAGGTAGTCTGGGGTTCAAATGTCTTGCTTTGGGCACACTCTTGTATACCCAGAGGGGGTTCTACATTGCGCTCCCTGGTTTAGCTTAGCATGCTGCGTGCCTAATCCAGGGAGCATCTTAGAGCGGAGCCATCAGCACCAAGCTAAACTGTATTTCCATTTGTTGCAATAAATGATTTAATCTATGACGACAGTGTTCCTGACTGAATTATTCATTATATATTATTGTAAGTGACTTTGTATGTTTATGCACAAGTCCCCATTGCAACAAGTCATGGTAATAGTGATCAGTATGAAAAGACACAACCAGGGCTGCAACTGCCACTGATTTTTAATTGAGTATTCTTTCAATGATTTCATCAATTAATCAATTAGTTGTTTGATAAAAAATGGTGAAAAATGTCACCATTTCACAAAATTCCAAGATGCAACCTAAAACATCTGGTTTTGTCATATTCAGTTTATTGTCAGAGGACTAAAGAGACCAGAAAACATTCGCATTCAAGAAACTGGAGAAAGAGAACTTTAGAATTAAAAAAAAAAGACTCAAAACAATTAATTGACTGTCATAACAGCTACCAATCAGTTTTCTGTGGATTGATTAATCAGTTAATAAACTAATCATTGCAGCTTTAGACACAACAAAGCTAAATGTGTCAAACACATGATATTTTTTTCCGTTTAATGGCTGATGACTTGCATCAAACATCTATATTTTCAGCTTCTGGATCAACATGACAGTAGCTGCTTCATTGTGCGACAAGTGTTGCTTGACATGAATGTAAAGACCAATTGTAACAATGTTTTCCAATCATTTCCTTGATATTGATGATATGACAATATATTGGGGAAAAATGATTAGTGATATGAAAATAATGGGCCAAGCATACTGTGTAAGTCTAGAAAAATATCTACTAACTGTAATGTCTTTAGCATCAGGAAAAGACACAATATCTTACATCTAACTTCAACTCCATGTGAAAACTCACACTGCAGCACAACAGTTTGTTTGCAGTACCTGAAGGCAAGCTGATCCTGTTCCCATCCTTGAGTTTTAAGCGGTTGCGTCGGAACTTGCCCTGTCTGCTCTCCACGTGAGGCTTTTCCTGGTAGAGCTGGTGAATCATGATGTTGAGCTCTCTCTCCAGGATGTGGATCTCCCGCTCAGCTAGTTCCTGCTCGCGCCTCCTCAACGCCTCCTCCTGGCACTTCTGCTGCAGTGCCGCCTGGGTCAGCTCTTCCTCCCAAGATCGCAGCTCCTGAGGGGTCCAAAATGAAGGGGTGAAATAATCAATGACACTTATTAAATAACAGTATACAAATCCCAACCATAAAACCTCCCCTCTTTACCTTCTCCTTGGTTCTCAGCTGATCAAACATATCCTGTATTTCCAGCTTCCAGTCATCCTGCAGAGAGTGGAAGGACTCTGCTGGCATCTCAAAAAAGCCAGACTCCTCGATGGCGGTCAGCTGGTCTAAAATAGTTGTGAAGTGCGGCCGGAAGTGAGAGTCTGGGCTCCAGCAGTCTTTGGCAAAAGATGAAAAACAGACTCAAAAACTTTGGCAAAGGGTGCCTCAGGCAAAAAATCATTTTTGCCCTTCAAATCTTTTCCAGTGACAATGAGATAATGTATTCTGTTTGTTTATTTGATGTTTCTCAGTTGTATTTCACATGTGAATCTTGTGGTCATTCATGCCATTTTTAATAATAAAAATGCAATAATAATACATATTTTCCCCTTGGGAGCAGTCCTGCAATAATAATAGTAATGATAATTTGTACATAATTTGTAGGATAACTGCTACTGAGCATGAAATATGTATATATATATATATTTCTGTCTTACCCTCCATAAGACGTGCAAATGGCTCAGGACAAGTTGTGGGAATGGGCAAAGCCAGCTTGTTCATTGCCACTCCATAAGCCACTGCGAGACCGTCGATACCCCGAAATGGAACCTCTCCCGTCAGCAGCTCCCACAACAGTACGCCATAACTTCATTGAAAAGAAAACAAGAGAAAACAAAAAGGTTATGAGTTTATCTCTGAATTTTCATAAATACACTTTGGATATAGACCTTCAAATAACGTGTTTCTATTAAGTTTTAAAACAGTTAATACTACAAAATCCTCCTGAGATAAGGAGCTTGATGTAAGTGCAAAGCCACTGACAGCATCGTTTCTAACAATGTGTTTATAAAAATAAATGTGTGCATGAATATATGAATGTCAAGCAGGATGTTTGCTAAAAGAGAGTGTGAATGTTCAGCAAACCTACTTTATTTGAATTAATGTCAAAAAGGGATTAGAATGGCACTATTTTACAGTCGACTCATGTAAACGCTCAAAAGATCAAAATAAAAATAAAGAAATGTCAACAGAGTAGTGCAGCAGCTGAGAAATCCAGATGACTAATGTCAAGAACACACACTGATGAGCTGAGGGTAAATGACCAACAAATCAAACAAATATGAAGTTAATGAGTGTTACAGATTCTGTATGGTGGGTTATTCTAGCGTGGTAGATAGATTATGGCTGCTAACACACCTGGATCAAACAGCGTTTGGAAAGAACTCTGAGCATCTACACAAATTAAACTTTCAGATCCTCCAATGTGATTGTCTACACTTCCCGGTGCTGATCGTGTTATCTTATGGAAACCTCACTAATATGGTGATTACAAACTATTTAAATAATTTAGCAAAGTTTATTCTACACCTGCATACAAGTATTGATTAGAAAGCCAGAGTGGTTCCCTCCCTGGCTGGCACTCTAAAAGACATTAGTCTTTCTATCATTACCGTTATAATACTCGCTGCCTTCTCTTGGCTCGTTCACAGATCACGCTTTAATCCTGTTTTAGAGGAAAACCCCATATTCAGTCAGGGATAGCTGAGCTGGACAGTTAACGCTGCTGCATGTGCAATAACAAAATGGCAGACTGGCACAGAATGAAGATGAGAATGACGCATGGCATTAAAGCAGACAAATTATTAATCTTGTAGCATCGTTGCATTATGAAAATGAATCACACATACAAGTTGAGATTTACTATGATCTTATAGGAAATCACATCTTAAGTTGCTAGATATATTATTTCTTCAGTGTACTTAACTTGTCTAAAGCAATTTAATCTGCAGTAAAAAAAAAAAGAGCAAATCTTTAACATGTAGATATCCCTCACATCAAAACTGAATAACCTGAATATTTGCATACATGCAATAGAGTGTACCTTACAACTGTGGACATAGGAACATTTAAGATTGTTATATACAAAAAACACTCTACCTGTGCACCAGGCTATTAAACACCTCAGTATTTTAATACTTATATTACTTTTTAAATCTTTGAATTTGTATCCCTAATATCCTTATTTATTTTTCTTATTTTCTATTTCTTATTTTTTTACTTTAAATCTAATATCGTGTATTATAGCCTTTAGAGGAGTATGCCACCTGTGGGAGCTTTTGACAAATAAAACCTTTGAATCTTGAAATGCACAAAGAACGTGCACGAAAACAAACAGTTTTACACTGCATTGTATCTGACTTTGTTGAGTCAATGTTAAAGTGAAGCACACAAGATCCTCTGTAATGACTTTTCATGCTGCATGAGTCCATAAAGTTAATTTTGAATGTATATTTATAGTTCTACATACTTTTTAGCCTTCTCCAGTTTTGTACCCATCTCATAAACTATATTTTGTTCCCATGTGTTAGTATGTCCTCAGTTACTATGGCAACTGCTGCCAGAGCTGAACTTTTTTTTTTTTTCTTTTGGTGCATGGTGGGTAAACTGTTTCTCTTCCTGGCTCCGTTTTCAGATTTGATGGCTGCATAAATTCCTCCTCTGCCCACCTCCAAACGTCGCTACCCTTGGAGAACGTGGACGAGCGGATGACTTCGGGAGCCATCCAGGCGTAGGTGCCGGCTGCGCTCATCTTGGTGGTGCGGTGCCACTCTCGAGCCAGGCCAAAATCGGTGATCTTCAGGGTCTTGTTGCTGAGGTCTTCCATCTCAACCCTCTCAAGGATCAGGACTGGAGCAAATATATGGGTCATCCAGGAGGGGGGGGCGGTTATGGTAGAGCGGGAAGTGATGAGGGGATTTTGATTGGAGGATGGGAAGGCGTTTTGGAGGATATGGGAGTGGGGGTGATGGGAGGGGGATTCGTGCAGATTGGCAGGTGGGTTGATGGCAAAGTAAAAGGTTTCAGGAAATCATCGTCACCAGGATTGAAATGTTGGGAAAGGCAGCAGCACAATAAGGCACATGATAAAAAACAACAATAATGCATGTGCAAAAATTAGATACATGATGGATGAACAAAACAGGGTGCGGTTGGAGGGAGGCCATGATGAAAGGATCGGAAGGATAAAAGCGGAGTAGAGAAAAAGAGAGAGCAAACAGAGAAACCAAGAAACAGTGAGACACTACAACAGAAGAAAGCTGAGACGAAAAACACAGACTTTGATCAATGCTAATGATCTCACTAGTATTTTTACAAGAGAACATCTCAAACACTGATACTACAGTTAAACTACAAAAATAGACCGTTACGACACGCCCATTTGCTCTAATAGGCACTAAAAAGCAACCCATTGCCTGACAAGCACAAGCAAAAGCAGTGCTTCTCCCAACCACATGCTCACTCTCCCCCATTCAGCTCCACAATGCCAGGCCATCTGCTGTGGCTGTGCCCAGTAGAGAGGGTGTGTCTACAGGCTGCGGTGCACATCAAGCGCCTCTTCATCTGCTGCTCATGTGGCTCTAATGCTACAGAGGCAGTTTCCAAAAGAAGCTAAACCCAAACATGTGGCTTAAGGAAATCCTGCTCCTGTGTAGCTCGAGAGGTAGTACATGAGACAAACACAGCTGATCCCCCCCGAGGGGCCAATATCATGCTCCAAATGTATGCACTCACCCTAATGCATAGTGCTTTTTGCAAGAGCATCTACCAAATGGCTTGTAATGTGAAAGGGAGGGAGTCAGAAACAGTTGAAAGGGTGAAGATGAGATTTTTTTTAAAAGATACAAAACAAAACTGCTCTGGATTAATTGATCATGATTGAAATTAATTAAATGACAATTACTGAATGGGTTAAAATGTTGTTTTTAGCCACAATCTATGGATGGCAATGTTGGTTCTCTTCTTTGGTTCAGACTTGAAGTCCGGCTGATGACATTTTGTCATCCCTTGTGCAGTCAGAAATCATGTCAATGTGTTTTATTTAGATCTATTGGTAATATTTTTCTATAATTAAAAAAGGAAGAAAAAAGGTCTCAGTGTAAATATCAGAAATGGTTTGTTTCAGCTGGATTGTGTCTGTGTTTGGTTGACAGCAGCTGGCAGGTTGCGTGTCAGTGTTATGAGAGACATACTTGTGCTGTAGCTACATGTCATGGGCACACAGTGTGTTGTCAGCGGGGGTATTTAAGAGTAAGAACCCCACCAGCATCTAAGTGGACTCAAGTGACATTTGCAGGTATGTTTACATGCTGTTTAATGTGCTGCAGCTGAGCAGCTAATCAGCCACCTATCTGCTAATTGACTGGAAACAAGTTCTCCTCCTTCGTAGACGGATAACTAACTGTATTCAATCATCCTCTTAATGCAAAACTATGGGCCCTTCATTAAACCTAAAAATATACATTTCTATATTTTGGTTTCTGATTTTTTTTCTAAAAGTATAGCACAGGACGGGTGGTTTTCAGAGCAGATATGTATGCTAGAGCTCACAATTAAAAAAGCAATTTGATTCCAGTTGGATTTTAACAGACGGATATGAGAGCTGTATCAACCTTCTCATGTAATCCTCAGAAAGACAGCAAATGTCAAACTATTCCTAGCCTAAGCTGGCACATTCCTGTCTATTAACATTTATATGAACATCATATTTGTTGAAAATAACATGTTTGATAATGTTTGCTAATAAGCATGCAAACTGAAAGAGATTTGAAATATGTCCTAGTTTCTGTAAAATATGTTTTGGAACTTGGAACCCAGCTTGTAAAAGCAGACAAATACAAAGGGATGTGAACTCAAATCGACATGAAAAGATGACAACGCTTCCACTTCTGAGGGAAAATTTTGGAAACGAACTACGTGGTCGTGAGCCAGAAATGGAAGACAGTTGGCACACTGTCCTGCTGTGTGAAGAGGGCATGGGTTTTCCCCACAGAGCCCTGGATGGCAACTAGTTAGACTGACTTAACACTTAACGCAGCCTACTGGAAGTGACGAGGTTGAGCTGATCACCAGAGACTGGGCCAATCGCAGGCAAGAAGCCGGTTGTATGTATCACTGTAACCTCCAATAGGGATGCTGGGGCAGGGCATTGGACAAATCCTCGGTAATAGGCTTGGGATTTAGGGGATCCAGTAGGGTAAAATGCAAGATTACAATTGCTCAACAAACATACATGCAAACTACTTTTCCTTTCTGCTTCTAATGTCTGAACAAATTATTATTGCTGCAAATCACAACTATTGTAGCATGTGCTGACCAGAGTGTAATATAGTTTTAAAATTAATTTCATACAATATTTCAACTGTGAGATTTTTTAAAGAGATTGATACCAGTGAAACAGTCTTTCTCTCTTAAGATCCTGTCATCACTGGCTTTTCATCCTGCTTCACACTACAGAAAAACACTTGTTTTCAAAGACAGAAAACACACTTATAAGCATCCATTACAGGATACCACAGACCTGATAATATGATGATATGGCAAATCTGTGATTCCTGTGAGTCCTTAGTCATTTACTGTAGTGTCTCTTTAACCCTAAAACTATGCAAACACACTAAGGAAACTACAGATTAGGGCTGGAAATGACAATTATTGTTATTATTTATTGATCAGTTTATCATTTACCCTGTAATATGATACAAATATTGATAAATGGCCATCAGAAATGGCTATAGACCAGACTGGTATTGCACAATAGCTTGTTTATGTCTGTGTAAACAACCAGAATAAATATACAATGATGTAAAATGGAGGGAAAATTTGCAACTAGAGATGAAACAATTTGATCTACATGAAATTAATCTGCAACTTTTTTGATAATCAGTTAATCATTTAAGAACATTCTCTGATTTCAGCTTCTCCAATGTGAGGATTTGCTGCTTTTCTGTGTTTTATATTGTTGCAAATTGAATATCGGTTGATTTTATTCTGTTGATCGGACAAAACAATCTAAAGATGTGACCTTGGGATTAAGGTAACCGTGACAGGTATTGGTCACAATTTACTTATGTTTTTTAGACCGAACAATGAATCACCAAACGAATTGATAATGAAAATGAATTATTAGCTGCAGCTTCCCACCCTCCTTCATACAACTCTATAATTCATTAATCAGCTAATCATTTTGCAACAAGCTACAACTGAGATAAAAGTTTGTCTTACATTGAAGAAAACGCTATAACCATGTGACAGCAGTAACATAAAAAGAAGGATTCTTACTGTTGCTGGACTTGAGGTCCCGGTGAATAATGGGGACGATGGCCTGGCTGTGGAGGTAGTGCATTCCCCGGGCGATCTGCACAGCCCAATCCACCAGCGTACATGGAGGGATTCGTTTCCCTGCGAGGGCCCGGTTGAGGGGGCCACCTCGTGCGTACTCCATGACCAGGCACAGGTTGGGCTCCTGTAGACAGACCCCCAGCAGACCCATGATGTTGGGATGGTTGAGCATGGCAAAGAGCTTGGCCTCCTGACGGACGCTCTCCAGAGTCTGGTCTGGGTCCTCATCAGGGTCTCTTCGCGCTGCCTTCACCGCCACCTCTGAGCCCCGCCACACGGCACGGTAGACTTTTCCGAAACCCCCCACCCCAATGATTTCCTCAAGGGTCAGCTCTAAGAAATCAATCTCCAGAACTGCAGGAAAAGATAAAGACAACGTTGAGACTTAAGAGAGACAAAGAAATCATCCAAGGACATTTGAGGTCAGGGTCAACCCGTCTGGAGCAGGTAGGGATTCACTATTTTACTCCTCAGCAAGGCGAATGCTCGCTAACAAGGATTTCAAAACCAGGTCATTTATTTGAAGGATTCTTTCTCTGAACACTGAGCCACCCTGCTGCCCCAAATACATCTGGTGGAACTATTCTTCCTGCTATTACACAAGGGTGAGCATCTGTCCTGAAATCTGGCTCAGATGTTCAGGGAGAAGCAAAGAAAGAAGGACGAGCTGAAAAGATGACAACGCTTTCCGCTGAGTGTTAAAACTTAAAAAGGTGTGTGATGATGTATGCAGGAGCCTCTTTGTCTGTGTTGTGGTCTACAACTGTAAATTTGTGTAGTTGTGGATTCCCAACACTCTACTAAGCAGACTGACCTTGATGAATATTTCAGGTGGGATGGTACGTGAAAGTAGGCCAGCTGCCTCTGAGTATGAACAGATGAAAGCCAACAAAGACTGAGACAGCCAACAAAGACAGATGAGACGGTGTAGTCTACCCAAAAGAAGTGGGATTGATCTGGGTCTTAAGGTCTTAAATGCTGCAATTAAGTTATAGTATCCCTGTTTATGCTTAAATGTAGGTGTAAGATCCGTAGTGATCAGTAGGGGAAAACAGGTTTTAGAGCATCCTTTATGGCACACAGCCCAAAGATAAATAAGAAGTGTGCTTTCACTTTTGGCTCCACAGTGCAGTCTAATAGTCTGATTCTGCTTACATTATCTGAGTGAGGCCTTGGCTGCACATTTAGCTGCAGAAGCTTTTTTTTTTTTTTTTATCTGCAAGCACAATTTAACAGAAGCACACACTTATTTCCTCTCTTGCAGCATAAATTCAGCACAAACACTACCGGTCACCATAAAAATGCATGCAAACCAAGCCAATGCATGTCTTATTGCATCTAATGATAACATTGCATGTATAGGACTTGCAGGTACGTGTCCAGTTCTGATCATTCATTATCTCTGCTGAGAATGCGGCGCACATTGTGCATTGTAATTTGAGCAGCGAGGCGGGGTGCATCACTGACCGCAGCTGGCTTGTTTGTTTGACAGGCAGTGTGATGAATAATGGTCCTGAAGCTGGCCCGCTGTGAGGATGCTTCTCTTTCTAGGCCAACAGGAGTGCACTGCGCCTACCATGACACAGCACTCTCAACGTGGCTTTCTCTGGCCTTCTAACAAAAGACAAGGAAAAACACCACGGCCCTGTGCTCTGTTTTAGTGATTGCACATTGATTTCATTTGCTCAGGCATGAAGCACAATGGGGATACTCACGGTGCAGAGGAGGCACTGAGTACTGCTGCTCTGAGGTGTCCCGTATTTCCTCCGGGATGCCATTCCCTTTGCTGACATAATTACACGGGAAAATGCCAACCCGGTCTGCTATCATACCGGTCCACCATCCCTCATCTCCTGACACCAGGGAGTCCTTGGACAGGACCTCCACCAGGTCCCCCCTGCGCAGGCTGAGCTCATCGTCCGCAGTCGCCTCATAGTCGAACACAGCGGTCCAGAAGCCCGGCGCGGCGGGTCCCGCATCCGGCGCGGCGCTGATGCCATTCTGCGGTGTCGGCCAGCGGAAAACATCTGCTTCTGCTTCTTCCGATGAGGGAATGCACGCCTTGGGACTCAAACTATTGTCCAAAGCGGGTTTGAAGACATCCATGGACGCGATCCATAGGGGCGACCTGGATCACTGCAGGCGCATCCACCTGACGCGGCTGGCTGGCGGCTCCTGCGTCTGCACACACAAAGCTAAGTAGCGGCTAATCCCGCACACAAACACTGCAGTAACCTGAAAGCACCATTCTGCTGCATCGTCTGCCTTTCACTCACCGATGGCTGCTATCAAACACACAAGTCAGCTTGATGATTTTCTATGCACAATCCTACACCCAATCACCGCTGAAACTCCTCGGACGCAGTAGTCTTTATTTTAAGCCAATTGTGCCAACGTGCGAATCATCCCCGGCTTCCTATTGGTGCACCGACACGTCGGCAACAGTTTATTTCCCACCCTCCTCTTAGCGTCAAATGCTGGTCGCCCTTGTCATAGGGTGAACCTGCTCCATGCCAATCAAACACAAACAAGGAAGCCTTTCTTTTTCTTCAAATTGTCTCCTTTATTTAGTTATTGACCCCCCCTCCCCTCCCCCCAAAAAAGAACAAATAAACAAAACATAACAAAATATTTAAACTTAAGGTTAAATTCCATGCATAATTCCCTGAAATAAAAACTCATAACAAGGAGTAGAAAACAGTTAACACAAACAACAATCAAATGAACAATTGCCATAACTTTAGTGATGTGATGAGAGTGTGTGTGCATGTGTGAGTGATTGAAACTCCATCAATAGTCTTTCCCCCATTTGTTTAAAACAGATGCTAAAATTTCTTGATTAAATTCCAACCTGTTCATAGAAAAATGAAAAATAAACCCTAAATGTTTTGTGATAAGACATCAGGAATATAGTGAAGCTGTGAGGTCAGCTTCAGGTAAACACACTGTTCAAATAGTGGAGATGCAATAACAGTATTTCACATGTTTATTCTGGGTGAAGAGGAATGAGCAGAAGAGTATGAGCGACAACCAAGAGTGAGCATCAATTCCTAACACACTTCACGAGGATCCATTTGCACATCTAGTGTTTATATTCGTGTGTTGATGCAGGATATCATTTCCAAGCCTTTGGGTGGCAATGTATTATTACAGAGGTGGTAAATATTATATTTGGGGAAGATGATAGAAGACAGACAAGATGACATGCAAATGGAAGTCCATTTTTGCCATAATAATAACAATAATAATAATAATAATAGTAATAAAATTTTGGCTTATCAAGTAAAAAATATGAGCTAAAAAGTACAATTTTTGGCTTTTTAAGTCGAAATTGAGAAAGTTGTGAGCTAAAAAGTTAACTCGCTACCTTTTAATGATGACTTAAGTCAAAATGTTGATGTTTTATTTCATAATTTTTACTATTTCATTTCAATATTGACTTCCTGTGAATGTTTTTTGTTTGTTTTGTTTTTAAATCATGAATAACTTTTCATCTGGCTTTTCTTTTTCTGGCAGAAATGAGCTTCCATACAGGTGACAGCTGAAGGTTTGTTGTGTTTTTTAATTTGAGAGCACTGAAGATACCTTACTCTCAAAAGTAGCTTTTCTGCAGCCTGTACAACCACTGCTTCAAAAAAAAAAGTGAGTAGAGAAAGTGAGTCAAAATCTAAATTTGTAATATTCTGTGCTTTGCAAAATGTAAACAAAGCAGTTCCTCTGCAGCCTGCTCTTGGCTACTTTAACATCATGTGTTTTCAAAAAACACAGAAACAGAGCTGGCACAATGTGATCTGACTAAACACAACCTGGAGGATTTTAGTGCAGATATGCAGGGAAGTGCCATAAACATACATGGAGATTACTGTTATAAATGTATGAGATACCAGACACACGACTGGAGTGAATAAATCTATAAGCTGAGACAAACATGCTTTCAACAGATCAAAATTATCCCTTAACTTGGCTCCTGGATTTTAGGCAAAGGAGCTTAATTGTCTTTATATTAGGAAGACAAAAAGAACATAAAATGAATTTCCAAATAAACATCTCTCACTTTGTCAATGTCCAGAATATAAAATATGAAAAATCAGCTCCTACGTGTCCAGTCTGGGACGATACAACACACCTGTGCTTTTTCGCTGCACTGTGGTTTGAATTATTATGATTTGCTCGTGAACACCTTTCAAAACCTATAATCAACAGTGGTTAGGCTTTAAATAAGTCTGATGTAAAGTTTTCTCACTGACAAATGTATACTTACATGAGTTAACTTGAAGTCGACACACAGGCAGAATCAAAAAATGACAGCCTTGATTTAAATCAGTAAAACCAGCATTTGCTTATGAACCAGAAAGCTGCTTTTATTCCACAGTAAAAGAACAAAACGGGTTGATCTCAAAACACCGTCAACTTTGGAAATTTGCTTTTTTATTTTTGACATCTCATTGCAGGCCAGGAAAACATACCCATCCATTTAAAATGTGCCCCTTTTTCTGTTACACAAAAACAAAGTTAAAAGAACAGTATTCACCTCGTCAGTGAAGCTTTCCTCAGTGTCTTAAAACATCATCAACCACAAGTCCAATCACGGTGATATATTTCACTTCCAATCCTGCAGACTGAGAAAGAAAAAAAGAAAAGAAAAAAGACTGGTGCCTTGAGAAGTGATGTGTATTTTAAATATATATATTTTTTCTTTCACAGAATTAAGACATGTATTTTTAAGACAAAAATGACAGAACCAATTCAGCGTCGTGCCCCTTGTGAAGACCAACAACAACAACCCGCCTGTGCACACGGAGTGCGAAGAGGACACACAGCCTGGCTTCAGCACGGCAACATGCACAGCACACAAACACACACTGTTCAGCTCGAAACATCCCCGGCAGATAAAAATCAAGAACACAACCAACTAAACAGTACAAGTAGCCACTAAAGGCAAAGAGAAAAATTTTTAGAACACTGGCACTTCCTTGTCGTTAAGAATACCTGCTGATCTCAAAATATACAAAATATTTCCTGTTGCAGGGTTTTAACAAGGAAAAAAAAGGTGACAAAATGAGCTCCAGTGACCCAAAAAAATAAAAATAAAATAACTTCACACTTTCACTGACACTGGCTCAGATGAAGCGACTGCAGGTAACCTGTAGATGAGATGTGAAAGTTGGTGTTGACATGCTTTTCCCCTCCCAGGACACCTGTACTGTGCCTATGTAAACATACACTGAAAATTATGTACATAATGTGTTTTTTTTTTGTGTGTGTTGCCTCTGAATGGGGACAGTCAGCCCGTCTAACTGCCCACCCTCTTGTGCAGCAGTGGACCCATTTGCTCTACTCTGAATGTGTGTGTGTGTTTGTGTGTGTTTATATGTAAGAGAGACATAGAGAGATAGAGACAGACTGAGGTGAGCAGGTGTGGTCCAGGGCCGGGAGAGGAGGATTCAGCCACGAGACGTATTTACAACACTGCTCACCACAAAGGAAGAACATTGAGGAGGAGGAAGAAGAGGAAGAGGAAGAGGAGGAGGAGGAGGAAGAGGAGGAGGAGTGCTAAGCAGAAGAAGGAACGACCACAAGGACTGGAGATTGACATCCCCCTTGTGGAAATACAGTGTCACTGTCACTTCTTTTTTTTTCTTCTTTTTTTTTTTTAAAGTTTAGTTTTTATTTTTTGTTATTTTTTTTAAACAGATGTTGCATCCCACCTCTTTGGTAATCTCTTGGGTGATTTTTAAATTAGCCAAGAACTGACTGATTATATACTAACATACACTTTATGCAAATTAGGTAATAAACATATTCTGCTGCTCTTGGGAGTTTCGGACATGTAATTTTTTTTCTCTTGTTTTAAAAACAAAGCACCAGTCGTGTGTTAAACAGCATTCAATACCAATAACAGGCTACTTTCAGCTTCATCCTGGAGGTACCTGCTGCTGTGACACCCACGCCATTGGCTCTTATCACTGCTTATTCACTGAAGAGTTTCAATCCAAAATGAAAATCACTGACACACACATACATAATAACCAAAAGCAAATGTTGTTATGGAAAATCATGTCAAATTTTGAGTCATTTTTAAAAGCATCGCCTACAAAACATCCACATTTCTGAGGACAGAGTCACCTTCATTTTCTATAATGTCACATAAGGAAAGATTTTACTTGCTTAAAGCTGCCCTTAACAATATTTTTTATATTTATGATGAATCAAATGTGAAAAGTGTTGATAGTTGTGATGAACCCACAGAGGATTATCAGTTAACATCAGCTTTACAAAGCCTTTTAGGCTTTTTTAGCGCATTGTTTTGGTTTTTGGGTAGCAAGTGTCTCTCACCAACAATGTTTCGAGCCACAACTGGCAGCTGTTTTCAAAAAGCTTTACCAGACCCGCTATAGGAACTTTGGGGTATATAAATAAAATTTATTTGACTGCGCTACCTGCCCAACACCAAATGGTAGAAGGACAAACTGAGCAACTAGCTGGTGAAGAAAGTTGAGCATCTAGCAGCTAAACAGCCACGTATTGTCATCAGGAGTTGGTGGAAAACTAAAAGGAAAGTGAATATCGGACCTACATTTATCATGGGAACAAAAACACAACTCAAAATCAGTGCTAATGTTGCTCAGAGTCTACTGGATGTGTACATAGGCAACTTTAGAGAGAACCAAAGTGAATCATGAAATGTTTGGTTCTGTTCCCTATAAGAGGAAACCTAATTGACAGTAACATCTGTAATGGTACAAATGATTTGATTTTGGAATATAACTTTGCTCAACAGTGTGTTGACTGATTACTTTTATCTGGAAACATTATTTCATATTTCAATTTAATAATTTAGCAGCCTGTGATGAACAATATTTCCCATTAACCCCAGACCATCACAAGTTCACCACATAAACAGAATGAAGCTAGTCAAGTTGAGGGGCTGATGCGAGTTCAGAAACATCTGTAACAATAAGATAGAGTAAGCTGAGTGATGTAGATGTTTTTAAACTGCAGATATTACAGATAAAAAGGGGAAATGATAGAAGAGAACATTTTGTACTTTAGTTATAATGACAAAAGCTACTTTGCTGGTAAATAGTTTTGTAGGAGCTTTAGCTTTAGTCTTTGTTTAGCACAGTTAGGATCACAAAGGTATCAACTTCTAATAGCAAGCAAATGCTGCAGTCTACAGTGTTTGTCCACACTGTATTTCTATAATTTTGCTTTCTTGGTATATTCTGTGCACACAACATCTATTACATGTCTGTCCATCCTAGCAGAGAGATTCTGAGATTTTCTTCTTGTTAAAAGGATTTTAGGGAGGATTTTAGGGTTTTTTCTTATTTGAATTGAGGGTCTAAGGACAGAAGCTGTTGTATGATGATGTTGACTTGACACAACTTTATTTGGAGAACTAAAATGCTTGAGTGCAGGACTTTTTTTCACTTTTTCTTAAAGAAACTCTAAATGATACTGAAATGAGTTACAGAAGCTAATGGAACAGCACCTTGACAGGAAGTGATGTCAGGACCTTGGCTCTCTATAAGGTGATCTTATGGTGATATTATGTTCCGTTTTCAGTTTGTTTTGCTGCCCTCAAGTGGCCAAAAAAATACATTAATGCAGCTTAAGAAATGGGGGGTTATGCACTATTTTAAAAAAGAAACTCTTCAGTTGTTCTTGCTGCAAAAGTGAAGAGCCGGTCGGTGTGTTCAGCAGCAGCAAACACCTCTCCCTCCACAGGCACTCTGTTCAGTCCATAGTGACACCTTTAGTGTTGGCCTTTTGCACATATACAAGTAAAAGTCTCCATTAATAGAACTATACAGCAAAGTGCATGGAAGGAACAGTACAAAAATACCTCTGAATTTATCTCTGCAGCAACACGTTTTTTTTCTTTCTTTTTTTTTTTTTTTTTTTGGATTTCTGATTGAAAAGGTGAAAACTCGAGTGAGACCAAGATATCAGTAAATAAAATACAATGTCATACTTTTACCTAGGCAAGATACATAACTCTTAGAAATGTGAAGACATCGTTCCTGTATATAGTTTGACCCCCCCCTCCCCTCCCCTACCTTCCCCCCTAAGCCACAGCAATCCTCTGTTGTTAGAAGCAGAAGGTGATCACATTTAAACAAATATTCAAAATATACAGAAAATATGGAAATATATTATATATAGATACATATAGAGTACGGAAGTAATGTTCAGGGCAGTTTGACCATGTTCACTGTGTCCGCCTCTTCCTCCTCGCCTGTTTGAATGGTGATTCATCTGCCAGTATGAACTGCCACTGTCGCTCCTCTTCTTCTTCTTCTTCTTCTTCTTATTCGCTTGTGTGATTTCTGAGAACTGCAGTGCTCCTTAGGAAACTATGTAAATAAAAATAAATACTATGAATCCATCCCACTGTCACTCAACAACATTATTTCCATTTACGATATAATCTTTTGTTATTCCTTAACGTCAGAAAATAGTTCTTTGATTCCTCTTTTTATGTGTGTGTGTGTGTGTGTGTGTATGTGTGTGTTTTTTTTTTTGTTTTATTTATTTTTTGCATTTTTATCCCCAAAATACTTTTTAAAAAAAGTCATTCTCGTCAGATGTTGAGAAAAATATAGACCTCTGATTAACTCAACTCTCTCCGGATATAAGACTGCAGGCTCTTCCAGTGGAATGCAGGACCACCCCTCGGCATCTTCTGGACTCGGTGGTAACCCAATCCCAACTGTAAGCACACTCATGTGGGCTCAGGATGGCTCTCCGATAGCCAGGCCTGTCGGCACTAGAGGGCAGGATACGCACCTCTAAGCATCCTTACAGAAGGGGTTGAGGGAGAGAGAGAGGGAGAGGGAGGGAGGTGTCTGGGAAAATCCCGGGTTTACCTCTCCTGTCCGTTCATACCATACAAGACTGACCCAAATTCCACAGTGAAAATTCACTCTTTTACCTCTGAAGTTGTACTTTAAACCCCTGTATGTTTGTATTCTCTCACGCTCAAGTCTTTTCTGTTTAGAAGCCCTCTATATGACAGTAGGCCTCCAGACTGGAGAAGAGGATGTAAAGGAACCAGAGGCTGAACAAGAAGGCTGACGTGGCCAGTCTGTGTCCCCGGGGCCCGCCCAGTTCTCCTCCGATGTGGGCCCGGCGCCGATAAAGCAGCACCGAAACTGCCAGGAAGGCGAAGATGGTGAAGAGAGTGACAGAGAAGGCCAGCGAGCCGGCTTCCACCACAAACGGCTTCCCTTTCATGTGCCAGTAGATGGCCGCCACTGACCAGGCCATGCCGATTCCCAGGAAGACGTTGACGGCATTGCTGCCGGTCACATTCCCAATAGAGGCGTCTGCGTAGGTGTCCTGAACAGCCGCTACCTTACTGGCAAAAGTGTCTGTGGAGAGAGAAGACATGTGTTGTTACAGTTTTAATTTTTAAAACCATTCAAAAATCATTATAAATGTAAGCACAGAGGTTCAATCTTGACCTTGTAAAGAACAGTTTCACAGTTTTTTAAAGTTTTCAACCATATCTGACTTCAGCAGATGGATTTTGCTCAGTTGTCATCATGTGACCTAAATATGGGCTATTTCACAAAATTCAACACATAGAGGCTTTAACCATCACACTATCAATTAATCAATCATTCATAGTGATATCTTACAATTTCTGTAAACGTAGATAGTATTTATAAGCAGCCAAGTGGTAAAAACTTTCAGTTTCCTTGTTGTGATTCTGAGTTAGAGATATTGAGAATATCTGCCAGCCTGGATATCTTCCACTTGGCGAAAATAACTACAGAAGTGTCAACAACCTGTGTGAAAATGGCTGCAGGCCACCATCACTTGTAGTTACACAGAAATGAATTCAAATATTAACACTAATACAGTCAGTTCAGCTTATTAAAAAGGAGCTATACAACATTTGTTTGTATTTGGTTTGTTAATGAACTGCTGCCAATATGTAACATACAGAAAGGTTAACAGTGAGGGGAACCATTTTGGAATAATACATCAACACTTCCAGGTGAGAAGAACGGGAGGTTTTTCTGTTCTTTGCACTCTGCTGATATTGTGTGAATACAGCACAAGTGACATTGTTGACTGTTAGTGTCAATGTTTGCCAAAATAAAGACTACATCTCCCACAATTCCTGTCTTTTAGTTACCTTAAGAAGATTAACTTACAGGAGGTGATTGTCCATATTTTCTATTTCCTGCAGAAAGTAAAGTGCTGTGTGAAGGCCGTCAGTCTGCTGTGCACTGGTCTCATTTGTTCACAATATTTATATCTTTTTTTCCCCCAAAATGAATGCAGTGATGATTTATTAATGTTGCACATAAGACCTTTAATAACAAAAAGGCTGACACAGTCAAAGTTTTTGGTGACATATTGTTCCCGCCGGGTGAAAATGTCAGTTTGGAGGAAATAAGAATATCAGCCATCTTGATGACAAAGCATGTTTGCTGTTTTGAAAGGGTCTCAAAAGCTCATGAAGTCACAGAATTTTCTCAGACGATAGTAGAGCCATATAATCCATTAACTTTCATAAAAAAAAAAACTTTAATTTTAGAGTCCATATTGAAAATGTCATGTCCTTTTCAAAAAATTCCCATTCTACTATTCTAGGACTTACCTGGCACAGATGTACCAATCGCCACAAAAACCACAGCAGTGACCGAGTCTTTGAGGCCAATGGTGCAGCCAAAGTGAGACGCCAGGTCGCCGATGACGGCCGTGAGCAGACCGATGATGAAGATGGAGACGATGAAACAGGCCCAACCGTTCAGGTAGTCTGTGGGAGGGACGCAAGCAAACAGGACTTTCCAGAAGACAGTGAGGAAGTGCATGACGTAGTCGAAACAGGACGGCAGCCGTTCCTCTCCTGTGTCCTCTTCGTCCTCATCTCCTGGTTAGAAGTGGGGCCGAGCGGGGGAGACGGCGATGGGGGGAGGGGTGTGTGTGAAAGGTTGGATAGATTTAAGCATAATGGGATGACAGTAGAGAATGGAGCAGCGGAGAGGACGAAGAGATAGCAGAATATTTAGACAAAGATAAAGAGAGAGGGGGCGAGGCAGGGGAAGTAAATATTAAGAGAAGAGGCAGAGAGCAAGAAAGACAAGAGAGATAGACGATGAGGAAGCAGGAAAGATATGACAGCGAAAGAAAAAAGAAAGACAGATGAAGCAGAAAGTTGAGAGAGAGCAGAGAGGGTAAGGAGCCAAAGAGTTGGAAAACAGCGGTGAGATAAAGGATCAATACAGGAGATAAGGGATGACAGAGAGGGAGAGGAAAAGAACAACATTCACTTAAAATGGCATACTGACTTATTTTTCAGTGTAAGACATCATATTACTTCAGCCTGAGGTTGCTGTTGTGTATATTCAACTTTAAATGTGCTACAAATACTAGATTAATAACTGCCAAAGGGCGTAGCTAATTTTAATTAATTAAAACAGATTAAAGATTTACTTTAGTTTGTAGCGTACAAACTTTACTTTATGAGTTAGTTTACACTTCCTTTAATAATGCATGCACAGCCTGTTTTCTAACGCTTTTCCTCGTTAGCTCTTAGCTCAAGACTGTTGGCACAGGTTACAGGTTAACAGTTTATTCTGCTCTTCTGACAGACTTAACACGTTGTGAGCACTGCAGCAATTTGGTGTGTTTGGTGCGCCTAGTTGGCAGGATGTCCGAGTGGTCACGGGGTGATTTCATGTAACCTAAAGGTCAAAGATTCAGTCACCACACCAGTCTTTTATTCTGTAAAAGCGAGCTTGAGCAAGAAACCAAACCCTGCTCACCGTGAGGGTGAAAGTGTCATCTTATAAGAGCTTAAAAACGTAAATGTAAATGGTCACTCTCCTCAGGTGGAGGCGCAGGGTGTCCTGTGTGTCCCCGCAGCTCACAGGAAACTGGGCGGACAGGAGGAACATTGAGCTGATTAGGAGTGTCAGGCCATGTGAGCTGCTGATGATGCTGATGCATTTTTTAGCTATGGGTGGATCATGAAAAAATAAAGAGTGCCACTGGATTAAATATTTCAGCACAAAAGTGACGAGCCGAGGCCTTCACGGCGCTCGCTACATGATGGCTGTTACCGCAGCAGGAGGAGAAGCAGCTGCACTGCAGGCTGCATGAAGATCTGATGCTGCAGCCGCTTGACGTGATGGATGAGTTTTCTCTTTCATACATGAGATTATTCCAGAGCCTCAAGAGCTTTGCTTTCGGGAGGATTCCACTGATACGGGGTCTTTGAAGGCTGGTACTGACACCAATATTTTTAGGCTGACGTCAGTGATAACCAGTATTTTGAGCTCACAACATTTACTATCTTTAATTTTATGCCAAAATATTCAGTTTTTCCCTAAGAATTAGGGATGTGTCAGGATTAAAGAAACAGTTTGATATTTTATTTGCTTTCTTGTAGAGAGTTCCAGTACCAGTCAAAAGTTTTGACACACTTTCCCCGTTTACTTGAACAAGAGTGGTATCAATCTCTGACTCTCAGCAAAGAAACTGAAAAAATATATTTCCCTACATCTTTAACGGTTCCTTTCAAGAGCTTAAACAGCATTTAGAATGTAAATAACACTGCAGGACAGTCTGGCCCATATATTGTAAAACTGTGGATTACATTTAAAGGTTTCTTTTGCTGCTATTTATATGTAAATTCAAAAAATATAAAGCACACAATAAATGATAGATGAAGATAACCAGTTAGATGTTTACATAAGCGAGTAATACTAATAGCAAGTCTTTAGGAAACAGGGCCATGATGTCTACATATTTTAATGAACAGATATACTGGTTTCTAACTTGCTGATTTACATGAACACAGGAAAAAACAAAGCAAAATATGTCATCAGTTGCATAAATCTCTATGTGCAGCCCCCCAGAGTTTGAGCAGAGAACACGTTGGTGGGTTTTTACTGTACAGTACCTGCACTGACTGTAATGGCCTCCATGAACTGGTCTCTCCAGGAGTTCGTCCCCACCACCAGCGCCAGGTTGGTCTTCTTGATCAGCTTGTCCACTGTGCTCTATATGAACACAAGAGGAAAATAAAGTCCAATTTAGTTTCGATTTTGCATCCATGGAGGCTCCTTCAACCAAGAGAAATACATCAGCTCCACCACATGATGGCAGTGGCATCAAGTTCCAGACAGCAGAAACCTCTGTTTGATGCATGATAAAACTCACATACCAGAAACAAATATGGTGGGTGGGATGCATATGAACCAGATCTCCTTCAGAAACATATCTAGGTTGTATGAGAAGCAGTAACATTCCCTGAAATTAATTAGTGTGATCTATTATCTGCTTTCACTGTGTGGAAAACACCAGTTCCAGCTGTAATGATGAGGCATCTCTAGCTGCTCCGTTTGAAGATGGAACATTTCCCACCTTAAACTCGTACGATTCCTCAATTATGACTTCCAGCTTGGAGTGTTCCCCCAGCACCGGCTTTCCCATCTCTGCGATCCGTTTGGCTTCCTCCTCGTCTGATGTCATCTTCCTGTCTGGCACATCTGAGCGGAGGAGAGGGCGAGAGGAGAGATTACAGTGAGAATGATGGCAATCAAAATAAGAAGATGCTGAGCTGATTATCTTCGTTGTACTCCACAGCATACAAACAAAACATCAGATGGTTGGCTTGTTGGTAACACTTTAAATTCATTCAGTCATTATAATATTCAGACTTTTACGTAGAACCAAGATTATTTTTATATGCAGCATTTTACGTCACATCTGTCCCATCTGTCGGCGCTAAATGAAAACTACAGGATTCATTGTAGTGATGCGAGTGTCTTGGTGATGTTCCAACATTTGTTATGTAAAGGTTAGACACACTTGCATGCTTGATCGATCAGAAAACAAACACTTGCAAAGGCAAACATTGCGAGCAAATCTATTTCTTTTTTTATTGTCTCTTCCTTGTTTCCCATGACTCTTCTTTTATCCACATGTTTACGAGGACTTTTAAAGTCCCGTTTAGGGACTCATAAATGTTGTATTTTAGACCTGATATTGCACAAAAATACTCACCATAAAGACCTTTTATTTTACTTAGAAATCCTATGAAAATACGGTTCAGCTAGATTACATGGACTGTTTCAGTTTTACAAGACAAAATTTTGTGATTTCCACCTTTAAATGTTCACCCCATTATAGTGGAGGTGACTTGATCTCTTGAGTGCAAAGACCACACTTTTTTTGTGCTTTCTCCCAAAGAAAAAGTAGAATTAAAACTGTTCACAATGAGCTCAAATGGATATTTTTTAATGCTTTGAGCGCCACAAATCAACCTCCATCGACTTCCCTTGTATTTAGATAAAACTATCTGCATGGTTTCATCATAATGAAGCTTTGGAAAAAGTTCAGTGAGGAAAATCTTTTCCCTCGTGCTCTGCCTTCATACATCTGTGAGTAAATGTCTGCTGTTTCCTCCTGTTCTTTCTCTCTGTCACTTTTCTATTTTCCACTGTCACCATATCTGACCAATGATCTTTCTGCACATGTTCCTTTAGCCAATAAGTCCCTACATGCTTTCC
This sequence comes from Euthynnus affinis, assembly GCA_029490765.1. Taxonomy (NCBI): domain Eukaryota; kingdom Metazoa; phylum Chordata; class Actinopteri; order Scombriformes; family Scombridae; genus Euthynnus; species Euthynnus affinis. The sequence continues at coordinate 21,026,488 of CM055851.1, forward strand.
TTTAAATATCGCTGCAGTTTTGTCTTTCAACTATTACTGCATAAACTACCATTCACCACCATTGACCTCCATGATATCCAGGGAGAAATGTTTCCATGAACATGAACTTCTAGACTCTATGGGGATCCTGTCCTCCTGTCACAATCTGTTGTCATCATCATGTATCTGTTGTTGATTGTTGTTGTTGTTGCTGTTCTGTTTCTCTGTGTCCGCCCCCCCCCCCCCCCCCCCCCACCCTCTCTCTCTCAACCCATCCGGTCAAGGCAGATGGCCGCCCACCCAGAGCCGGGTTCTGCCTTAGGTTTCTTCCCATTAAAGGAGTTTTTCCTTACCGCTGTCGCCAAGTGCTGCTCATGGGGGAATTGTTGGGTCTTTCTCTCTCTGTAAATTAAAGAGCATGGTCTAGACCTGCCTCATGTAAAAGTGTCCTGAGATGACTTTGTGTTGTGGTTTGACGCTATATAAATAAAATTGAATTGAAGTGAATTGAATCGAATCATATGGACCAACACTTACTGAAGATGCTTCACATCAATGGAGTACAATCACCAAAAATCCTTCCCTGTTGCTAATCTCAATAAACATTGTTGCATACTTCCATTGAAAGTGAGAAAATATGGTTTGATAAGACAATCCTAACTCAATGTCTACTTACTAACTTTTTCCAGCACTTTCAACTATATTACATGGTCTTCAACAGCGGAGTGGAGTGGAGTCTGATCAGTTGCCATGGAGATGGATCTGTTGAATTTTAGTAGCTGTTATGATTTCATAGATGAAACAGTATCAACAGATCCATCTCCATAACAACTGACTGTCCACTGATGAAGACCACAGTTGAAAGCTCCAGAAAAAGCGAGTGGATCTTGAGTTGGGATCGAACTATTTCCAAGTTTGAGGATGAACTTTTATGCTGTTGTTTTTATTTATTTTTTTTTTTTAATATTTGGGCTAACAGAGCTTTTAAAACTAATGCTACGTCAAAACACATCTCCATCACAGAACAGAGCCGAGGCATGCTAATCAGATTAGGCGCTACAATAACAAATCAAGTACTTTCAAGGCCATCCATTCACTGTCAAAAGCCTTCAAGGCCTTGTTTCATTTTTTTTCCCAGATCCAAAATTATTTCCGAGGCCTGCGGAAACCCTGATCAATCCTTCTATCTGCCTATCAGACATAACCTGAAAGAGCCACAATGCTTCACAGAGCTCCTGGGTGCATTGCGCAACTACAAGGCGCCATAACATCAATTCTTTGCTGTTGAACTCTATCAAGAAGGAGCGGTTGTGCATCCAAAAGCCTCTCATCCTGCTCTGTGTGTGACACCCTCACTGAGCCACCTGGTGCAGAGACCTTGTCATCTTTTATACGAGCCCCGAGTCCCAGCCTGCTGCTCTTTGCTGACAACATGCTTACCATTAAATATTAACATTGCCATTAAAGATCACAGCCAAGTCCCCTTGATAGGAGGGCTTGTCAACGAGCACACACACAGGCATGCATAATATACAAGAGTGTGAGTGCCTGCACAAACACACACACACATACGCACACAGTCACCCAGATGCACACACTTTTAAGCTAAATCAATTACACACCCAAGACAGTGTGTACCCTCAAGTCCTGACAGGATTTCTTTTGCCCATGTTTAAAATTTGATTATCCAGCCATTCCGCTACTCTGTGCTGCAACACTACATGACACAATTTCCATGACAAGGAAAGGACAAAAACACACAAAGGTAATTAAATTTCTAATTTCGGAACTGCAGGCTTTTATCTTGACGGTTATCAAGAGTTTGTACCTTGCTCTTGACTGGAGAACATAATTTATGAATTTATGATTAATTAATCCGCTGATTAGCGTGCAAATCCATTGTTAAGAGCGGGAGAGAGAGCAGCAACAGACAATGTATTGTTTGTAACAACTCTATGGCATGACAACTGAGGAGGCTAAAAGCATTGGCGGGTAGTTTATTCATATCAAACCTCTCAGAAAACGACTCAAAATCTTGATCAACAGCAAAACAAACTGTCCAGAACACCATTTGAGAGATTTCGATTCATATCATGCACAGAAAGCGATTCAGAGACACAGAGAACTTTTATTAGAGATGCTTAGAGGAGGAATGGAGGACTTACCATCAGCTAACAACCAGGCTGTGGAAGAGAGGAGAGAGGGAAGAAGAAGAGGAGGAGGAGGAGGAGGAGGAGGAGGAGGGGAAGGAGGAAAAGTGTGGAGAAAACAGAAAAAGCGATGAGCAGCATGAACGGAGGAAACATAGATAAGGAAGAAAGCAGGTTAATAAGAAGGAGAGAAATGTAATGGCCTCAGAGAATGGCTGAGTATTGACCCTGAGGTGTAATATATATGGCACTGATTATTCGATTGGCTGAGGCAGTGGGAGGAATATGGTATTTTGTAGGTTTTTATGGGCATGAGGGCAGAATCAAGGTTTATTAAGGGAAAAATGACCGATAGAAATCAAGAGATTCTGCACTGAGAGCTTCGGCGATGAGCACATTAATTTAAAAGTTTATTACTCCCAGCTCTTGTCAGATGACTGCGTCTGGAGGTAATAATTACACATAAACCCTTATTTAACAATATTGGACTAATATACTGTATGCATCTGCCAGAACATGGCCTTTTGAGATGTCAGCAAGCCAGCATTGCTACTTTTTTTTTCCCTCTTTACAACTTTATTGTAAAACAGGTGAAAAAGAACGGAGGTGACAGAACATCCTAAACCAGACTTCCACAACAACATTATTGAAGATGAATATAAAATATATGTAGTGCTTATAGTTTCTAAATGAAAGCCCTAATAGGTTTCCACTCTTAATAAATCATTTTGCAGTATACTGTCAATGACATAAGGAGTTACATTAAGTTTCTCAGTGAGGAAACCAGTCCACAGATGCTTAAGACATTATGACCAATTGATTTATTGACGGCTATCACACCCTCCCAGACAAACACACACTTTATGAATAGTAGCACACAACAATAAATCTCTGGGCTTTACTTAGTGCAATTTTCTGACAGTTCGGAGTGCTTTTCAGGTTTTTCCTTGACTGGAAAACTGGTCTAAATGATTCCAGGTTTTCCAGGACACATGACAACGCTGATATCTAAACTAAAGAGATCGTAAACAGATCTGCAACAATTGGTCAATGAATCAGTTTGTTGCCAACTATTAGATTAATCAACAACTATTTTGATAATTGATTGGTTCCAGCTTATTAAATATTAATATTTTATGGTTTGTATGATATTGAACTAAATATATTTGGGTTATTAGCTGTTGGTCGCGACATTTGAAGACATCATCTGGGGCTTTGGGCAACATTTTTCACCAGTATCTGACGATTAATTGATAATGAAAATAATCATTAGTTGCAGCCCTGGTAGTAAGATTAAATTGGAGAATAGATTGTAGATAAAAAATAAAAAACGAATCAGTAAATTAAACAAAGTGCAAAATCAGATCTCTTTAAAAATAGATGAATTATATGTACACGCTTCTTATAAGTTCAACTCAACTTCATTTCATTCTGACCTTCATTCTGGTTCTTGTTTTTACAACATAAAATAATCATTCTGGTCTATGATTTGTTTGCAAAATGAAGCAAAATAAAATAAAAATGTTGAATAAATAAATCAAATGTTGTGTCTTATCAATCGTTACAAAAATCACAACATAAGAGTTGAAACCTAAGAGTTGGTGGGATATATACTGTATTATGTAAGAGTGTTGTTGCTGTCGATATGGCGGAGGTGAGGATGACAGGATTTCATTTGACAGCTTCACTTTGGGGGGTCGCAGTGTATAAACAACCACCAGCCTAAGAACCCCGTTAGCATGTTAGAGAGTTTTAGTGTCTCGGGGAGGTTTGAACGCTTCTGCAGAGGCTTTTCTACTCTGCAGAGATAGAAAATCCAAGAAGAAGGAATAACTGCTAATATTTTAGAATCTTTATGAATTTTTGAAAACTTTCAGCTCAAATACAGAGCGCAGAAAAGATGGATCAGATATTAGCAGCTTCAATTAAAAGACACTGGTAGTAGTATCCGCTTTAAAAAGTCAACATTAGTCGAAGCATGATGAGGATATTCTGATCTGCAGTGGGAAGGAAAGTTAAACACATTCATACACTCATGCAGACATGCTTAAATCATTTCACTTGGACTTTTTTAAAAAATAATTTTTCTTAAGTTGAATTTTCTACATTATTATTGGACTAATTATAATCCTATTCTTGCATTATAATCCCATTTTAATATCCCATCCTAGTACAAATAATATTTTTTTCTACTAAATGTTACAAGTCTCTGTTTATTTTTGTTGATGTGTTTTACTTTTTGCCTGCCTATAGACCTTATTGCACCCTCGCAGCTGTCCATAGAGGAGGGATCCTGTTTTAAATTTACACTTTGTGGTTTCTTTTTTGAAGGAATTTTCTTGCCATAGAGATTTGGGGTCTGGATTTTGGGCATATAAAGCCTGTTGAGACATTGCATGTGATATTGGGGTGTGCAGGGTTAGGGGTGTAAACTTGACATTGAAGTGTTTAAAAGGTGTTAAAGGTAGTTTAATAAGCAAGGGGATAAGATATCTACTCACTCACTCAAACTTTCCCAGTCAGATTTAATATTTTGACAACCCTTGAGGGGCCGAGGCTGCTAATCATCCAGCTACAACCAACATACCATGTGAAATAAAATATGCTGATGATGAATGAAAGTGCCTCATGCAGATGCTCAGAAATATTAAGCTCCTTTCTCAGCATTTTGATTTGACTCTGCCTGATTGTTTATCTGCATGCTGTAGTCGCAGAGCGGATCAGTGACACAGTTCAACATGCTCAGACGCCTTCGGCAAAGTGTAAACTGTAACTAAATGGTATGATTAAGAATAAAAAGAGGCTCAAAAAGTCATCCAGTGAGGCAGATAATTACACGACAGGATATGCCATAAGTGGATGAAGGGAGAGGAGAAAGCCTTCCCATGCCTTTCAGCCCCTCGAGATTCACACTGACAACTCTTCCATTTGACATCTTCATCATAATTTCTCCTTACGTTCATAAAACAAGGATGAAATTTTAACAGTCTTTAAGAGATCAAAAGCGCTGAAGGACAAAACAGAGCATATCCTCCATGAATGGTCCGGCTCCTTCTGAAACCTCTTTCACCGAGACATGATACTAATTAACCTGTTTATGTTCAGAGGCAGCTTATCAACTTCCTAAATCAAATACAGTCCACAGTTAATCATCATTAGTAGCTAAGTGCATTAATTGCTGTGGGCAACTTGCTTCATTATCATTAGTACTAGCCGAGCCGCGCTGATCTGAAGCCAACTGTGTTGTAAAAGCCAGCTGTGGTGAGTCTGAGTGTCCAAACTCAAGTCAGTAATAACAGTATGTCATTTAGTAAAGGCTGGTGATGGAGTGGCAAAGATAGACCGCACAAACACATTAAGGCACATATGGCACATGTATAAAAGCACACGATAAGAAAAAATACACAAGCGAGCACCAATACTGCACTAACAAGCACTAACAAACACGGGTGCTGCAACTGACTGATTATCTTCATGTATTAGTCTGATGATGATTTTTTCAATTAAGTGATCAAGTCAATAAAATTGTAAAAAAAAAAAAAAAAAAGTTTTAATAGTTCATTTTTGTCAGACCAACAGTATGATACTTGAAAAGCTGAAACCAGTCAATGTTTTGCTTGATAAATCACTTAATCACTTATGAAAATAGTTGATTATTATTGATTAAAGATACCCTGTGGAGTTTTGACCATTAGTAGCGCTAAGGAGCAATGTTTTGATTTGTATCTTGGGCCACACATGGGCTCCAGACAGAAAACAGCCCTGTGAGACATGAAAAACGATCCGGGAGGTCCAGTCTGAGTGACAGATCCTTGAGTTTAAATGCTTATCAGACACAAAAACACCACACAGATGTTTATAAAATTATGAGAAAGGATTTTACAATTCTAGGAAGTTACTATGGCGACAGTCTTTTCATTTTCCATCATGATGATTGAAAGGCAATGCAGCTTTTTTTTGCTGGAGCCTTCTGCCTCAACACACCAACTACATCAACACAGCAGTCCTATTTAAATATAATGTCTGTCTGAAGGCAGACTTACATGCCACCAAACATAGCAAAACATAGTCAGAAATAGTTTAAATAGTGTGAAATAAAAATTGGCATTCAACTCTCATAAATTTGCAATATTATGAGGAAGGAAAGGCATGTTTTCAGACAGAACACACATTTTTTTTGAGAAGGCGCAATAAATCAATGGAGAGATGAGAGTGGACTTTGCTGTGTTCAAAATATTTCAACTTGAGCAAAAGATTCACACCTTTCCCGGAGATTTATGGATCTGCTGCCATAGATGTACAAAGATGAGAGGACAAAAGAGAGAAACTGGAGGAAAATAACTTCTTGGCTACCACACAAACACACACACACACACACACAGCCGTTCATATGGTTGGTGTGTCCGTTTCTAGCTAGATTAAAGCTACTGTAACATCTGTTCAGTTGATACATTGGCAGTTTGGGGCCAATCAAAGATCCAGGGATCAAATTTATGCAAATGATGAAAGGTAAAAATTTACTTTGAACACACCCATATATGTAAAACATATGCACAATGTACTTAGGTAAGAGAGAAAGTAAACAGAAATGTGTTTATGTATAAGAAAACTCCACAGGATGCAGATAAAAACAATAACCAACTAATTGTTTTAGCGCTACAGAAAAGTAACATACATACACAGATGAATACACACACACATATATGCATACTGGTATATAAGTATACACTTACATATACACAAGAAACACAGAAGAACATGCTGATACATGAACACACACACACACACACACACAAACACAGGTGTCTCTAAGGCAGGCTCGTAGTGCGGGTTACACTCACAATCCAAAAGGGCTGTCATTCTGCCAGCACTACAATTGTGATAGGGAAGATTAACCAAAGGGATGTAATTGGAGGGGTGGAGGAGTGTGCGTGCGTGAGTGTGAATACGTGCTGAGGGGGTAGGGTGGGGTGTCTGTGTTTAACCGTTGTCATCATCAGCGTGTTCTCCTGCGCGCTCAGCCTAATCAGATCTGTCTCGTTACAAAAGAGTGAGTCCTTCTCTGGCTCTCGCACACAGCCAGGCTCTGAGTCACAGCGTCAATACGCCACTAATGTACGCCTTCTCTCTCCACAGCTCATTAAGACAGAATCATCATTTGACTTATCAGGGCTATTCTGGTTGCCGAGGCTGGAGGCGGATCATCTGGGCCTGTGCCGGGAGCGGCATATGTGGATGGGTGGAAGGATGGATGGAGGGACAGAGGGAGGAATGGGGGAGATGAATGGATTTATGGATGGTGGAATAGAAACATAGAGATAAGGATGGAGGGATTGTTGGAGGAAGAAGAGGAGGATGGGATGGGAGGAACATTACGATGGAATATGGAGGAGAGGACAGGATGTGGAAAATGGACGAGAGAGACATGGGAAACAGATTTATGGAGGGATAGAAGAATAGAAACGTGGCCGGATGGATGATTGATTGGTAGGTGGGAGGATACAGGATGGGTGGAGGTAAGAGAGGAGAAACTGACACAAATCTTCACAATGCCTTCAATTAACACACACACACAGTAAGGCAGCAGAGCTGTTTTGCAAGACGCAGGCCTCAGCATCGGGAGGCAAGACCCAGGCCTCAGCATCCCCAAGTACCCAGCCAGCTACCTTATAGTGGAAAGTTGGGAAAGGTTCATCTTCAAGCAGATCTCCTCTGACAACCAGGCAAGAGCCAATCACGTCCATTTCCATTCATGTGGAAATGGAAGCACAGAGTTGTTTACTACTCCAGTCTGCTACGTGAAATAACTCGCTGATCTCTCTGCGACGCGTATTTAACGAGCCACCGGAATCATTAAAAGAATGACGACATGTGGAATCAAATCCCCGACATTGTTGGTTCATTAGTACCGCGGCTATGTAAGAAAACAACTGTCCAGTCGAAGCAGAGTATGTAAACTATGTGCTCAGTGCAACGCACACACAAAGACACACACACAGAATGGCAGATTCCTGAGAGGCCAGCGACTACCGACTACTTTATATCCATATGTGTCAACGCATCGTTGGAGGACAACCTGCTCTACCACTGCTTTGTCAAAGCCAAAGGAAGAAAACAGGAGGAATGAATGTATTGATGATCTGGAAGATAGAAGGATGAAAGGATGAAGATATAGAAGGGATGAAGGAACTGGTTGAAAAAGGAAAGGAGAAACGTAAAACCTAGATGACTGAACGACAGAGGCATAGAGAAAGAGATACAGAACCTGGAGAAAAGGAAGGATGCAGGATAGGTGAACAGACTAAAGAATGAACTGATCAATGGACAGATAGATGAATGAATAGGGAGACGGAAACAAGAATAGAATATGAACGAAGAAAAAAGGAAGCAAGAATAGAGCATGGAAAAAAGATTGCAGGTTATAATAGAGGATATGGAAGGACAAAGTGATAGATTGGTTATTGGAAAAGAGGAAGGGGAAAAAAGGAGCGATGAGCCACACAAAGATGGGGAGAGAGGTGCGCAAGAAGGAAGACACTGGGGAAAAGAAGGAGCGGAAGGATTGGTGAATGGATAAATAGTTGAATAAAAGCAAAGACTGGTCAATGGATGGAGGAAAGATAAAGTGATGGAGTGACTTGCTGAATTTTGAAAGGAGTGGGTGGATGAGTTTAGTTTATGATCATTTTGGAAAGTGTCCATGATGATTGTCAGAAGAACAAAACAACAAAATACATTGCAGTTTAAGACAGATTCTCCACTTAATACCCCACCACAACATAATCAACAATCAAAATCAAGCACTACTACAAAATAAGAGTGACTGGAAGGTATGGAGCATCTCTGAGGAGGGGACATGAGGGTCACTGAGGATTGCCTTACCTTGCCTGCCTTGCTAAGAAGTGTCATACTGTGTTGTTTTTGACCCATAATCTTACTGGACATACAAACAATCTTATCTAGTTCATTCATATTGACTACAGACAGTCAGAAAAACCAAGCAATAAAACATAAATGCTCTCCACAATGAACAGCAGAAGAGAACCAGTATCTGTCTGTCCAATCCAAACTGTATAATCGTTGTAATCCCTTCCTGTAAATGAAGCCTGTGTTTGATGACAGTTTAGCATCAATCACTGTCCCCAGATATTTATATTCGTTTACAACTTCAATGCATTCACCGTTGAATGCTTCTCGATGGCCTGCCTGTTCTGAAATCAAAGATAATTTTGTTAGTTTTCTTGGTATTTAACTACAGAGAACTGGCCTGACACCAATCAAAAAACTAGTCCACATACTTCATTTCATCTCCAGTGATCAAACCAACAACAGGAGACAGAAGATGGACATGTGGAGGGACGTAGAGGTGTAAAAATAAAGAAATGGACAGATGAGTGGTTCCGCTATTTTCTGCTCTGTCAAATCAAGAAGCTTTGTTGCAAAGACATTATCTTCTGCACTGAGGATTAGTTGTCATTAGGAATAAACACACACACACATACTTGCATGCATGTAAGATATCTACACCCGTACTGTACATCCACCTACAAACACAAACATTTGCACGCTCACTGTGAGTGAAAACACCGCACAAGGATCTCAGCAGACAACCAGAGTGTTTCCTGTAGCTCAGAGTGAAGCATTAAATAATAACGGCTCAGGATTTGCAGCTGAGCAGCCGCCGTCCAAACACTCACTGTCGGCCTCTGAGAGAAACAAGATGACAAAGACGGATGCTTCAGCTGCCTTTATTATCTTTCAATATGCAGGCTGTGTAACGCGTCCGTCATCTTGTTATGCAGTATCCATGTCTCTGACGGCGTGGAATCGGAAGGAGTCAAAATGTTGAGTACACGCCATACTTCATCTTCTGAGGCAGTGCTGCTAGACTGAATGAACTGATCATTTAACTGAATGCGGGATGATTTCACTCGAGGTCTTTCACGCCTGAAAAGTCGTGTTTTTAATCTTGGGAGGCTAATTATAGCCGCTATGTGTAACATTTTGACATCGATAAATCTTTAACATATTCATTTTGAGATATTAGGGTGATTACTGTAAACAAATACAATCATTGCCAAGAAAACTGGCAGCCTCCACCAGTCACAACACTGTATTTTCATGTCGCGTGCCAGCGAGTTGAGTTTAGCCTGAAATCTGGTGGTTTGTTTACAAAGTAGTGGAAGGATGATAAAAGAAAGGGAGCTAAAGAAGGGAGCTAGAGCAAGAAAATGATGGAGAAAATCACTTCAGATATACAAAACTGCAAATTTGCTGCGGCTGTTTTCCCTCAGCTTTGACCTCCGTTTTGAGAATGAAGAAATCAATAAATCCGTTATTCCATATTAAGTTTAATCTCTATCTCTGATGACGGCTGGTCGGGAGAGCCTGCAAACCCCAGAGACACACTAGAGACGCTCCTAATCGGCCCATATGGTGCATTTCACACGGGACAGTTTCTCATATTAACAAGTCTTGTTCCTTTCACAGTTTCTGCCTGACTCTCTGGTGAGTCTCTCCCTTTATCCACTGTCTCTTACATTCTTTTAAACCTGGTTCCCTCTCTTTCTGTACTTCACTATCTCTCCTTTATCATTTTGTGATATTTTGTGATTTTCTGAAATCGACATACTGTTATAATGTCAGATGTCAATGTTAAACACAATCAAAGTTCCAAAAACCCATGAGTTGTTTGTGTTGTTCACTGGAATATTTCGGATTGGATTTCATCTCGAACATGCACAGATGTATTTGTTGACATTTTGATTTCGAAAGAACGAGAAAAAGGAGCAAAATCCTACTAACTACTGTTTGTTTATGTTGCCTCTGGAACCGGCAGAAGTCAAAAGCTAGTGAATCGAACAGAGTGGGCTCATCAGGAAGGGGGTCTTAAAGAGACAGAAGCTAAAACGGTCTGTTTCAGACAGAAGCTGAACTGAGGAGTGTATTGTCAGTATTATGTCAGTATTTTATTGGAGTCAGTGGACTTAGTGTTCAACTTAGTGGGCACCAGTAGAGCCCCAGAATATAAACGGACCTGGAAATGTGCATGATACAGCCCTTTAAATACTTGTTCTCCTCGAGTTATATCCACAATCACCTGTATAATGGTACAACCTGAAGAGCTGACCATAAAACAACATGCCAGTCTTGATTTGAATATAAAAACTGTATGCTTTAATTGACATTGTTGATTAGCAGGACTTGCGCTGTTATTGGCAAAATGTGATGTCTTCTGTTACCAGCTTTGAAAAGGGCCCTGCAGGTTGACAACTTATTTCTGGTAACACAAAATTGACCCCTTTCTATGCAAATAAGCCTTGTTGCAAAAACAGTCTAATTCAAAAAGACCAGCGTTAATTGCCACATGCAATTAGGGTGGAGTTATTAGCGTCTTCAGATAATTGGTGTTAACTACGCACACACTCACTCCTCACTCTCTCTCTCTCTCTCTCTCTCTCTCCCTCTCTCTTCAAATCTTAAAGCTTGTGAGGCTTGAATTGATATTGAATGATATTAAGGACGAAATCTAACAGTCAGACTTGGGGGGGATCAAGTGGGGTTGTGGGCTTATCTCAGATTTAAAAATAAAAATAACCACACTGACGGAGCTCAGGATTCATCCATACAGTAAAGGGCTGCTTTATTACAAACAATTCCATCACATAAACCTGGAATCTCAGTGTAACAGCTGACCTCGGTAGATGTGTAGCAGAACACAGGACATTAATTACTGTCAGATCCTGGCCGAATGAAGCTACTGCTGCTGCGTAAATGTGTACAATGTTTTCATCAGTTTGGAGACGTACTTATCGTTTCTGCTGCCGTGTGACAGAACATCAGTAATGATGTTTCTTGGAACAACATTATTGTAAAATTCAGACATTCATCTAACATGTTTCTGACCTGCCTGAGTCACAATAATAGCTGTATTTTAACATTTCACGTTTCAGTAGATCATGTTGTAGATCCGAAGAACTAGAGATGTTAAAGAGGCCAAAGTTAGTGTGTGATTGTGGAGAGCTCTGTGTGTGCGCTCCTTTGTTAATTAAAGACACGCAATTTGAGGCTTTCGTGCTCTCTGCAGTTTTCATTACGGACCAATCTGTGTACTGAAATGTGGAGAAACGCCTGAACGCCGGAAACAGCTCGCTCACTCAATCAGACGCAAAACGAGGGCAAATTGCACTCTGCTGCACTACTTCATGGGTGTTTGCGCTGGCATGTTATTAGTGCAAAATCTTTTGTGAATTGAACATTAAAATGGGGCAGATTGTGGGTGCAAATGCTGCACAATTCACTATTAGCAAGTGCAATACAATCTTTGGGGATTTGGCCCAAGGAATTATTAGATAATTATTATTATTTCAGAATAACACAAATGTGTCCTGATTTTTTAATTTATTTTGCCTCTTCAAACTTTAATTTAGAGAGTCCATAGGTATCAAAAACAATTATTTGCAAAACTCTCAAGGGTTTTCTGGTTTGGCTCATATAGACAATGTCAGCATTTAGTCATCTGTGTTGAAACTTAAAATGGACCAGTCTGCTTTGGGTCAGACTGCGCTATAAATAAACTAAATCAAACCACATGCATGCATTTTTAATCAACAATATCATCATCTTTAGTTGAACTCGCACTTAGTTATTGACTCTGAATTAGCCATCATCCCACACTTTGTCTTTGCAATCCTGCTGTCCTTTTTTTTAGTATGAAAGTGTGTGTTTGTTTACACTGGAAGCAGATGGACTCCCCTTCAATACAGATTCACAATTGACTGATTGAGATTTTATTTTAATGTTTCAGTTTTATTAAGACCAGTTGGCTGTCTAATTCAACTAAATTTTAAGGGGAAATTATTGAGCTAATTATATTTTATTTTTGAGAAGAAAAACATTGTGAAAAATATCCTTGCCGATTCTCTCATTACCTCTTGTCTCCTGACTACTTTCACTCCCTACTCTTTCTTCTCTCACTTCCTTCCTGCCTTCCTCCATACTTCTCTCTGCTATTTTTACATTTCTCTCATCCCCTGCCTCCCTGTGTCTGTCTGTCTGTCTGTCCTGTCTTTCTTTTTTTCCCTCATCTGGCTGATTCGTACAGTCCAGATGTCACGCTGTGCTGTGCGGATCAAGTGGAGACAAGCTCCCTCGACTTGTTAACAGTCTGTTTATTCTACAGCCATATCAGCCTCGCTGCCGTGTCAGCAGCAGGCAATTACAGAGCAGATTACCAACCCTGATAATGTCATCAGACGAGGCCTTGCACACAAATACACACATAGTGGACGCACACATATACACTCAAGACACAAAAAAAGACAGATTTATACACAAGTTCACAAGTTCACAGCTCTCTCACCGACATATACATTCACACACTTACTCTCACACACTATTAGCTGCTAGCTCTGTATTTAAGTCAGATTTTAAGTGTACTTTACTTGTAATGGGGTATGTTCTTTGCACTTTTACTTAAAACGAGGATCTGATTACTTAGCATCATTACATATCTGATCTATATCCCTTTATTAAAAAAAAATATATAAAGCTAATTTCACTCTTCAACCCTAAAAGGAACACATGCATGTAGGTAAACACTCGACTATAGGGGTTTCTCTCTATGGGCACACTGTGCTGGACTTGTGCTGAGTTCATCAGGGAGGGAAGCGGCTCTCAGGCTGCTCGGCGTGATGTATTGTGGCCACTGCGCTGACATCATTGATGTAACCCTGAGCACTGATTAACGGCCCTGCTTGGCCGAGGCACACAGACAGAGCCTCGGTCGCCTCCGAGTCATCTCGTCGGCTTTTCACAGAGGCAAAGCCCCAAGGATGCTCCCGAAGCCCTCAATATCCACTTATCATACGCAACATTAATATCTGCAACATTATTATCCATTTTCCACAGAGGACTGCAGTGGAAGTAACTTATTTTTGTTAATACTTTCATGTCTTTCCCTTTGGGTATGAGTCCGCTTGCTTATGAATATTTTATCATGTGTATTTAAAGAATTTTGTTCCTAAATGAGATATCCTCAAGAATGGCTGTTACCACAAAATTAAAACAAATGATTATGCAATGTAAGTCTTTTGTTGACACAGTAGTTACCACTTTTCAGACTGAACCATGCATTTCATCTATTTATTGTATAAATATTGAACAACGACCTTCAGGAAATGACTGTTCCCTAAAATGGATTTCTGTATATCAATCGAGAAATAAAAATCATTAAATTCTTCTTTTATGCACTTATGTTGTTCATACAAAACAGATTAAGAGACAACGGGCCTCTGGGCACAGATATGTAGAAGTCCACAACCACTTCTACATAGGAGCAAGACCTCCAGAGTGAAAGAAACACAAAACCATGAGGTTTGTAGTCATTTTGCGTCTCTTTCAGTGACATTTTGCAGGTGAACTAGAACTCTTCGGTGCTGCTGTTGCACTGAACTAGTATATTCACTAATTTAGTTCATGCTGGAGATGAAGAGAAGCTGTCTAACTCCTACTCAAAGCTTCCTGCCACAGCAGATCCGCTCTGACACTCATCTGCAGTTATTATACAAAAAATGCAAAATAATATGATATGAACCCATCAGGTGCAGGTTCTGCTTTTCTTAAAGCAGAGCTATTCTGCCATAAAACTGACTTAAATTGCTTATATGTTACTGTATTTAAATGAAAAGTGTAGCTGCGGTATGTTGTGCAGCTGTAATTGGAAGGAAACATTAAACAAAAAAAAATAATGGAGTGGATTTGGTTGGCATATATATAGTATATACTGTACATATTAAAAGGCAAAAAAGGGATTAGTACATCCCTGCTTTTAAGTGAGTTCTGTGACTTACCAGCAAGAAATGATGACAGTTACATCAAATAGAGACTCTACCTGCTCTGTAATCCATCCATAGCTTTTCATAGTAACATAGACAAACAAGAATATACCCATTCATACCTGTGAGGCTAAACCACCCAAAAATAAACTATTTTGGTGAAAAAATAAATCAAGTCAGGGGTTAAATCCTCACTGGGAGCTGTCCAGCATGAAAGAGCTACACTTTCTCTGCTGTAAGAAAGATGCAGAGCACCTGATTTGCACCTCCTCAGAGCACTAGGTGTGTCTGGGGTGGGTGGGTGGGGTTGAGAAGGTCATCGCTGACATCGACATTAATGAGAGCCCACGTAGAAGGTTGGCGCCCCTGCTAGCCCTTCGCTTGTGCGTTAAGACAGTCCTGACACCGCTGTGTGCCACCGGCATGGCAGGTAGCAGCACGGCTCATCCATATCTCCATGCCTGAGAACAGCCCCCACACACCTCTCAGGAACAATTACTGCTCTTCCAGCTCCTCATCACAGATGGTGAGGGCTTTCAGAGCGTACTCACCCCCCTCCTCCTCCTCTCCTCTATCTGTGGCTCATTGTCTCTCTGGCTGACTGTGTCTGTCTCTCTCCACCTCTCTGTCTTTTTTCACGCTCAGACTATTTCTGTCGCTCCCTCCTCCCTCTGTCTCTACAGTCGTCGTCCTCCTCCACCTCCTCTTTCCTCACTTTCCCCCCTCTCTCTGCCTCTCCCAGCTCAAAAATTCAACAGTTCAATTTAAATCCATTACACCTAAGCCCCTGACAGAGTGTGGCATCCATGGTAACGGTTACTAGACAACAATCTCGCTGTGACTCTGCTTCCCCAGCGAGGCCACAGGCAGCAGGGAGATGCACTGGAGGCATGTGGGGTGTTTTGACGTAAATGCTTGTGTCATTCGCTAAGCGACAGGTCCAGTCCTTCAACTGCAACCCCAATCCGGGAGAGGAAGAGATCACAACATAAATCACATCAAGCCGATGGAATGAAACGTATTTGTTTAAAAGCAGAGGGATGAATCTAATTTGATAACAATACGGCCTCCTTCTATTGCCATTCTCTGTGCATGGCTGCCCTGTAACCTGCCTATCTGCTGAGTAAATGTGGATAAGAATGCAGCTGAAGTAGCCCTACTTCATGGCTCCGTCCTTGAAGAAAGAGTAAAGACACAGTAAATCACCAACACGTCGTCTCACACCCTACACTAACTACTCCACAACATCACAGTAATCACAGCAGAGAAAGTCAGCTCTGACCTCCACACTCATGAGGCGGTGCTGTAAGTACACGCTGCAGTTTCACCATTGTCTTGCTTCATGGAAAGTTGGGCAAACAATGTACATAAAGATAAAGATGCACAATGAAAATATGCAAGGTTATAATCACAATCAGAGATAATTAAAGGGACTATTCATGCAGTGCTTCCCACAATAACACTGCATCACTGAATTAGCATATAATTGCATGTTGATACAATCAATGCTGCTTTGACAGTTAGCTCAGCGCTAGCAAAGGGGGAAAAACATCCCATATATCTTCTACGCAAGAAGAGACATCTGCCTTTTAACAGATGCAACACCTAATCTTGCTAAATGATTTCTGGCATTGTTGAGCTTATTATCAATCTGAAAAACATTTTCTAATCAAAGCTTTTTTTTTTTTTTTTTTTTAAAGAATGTTAATAACCCAATTTTTTTTAACTTTTACGTGACTAATTTCAATCAAAGCAAGTCCAGTAATGTAGAAAGTGCATTAACTCTTCATAACCTTCATTATCATGTCACACCCTGTCACTGACATTCCTCCTTGTGACCCCAGAAAGAAGTGAAGCTTTAATGAAGTCAGGGTCTGCAAATGCATGAATAGTGCTGGGCTCCCATTTGAATTAAATCTATTCATCCGTGCCAGTGTGATTTCTCTGTGGTACTGAGGCACCCGAAGGCCCTCTGAGTCGTGACATTTGTGCCATGGCTGGTGGAGCAGGCAGGGAGGTGAACACCCATCTGCCTATATCCCTGACCACCAATTCCAAACCCAGAGCGATATGTAGGCTCAGACTGGAATGAAAAAAGATAACGGGAGGGGAAAAGAAAAGCATACAGTATAAGTCAGATGTGTTTGTGGCAAGGTCTTCCTGCAGATATTTACACATGTTCCCTAACAGGAGGAATAAAAAAGAAGAACCTGAGTGTTGTGCATTTTGTGATGAACGCTTTCGTTTAAACACATGAGCAAACACGGACACACAAACAAAATCTGTGTGCATATCTCAGACTCAATGACTGAATCCTGCAGGTCACCTGTGACAAACAGTCTTTGGGGCGTATTTCGTGATTACATAATAATCTTTACTTAAATCTATTTCTTGCATGGGGAATAGTATCAGTGTCACACTATTCTAATTTCGGAAGTCTCTTGACATATTAAGGTAATCCCTCACAGATTTCAATATTAATTGTGTCATCGGTATTCAAAGAGAGCCTTCTGCACTTTGGAAATAATTCGAGGACGAGCCCAGAGACTTTGCTGACAACAGAGAAGGGATTTAACAGATTTGAGACAGGGAGCAAACTGCTAACCCCCCTACCATCTGATGCAAGCTCATACAGCAGGTGTGCAATGTGCAACACAGATCCCAGCAATTACGATGATGAAAAATAGTGCATCAGAGATGTTCTCTGAGCTTGATCTCATTGCTCAAATGTCAAGGCAGTGGGCGATGCAACACAATCCTCAAAGCACTGAACTGTATTTCCATTGTGGTTAATTGACTCAATTTTAAGAACTATTTCCACACTGCACTCGAGTGTATTGTGTTGTGTTTTGTGAACATCAACTGACCTCCATATGTAATGGCTAATAGTCATTCTCATATCAATTCACATCTGGCACCAATTTGAACCAAGATAATGTTCAAAAGACACACATACACACAACAACAGTGACAAGAGACTCATTTTTCTGCCTGTGTTACTTCATTTTATGGTATATGCCTCTGTTTTGACTAAAATGAGACATCTGGCCAAAATACTGATCAAGTCTGTTATTTTGTTTGGGTATATTGTATTACTTAAAGCAACAGTTTGACATTTTGGGAAATACACTTACTCACTTCCTTGCCGAGAGTTAGATGAGAAGGCTGATTCTGGTATCAATCAATCAATCTACGCAGCAGACAGTTATTTTCTACCTCCTGTAATAAGTTACTGGTCCTTGCCAAGAAACAGTCCCGCATATAACCCCCCGGTAAATCACCAACTTGTTGTTCTTACACTTTGATTTCTCTCTGGATTAAAAAAAGAGATATAACGTGTTAATTAATGATCTTAGGGAGTGCTCGTAGGCAGATTTTTCCTTTGGACAGAGTAGGGCTAGCTCTTTCCCTCTGTTTCCAGTTTTTAGGTTAACCTAAGCTAACTGGCTGCTGGTGGTAGCTTCATATTTACCATATAGACATAAAAAGTGGTTTTAATTCTTAGACATACTTCCCAAACTGTCATAATATTCCTTTAAAGGCTTTGAAAATAGTAGCGGGTCCTACATGAACATACTATTTTCAGCCAGAATTACAACAATTTTGATTATTTTATATTTTTGCCATTTTTGTTTTGTCTGTGCTCATGTTACTGTTTTGAAGTTGGTAGGGCTCAGTTATGAAAAAGTGATGTCATGTATTTCCGTGCACCAATCAGAGTTTAGGACAATTTGATTCAAAATGTGCTGACAGTTGTATGGACATTTGCTTCAATTGCAAGCAATTAAATCTGATCAAACCACATCCATGCAGTCTGAATGAAGCAGATTAGCTTTTTTTTTACTGTTAAACTCTAAATAAATAAAACCTCACAACATTAACTTGGGGTATACTTGCTTTGTCTTGAATATTATATGTTTTAGAGAAACCATTCAGGTCACTTGTCTCAGAAACTGATGTAGTACTGCAATCATGATACCACGGCAGAATTGTGCTCTTCATATTGGTTAGAAAATATCAGATGTCACATGTGAAGGAAAGCTGAATTTTAGTTGCTTGACTTTCAGAGATCTTCCTCAGTCTTCAATGTCAATCCACTGTCACCATCCATTTACCATTTTTTTCTGCTCTTCCTAAACTGAGCTGTGGTTACAAAACAGACCTGAGGTCTTGGGGTCACGTCCCTGAATAGTCTGCCAACAGGTGGTGAGGTTGCTGCTCCTGCAGGGAGCAACAGCTGTTCCCCATCGCTCACTCACCAAGGTCTCACTGCTTCTGCCATCAGTTGCTGAAACAAGGGCAAAGCTTGGCAAGCCTCTGGAAAACTAATGGTAAAAGCACCAGGAGACAGTTAAAACGGCAGGTATTAGCAGATCAGTGGCTCCTGTGTGTCATTAGCTAAGGTAATAATAGATTACTTGTGGGAGGTTCTATTGTGTAATGATGCAGATGATGGCATAAGCCCTCGTTAAACAACGTATTAGGCCTACACTGAATACAATTTAATTGAGAACCACGTAAAATGTTCCATTTGATCAGCAAATGACATTTAATCCATAGATTTCCAGATTATCACTTCCTGTGTGTCCATGTAAGGGCTGCAGCAGCTCACTCTCTGTCTGTTCAGATGGTGGAAATACTCAATCCACATACATTTCCCATGGGATGCAGGGTAACAGATGTGTCCTCACATGTTGGTACTACTGTGGGAGGTTCCACTGTACAATCAAGTAAATGATAGTATAATCCACCCTACACACACCTAAAGGATGCTACAGTACAGATCCCACTTTTTAAAAATAGGATGAGCTTAACATGAAAACACAATAAAGGAGGATATGTAGAGGAATTCGCTAGAAAATCTTCCCATCTACAGCAGACATTGTCCTGCAGACCACCTGTCCTCCACACAAACCAGCTGAGGTCTGAATAATGCTGAACAAATGAATCTAGAGGGGGTTTTTTGTTGTACCTTTGCGCTATATGTCCCTGCTTCAACATTTCTCTACTCTGGTGCATAAACAGTACACTACTTCTTTCCTGGATTAGAGTGAGATTGCCAAAACTATCAGCAGCTTCACTCTGACCTACTGGCACATCCACTGGGAGATCCCCGGTTCCATCTGTAATTGCTGGTGGGGCTGGTGATAAGGAAATGGAGTCTTTATCTCAGCCCAATTAGGCAGCTAATTGATTCAATACCAGTCATTTAGAGTTCCTCCAGGCCCAGGATTGAGTACTTTAGCCCTTTGAACAGACATGAGGTCCCCAGAGGAGAGCAACCAGGGAGATACTGCGTTCAACCCCACAAAGCCTGTAGATTATAATCTGGATGGACAGAATCTAAATCTAAATATTATATCAGGGATAATTCTGATAAGAATTTTTTAACTAACCTCTCATTAAGCAAACAAGCTAAAGCAGTGAGAAGTTTGACAATATATGTACAGTGAAACCATAAATAAATTGTCAACTGTCTGATTTTGTATCTGTTTATGTCATGCCAATGTTTACTGAACAGGATGACTGTAAAGTATAAAAATAGATTTATTTTGTAGACTACATTATTTCATTGACATTTATTGGCATGACTAGCATAATTTAATTAATGGTAATTATATATATTCTTATGGTTTAAAATTAGTTTATATTTTTTGTGTGGATTAGGAACAACAAGTCAATCATTTCAATATTTTTTACATAGTGCAGAACAGGCGTTATCTCAGGGCACTTTTCACATAGAGCAGGACTAGACCATACTCTTACAGAGAGCCAATATTCTCAAATGAGCAAGCACCTGGTGACAGCTGCAAGAAAAAACTCCCCTTTAACAGGAAGAAACCTTGAGCAGAAGCCTTGACTGGTTGGGTTGAGAGAGAAAGAGGGAGGGGGCGAGAGGAGAGAGAGACACAGAGAAGCACAGCAACAACTATAATAACAATAACAACAAATATAATAAATATAATAAAGAAATACAACTAATAATAATAGTGGTAGCAGTGGGCAAATATGACTAATAACAATAGTGGCAGTGGTGGGCAATTATGACTAATAATAATAGCAGTAGCAGTGCATGTCAAACTGGACCAAGGGGACAGCAGGCGGTCCCCATCCGAACTACAGCACTGTGCTTCAATTTTTCAGATACTGAATTCACTTTTACCCTCAGTTTAGTATCTATTAAAAGCAGTATGTCATTTGTTAATTTTTAACAAGGAAGATGGCCCAATGGGGGGGTTAGGATTAGGGCTGCTGGATTATCATATAGACCTAGCCTAATTCTCAATATTATAATTGCGATTATAATTTGATAGAATTGCTATTAGGCTAAATACATATTTTGTATAGGCCTATTCTTTTACTGATGTGGACATTAAGCATTTCAATGGGCTTATTTCTAAAAACACACTGTAGGTTTGATTGTTTAAATTTACCTCAAGTGATGTAACTGTAGCAGCTGAGTGCCGTGTGGTCAGTGGAGGTTAATTTCCTCAGTCAGATTACCTGCTCCACTCCCTGGGTTACTGGTTACACCAAACATCTATAATAAAAACTATATCTTGTAGTCATGTCTCCCCTAAAATATTTTGTTACAGAGGTGGCTTGGTCTGGGGATGTATTTTCAGCAGCACAGATGCTACTGGATGACCATAGAAATATTATTGGAATATTATAGGAACACTACAGGCAGCAGTGTGTCTTTATGATACTCTTGCTCTTCTGTGACTAAACGTTGCTACTTGTGGCTTTGATCATGACATTAAACTACTCTATAAAGGATACAGGCTACAATATAGTATAGAATTGAATATTTGATTGTTTGATTGATTGATTGAATGAATGAATGATTGAAAGGCAAAACTGGCAGAAGGGTGGGACTGAGAGAAAAACATGCAATAACAAATCCGTCTGCTACTTCAGCACCACAGACAGCGCCATGGATTTATCAATACAAAGCACAGTTAGGCTACTGATATTTCAGAGCCACGGTTCATAGATTCTAACTTGCACAAACCTCGGTCTGATGAAGGATCAATGAGTCAGGCAGACTGGACTAACATATTCAACTAAACAACCCCTCTACCCCAGCACTCTGGGGATGGAGAGCGGGGGTGGCAGGTTAATAAGGGAGATGTATTTTGGTCATTTTGTTAGCAAGGGGGATGACACACCCCATCAACCCTCTTCAAATCACCTACTGAGTAAGAATTTCTCAAATTAATTTTCAGGAAATTAAATTATTTATTTTACAGGTCCCATAATTTCCTAATCAATGTTCCTAGGAAAGAAAGAACTATAATTTGGAACTAATTATAAGAAAAATAAACAGTGTTCGAGAAAGTGAATTGAGTTGTCTTGATTTTGTAAGTAGCTGAGATATTTCCTTGAAAAAAAAAACCTGCTAAAATCTTAATTACAAGAAAAACATTCAAGTAAACATCAATTTATTATTGGAAACATTTCCTCTATATAAGTTGAAATGTATAAATATTACATTTTTGCCTTTTAAGCTGATTTGTTGTGCACTGATTAAAAGACTCTCTAGAGATTATGATCGCAATTAATAATATTATTCAATTTAATTAAATAATTGAAAGAGTAGTAACTGAATCAATTTTACCTAAAAACTCTGCCAAGTCACTCCTTTCCAGGAACCCTCCTAAAAATTTCCAGCTACAGATCATTTCCTGAAACGATTAGACCCACAAAAAAGTGTTAACCATACAGTGATGGAAATCAATATTGCAAAATGACCATATAAAATGTGTGCTTACCAAATCAGAACAAGTTTCCCTCTGCCAGATTCCAGATTCGTATTAATATTTTTTCAAACCAATGTTTTTAAAAATCTATAAAACCAACTGAGTGAATAAAAAAGTCAGTTGCATGATTTAATGTAGATAGGTGAGACTTCTACAATACAAGTATTATACATGTGTAGTACATATTTTTAGGTACTGAGGTGAGATATTGAAGCTATATTTGCAACCATAGGTATAGTACTATTTACAATGATGGCTGTGGCTTATCATTTCCCATGGTGGTAATCCAGCTGCCTCTAGCTTTCCACTTCACTGTTCTGAGGAAGCAAATAAAACTTTTCTTTGACACGGAGACAACGCTGAAAGGAAGAGATTCACTTGAGGTCAAATTCGGGTTGACTGCTAACAAAGGGATGATAAGCTTGACTTTTAAAGCAACACAAAGGGCAGGTTCATGAAACTCAGTGAGTCATAGAGATTTATGCAGCCCGTGACCCCGGAAAAGGGAATGTAATGAGTTCTAAGTTCAGCAGTGGTATACTCTTGGTTCTATCAGGTAGAGAAAAGGCAGACATTATTCATAAGATGATCAGTTGGAGGAGACTGTGTGGAGGCTCACATGAAACCCAAAGTGGTTTCATGTGGTTTTGATGGTAAACCAAGCCTCAGTGGGATGCTTAATCTACTAGTGCAGTTCCCGTTCAAACGTGCCTGTTCGGAACGGGTCGATTGGCCGCCACTTCAATGCAATGAAAAATTAATATACTTGATGTGAGGTGTGAATGCGTATATACACCAACAACATGAAAGAAACTAACACGCTATTATTCACAGATGTTATAAATAAGTACTCTAATAGTTAATAAATGTTCTTTTCAAGTAACCTAAAATAAGGGATGCATTTAAAAATAAAATATTGTGCAATTAATCATATTGAACTCGTTCCTATTTCCTGTGCTTTCCGTTTGGATTTGAGTGAGTATGTTTGCTCCAAAGATTTGTACTTTGTCTGTAGTGTCACTTCACAAATGCCACGGTCTCACAGCATATAAGACAAACTGGTTTTGAACTGAAGTATTTGCTCTTTTTTGTGTGTAGCTACAGTCATTGTGTATTGGGCTTCTTCAAACGTGGATGACCTATGCTCAACATACACCTGAACGCTTCCTGTGTAGTCACTTGCTGCTGCTGCTGATCTGCTTAATGTAGTGTTAATACTACACTTTCTGTTTTTGCTGTCTATTTTCTCTTTTTAAAGCACTTTTCTCTGACTTTTCTCTGGAGCCCTGAAGCTCCGCCCTGCCCCTGCACAGAACGGAGTGGCTCGCTGATCACTGGTTTATTCAAAGTTTATTAATATTATATGTATCGTGTGTCCAAATTGCACCAAATTTTACATTGCACTCCCTTTGGCCCCCAGCCATACACCCACCAAGTGTGGAGTTGATTGGTTGAGCAAGTCAAGATATATGTGAAGGACATACAGACATACAGAGATTCCTTTCTTTAGTAGAGCGATAATTCATACTGCAATATTGTGGTGTTACATGTAAAGGCCTCTTCCACCACACATACACACAGTGAGTACAGACAATCCCTCCCACACACACTCATGAACAGAGCCTTCTCTGAATTATATTTACACACTGTAAACCCCATCTTATCAAAAATCCAGTGTAATTTAACCTCAGCAGTAGCAGCAGCAGACTGTCAGAGACATAATGGAAGACCGCCTGGATGCATCATCAAATGCAACCTATGAAAGCAATGCATCCTGGGATGAATACAGTGGAGCTGAGCCTTTGTGGATTCCCATGTGTCTGTATGTTGCTACTAATGTCAGCTTGAGCGGCACTCTTTGGTCTCTGTGCCTTATCACTTATCCCATCGTGTCCCAGAAAAAAACGGATTCTTCTCCCTCATCAGATCAGTGAGGGTTTACAACAAGTACTAGAGCTACTGCAGTGCCAATCCTGCTGCCAGTACTACCAGCTTTTAGTGTAAGGTTTGGGGAACTGTGACTCAGTAGTATGATTCAGTAGTAGAGCTGCAACTGACAATTATTTTTATTATCAACTGACCGACAAATTGTTTAAGCTCTACTTAGTATTTAACCTCACTTACTTTAACTTCCCTAACTTACCTTACAACTAACCTAATGTAACTTTACTTCAAAAAGGTGGTCCAAAAGCTAATTGACTGACTTAATTTTAATCCAAATAAGTCACTAGGTTTTTTTCTAATTCAAAATATCCCTGGTTCCAACTGATTCCCATCCAAACTACTGCTGCTGCTTCATCCCAACAACAATGATTGCTACTCTGCAAGTTCCACTACTGCTGCTGCTGCTGGTTAGCCTCACAAAAACTAGACTATATTTCATAGATACAGTTTTTGCTTCCACATATTAGTCTGGAAAGTAAATAGATTGAGACAGGCAGCTGAAAGTTGAACCAATCAGTGAACTATGACTGTTGGTTTAGATAAAAGTAATGAGCAGCGCCGTCTTGTCATTTGTGGCTCCGACTGATTGAAGACCAATCTAATTTCCAGTGTCCAAGTAATTTTGATCTATTCCCATTGATGACACCCTAAAATCAGTGAATACCTGCTTTTACTAGACACAGGTTACCGTAATGGACACATAATCTAAATCATTCCATTTTCTTATAGTGTGTTTTCAGTCATTTCTAAAGTGGTCCGTTCAAACTTCATCTGTCCTGGCTGCAGTGCTAATGGAAGAGTTCAGAGATATTTTGGCTTTGCACTCCCTACACACACAATATGACTCATGACTCATTTAGAGGTAATGAATGTGTGTGTGTGTGCGTGTGTGTGTGTGTGTGTGTGTGTGTGCGCGCGGGTTTTCGTTACCTCATTAGAACCTTTTTCAGTATAAACACTGACCTTGTCGGGACCAGCAGTCCTCATGGGGACCAAAGCCAGTCATTATGATATAAAACGTAATTTCTGAGGTTCTGATTTAGGTTAGAGGTAAGTGTGTGAAGTGAAGTTAGGTTAAGGTTAGAGTTAGGGTTTGGGTTAGGCTATTCACAATGAATGGAAGTCAATACAATGTCCTAACAAGAATAGCTGCACAAACATGTGTGTGTGTATGAGAGATGGAGAGGGCTGGGAGAAGGACCCGGCCAAGCTCAAACAACAGCATGTGAAGTGCCCTTAGATGCCATGAGAGTTCACTCTGAGCGAGGAGGCTGACGGGTGGCACATTTCCCCATGCTGGGCATGATTTGAATGGGAAGTGGCAGGGTGGGAGATGGATTACCGCAGGGAGAGAGGGGCATTAATCCTACAGCCACACGCGCACGCATGCACAAACACACTGACACACGGAGACACAAGCAACATAATAATATAATACTTCCATCACATACACACATGCACAGAAATGTTCTTTCTCATTCAGTTTTATGCACACATGGAAGAAACACACTCAAGTGCACGAGCCCACACAGCACAATGTTAACACATCACCGTACATGAATGATGACGCTGCCAACGACTGCTTTGTAGCACACTTTTTGAAGTGTCATTTGAAGGTCCCATGCTTTCAAGCCTTACCAAAAACACCCCCCCACCCCTCCCGACTCATCCCGTCCTCTCATCCACTGATTTTTTAGAGACTTTTTAGAGCAGCTTGTTCTGCCCTTTGTCCTTCCTTTTCTCTATTTCTCAATACACTCATTCTTTTCACTTGTGTATCTTGCACACCATAAGACAATTTTCAGGCTCAGGAAGAAGACTCTTTTGAATATCACTTCCCTAAAGAAACAAGTTACTGACAATTCAGCACATTTCTATCCAGGCTATAACTGGGGCTGAAAAGATCAGTCAATTAATTAGTTGATCAACACAAAATTAATTGGCAACAATCATTTTATTATTATTCATGAAATATTCCGTAATGTGCAATGGTGAACTGAATGAAAAGTGTAATGTAGGTCAACAGTAAATTAACAGTAGTTTAACAAAGATGTGCAGAAGAAAGTGATTTATTTTTCTCTGACTGAACATACTCCTCTGGCTAACTGGAACTCTGTGCAGAGGGTGAGAGATGTTGTCCCTGATGGAGAGGAGTTTTGACAACATCCTCCTCTCTGCAACTACATGCAGAGGGTCCATCTCCTCCCCCAGGACTGAGCCGGCCTTCTGAATCAGTTTGTTGAGTCTGTTGGTGTCGGCCACCCTCAGGCTTCTGCCCCAGCAGACCACAGTTTAGAAAATGGTGCTAGCCACCACAGACTCATAAAACACCAGCAGCATGGTGCCACAGACGCTAAAAGACCAGAGCCTCCACAGGAACTAGAGCCGATTCTCTCGGTCCAAGGTGTACAGGATAAAGACAAAAGGGGACACGACAGTCCCCTGTGGAGATCCAGTACTGCTCATCACTGTGTCTGACACACAGTTCTGAAGGTGCACATGTGGGGGGATGTCTGGTAAGGTAAGTTAGTCCATAATCCAGGACATCAAAGGATCATCAAACCGCATAACAGTCATCTGGCTGCGCCTCCTGGCCTGTCCAGGTGGGTGTAGTCACGGTGGAACAGGTATATGATGGTATTAAACTGGAGGGGGTCCCATGAAGGCTTCCAAGAGAGAGGTAGTCCATGTGTAGTATTTCAAAAGCTGTCATGGCAGCACTGGGACAGGCCTTCTTCGATACAGGAACCAAGCAGAATGTCTTCCACAACACAGGGACCTTCTCCAGAAGTAATCTGAGGTTAAAGAAGTGCTGGAGTATATCACACAGCCGGGGGGGCACAGGCCTGGAGCCGGGCGGAGTCTACTCAGCACCCTCCTCACCTGGTCAGCAGAGATGGTCAGCAGATTGGAGGTGTCATTGTGCCAGGTGCCAGCTATATCGTAACGTGGTACTCATTGATCCCTATGAGAGGTCATTTTGTTTTCACCCAATAGACAGGTCAGAGGTTAGAGTCACATACAGAGCAGCAGCCCGGCAGGTACAGTGCCTGAGGTGAGCCTCAGAGGTTAGTGCTTGAGGTCACTTCAGCAGGATAGATACTTGCTGACACGTGTATGAACTCTGATTCTCTGGTTCAGAGATCATCTCTCACTGTGCCAACCTGAAAATTGAAGTTGAACACAAAAGTGACATGGCCTCGCAGGTACAGTAGCTGGACTGAGTTTTGCTAATCCCTTAACCTACCAAGGTTACTAATGTTGCTTACAAAAAGCATGAAAATTTATACAATTCCTGTAACTTTGGCTAGAAGTCATGGACATGTATAGACGATAGTCCCATAAAACCATTAACACGTTTTGTTTGCTGTAATCATTCCTCTTTTCATAATGTGCTTTCAATGTAAGTGATGACAGCCAAATTCCACAGTCCTCCTTCCGTGCAAAAATGTATTAAGTAATTAGTAAATGTATTTGAAGCTAATATGAAGCTTCAGCCATACAAATTAGTTAAATCAAGTAGATATCTTTCAAATTTTGTCTTTTTAGTGCCAAATTCCTTCCTTTTGTTACAATCCTTCCACTGCAGCTGAACAGGAAAACACTGTCCGTCGAGACACACAGAGGGATTACAGACTGTAACTGTGGAAGATATCCACTTTATTTGACTACGGCTGAAGGACAGTGGATTTTGTTCCTCATTACTTACATTGTAAGCACATTTGGAGGGGATCCTCTAATAGTCAGTATGAACAGGAGGGATGATTACAGTGAGCCAAAACCTTTTCCAATGTTTATATGGGCACATGATTGTTGTTTGAAGACAAACTTGCAAAATTGTAAACCTGTCCTTCAATATATGTAGCACTCAGGGACTTGGGTCTGCCTCCCTTCAATTGACATTCATGAGTAAATGCTCGTTATCAGACAGTCTTATATTTTGTTTTAAATATGTGCTTTGGCGGTATTTATTTTATTTATTGAATAATCTGCAGCACAGTTTTCTTGAAAGCAAGACCAGCAGGTGATCATAATCTTGTTGTGTATTAAAACTCCAAACATGTCAGATTTTAACTTTAACATGTCTCAGCAATACCCTGGACAAATTTGGAAGTGACTCATTTAGACTCTGCAGGGTTGTTGTGTTGTAGCAGCAGCAGCAGAGTGGCTCGCCTGGCCACCTCAACAGAGGTGCTTGACCTCTTCAGTTTAAGTTAGGGAAGGGCATTGCTGGAGCTGGCAGTAAACAACTCTAGACTGACAGGTCAGCCTGACTGTTGGCTTGATTGCTTCCATTGCTCACAGACTGTCCAAAGTCTGACCTGCCAGCTCAGGAGTCGCTCACATCTGCCAGGCTCTGCTACCAGCATGCCAGGGTATGAACAAATATAGTAAAATTACACTGAGTGATGTAAAATAATAACTGCTGGTGAGAAATACAAAGATCATAGAGTTAAAATACAATCTGACAATTGTTTGTGTTCCTAGTTTGATAATCCATAATCTAGAAATAATAGGTAAAGAAACACGACTTAAGGGGGAATAAACAAGTTTTTGTTGATTTTGTTGCAAAGTATCGTTGGTGGAAAGGCTGCTAGGAAAATGGAGCAAGGCTGTTGCATATGAAAAAAAGGCAAACAAAACAAAGACTCTCATAGAATATTCATCAATTCTGCTCCTCCACTCCGGCTTTAATAAGGAGAAAAACAAACCCAATCAGAGCCACATCAGTGGTTATGAACAACAATATAATTGCCACATTATATATGAAAAGTGAGAAATTATCATATCATTCACATCACTGAGATCCAGCAGCACCTACTGTGGCGACAGGAGAATATATGTAACCCCTCCGCTAAACACTGGCTTGTGTTTTCTCTCTAATTTCGAATCAAAGCGATTTCATCAGCACAAGCACATTCATAAAAGATGATCCTGCATGGGAAATAATACAGAAAAGCTTTTTCATTACCTCCTCATCATATATAGATCAAACATTTATTACCCTTGATCAAACATTCATTACCTGCTGCATTAAAAAAAGTAAGTAGATGTAACTCGTATTACTCATTGTCAACATCGTCTGTGCTTTCATTAGCGGCACAGATTTGTCATCTTTCTAGTATTGAATGAGCAACATTTTAATCAGTTTATGGAATAAATATTCACAAATATGCAAAGTTAAGATGGGTGCAGAGGTCTATCCCCATATTACAATCAACCTTGACAGACCAAGTAAGAGAAAAACAATCATAACTGTATTTATGTAACTGTTAGAGGTATCTTATCCTCAATACAGGAGAAATGACATACAAAGGTTTATTTTCTATCCCCTGTCATGTGTAGGACACAAACAAAGCAGCTCTCTTAAGACTAAACCTGGCCATTGGCATGTTTCTTCCTTAGTCCCATCTGTCTTTACCCATCTTCATCTCTCCCTCCATCCGAGCAGATATCTCTCTCTCTTTCTCCACTTACTCTACACCTTTTCTCTCTGTGACAATCCTAACTCGTATTCAGTGCACCGAGTTCAACAATCCTGCTACAGAATCCTTGATGGCTGTAAAGGACACTTCTCCAGAATGGTGTGTCTGCACTGTATGTTAAACACCTGCTGACTTGATGAGAGTGTTTCACTTTTTGATTGAAGAAAAAAGTATTTTGGGGTTACTGGGTAGAGATTGCAGGCCTGATTAACCACTAACCACTTCACATATGTCCTCAAAAGGGTAGAATGATGAATAAAAATCTCCACTTTTAAGAATTCAGAATACATTTAATTGGAGATCATTTTATCTGAAGTTCAAAAGCAGGACCGCACCTCAAACTTTCTTCCTGTCATATGTCTGCCCTCCATGCCCCACCCTCCCTCCTTCCTTCTTTCTATCTCTCTCCTCTATCCTTTCTCATTGGGTACCACGGGGGTCTGTCAAGCCCAGGAACCATTGCAGATCCTGCCTGAAGCCTCCCCTACACTTCAGCCATCATCATGCTCCACCATTTCCTTCCACCAGTCACTACTCATACGTTTCATATTCAATAAACAGATCAGAAAATCGTTCTGAAGTGCATGAACTAACAATGTATTTTGTCATTTAATTTGGAGGGCTTGTTGAATTAAATGCAGATTTAGGTCAAGGTTAGTATAACAGTTACAGTTAGTTGCTATGGAATGAATATACAGTTGTCAGTGAAGATGCTGACCAGTAAAATAATATAGGGGGAATGCGTTTGTGCTTAGTTTTTACATTTTTCGTATTTAAATTGACAATGAGTGTAAAACGTCTTGTGTGTGAGCGTGTGTTTATCTGCATGTTTGTGTGTATCAGTGTTTGGGTAAAAACCACACAAAACACAAATAAGGAAGAAAAAACACAAGAAGCATCACAGAGCGGCGGAGGATTGTTTGGAGTGATGCAGCCGTCACTCATAAAGACCTGCATAGTAACTGCTCTTCATCATAACTCTCACTCTGAGAACACAAGGAGCCGGCGCCGCTCAGACAGCGCTGCCAGACCCAATAACGTAAACATAATGAGCTGTAGTGTTTGGAGGCAACAGCCAAGTGTTATATTCTGCACCCTCCGCACCAGCTTGTGAGCCCGTCCCCTGGCCTTGAGCATGGTTAGATAACACTGCATTAGATAACGGTGCGCAAATCTTAAGAAAATGCCTGTTGGCCTCTTTCAGCCGGCATTACCAACAACGAGCTGGAGCGAGAAAACAAACAAAACTTATGGCGAAAACTTGCTCAGATTTAAAATCTTCGACTTTTTTTTATGTTCACCTTGCTGCAAAGAAGCCTAAAGACAAGCTTGTTGTGCAGAGGAATACAATCTCGCAGTCAGTAACGTGGCCCCCATGCCAAAGAATACATGACCTCAATGTGAGTTGCACAGATACTATCAGAAAAAAAGAGCTTTGGCTGGGTTCATGAAATTTCATAGAAGCCGGTAAATGTCAAACGTCTTCTGAGGTAGACTGTCTAAAAGCAAAAAATAAATCAATGAGGTAATTTCACCAACAGCAATTTGCTTGTACTTTTCACCCAAGCAGGCGCATATACTTAAAAATAGCTACTAGACTCTGCATTTAGGTAAAATATGTCTTTACATAATAATGGCTACTTTCTCCGTGGAGACGGTAAATGATAGCAGCTCCTAGACTCTCTGTTCTCTTTTTATGCAGATGAAGATGCCGTCTGGGGAGACTGCCATTATGATGGGGACGGTGCATTTGTGGTTTGATTTTGCAGGAGTTTTACTGGTGTAATATGAAAAATAAAAAGGTCCTTGCGTGCACAGCAGTAAAAGTGGAGGGTGGCAAGGGGTGAATGGGGTGCCATTGCCATGGAGCGGATACAGCAGAGTGAAAGTTGAGGTAAAGGAAGTGGACAGAGAAGAGACAGAGGGCCCTGGGGAGAGACGGAGGCTGCTAACAGTGGGAGAAAAAGACACTGACAAAGTGCGAGAGCAAGAGACAGAGAGAAAGGAGAAAGAAATAGGTTCAGTACTGCACCTTTCTGCAGACTCATGTCTACCATGCGAGGCTCGGCCAGTTCCAGGAAGAAGTTCTTGTTTTTCTCATACTCCTCATCGTCAATAATTTTCACGTGAATAAGTTTGCTGTAAGGAGGAGAGTAACGGGGGAGGGGGGGGAGGAAGGGGCGTGAGAGGAAAGGGAGAGAAGGGGGGAAGAGGGAGAGAGAAGAAGAGAAAGGTTAATTTGCGATGGAGGGACACAGGAAGTGCACTGTAAGTAGGATTAATAATCAGCATGGAAGAAAGGTTAGAAGGTGAAAGGCCAGCTTGCTGTGGACTGGCCTGTCTGTTCGCGGCTGGACACGACACACTCACTGGTTCCAGTGAGCTCATTGGCTGCCACGGGTGTCATGACAACCACATTTATCACGGTGTCTGATACAAGTGGAACGGAGGGCGAAAAGCACTCCATGGCAGAGAGGATAAAAGAACACAATGAACTGAAAACAGCAGCATGTAATCAATCAGGTTGTAAAATGTGTAAACGGACATTTCACAAGGGCAAAAAGGTGAGTGAACGATAAATGAAAGAAACTGTCGCTATCTAAATCGATTTTTATGGCTCGATGTTTCAGTCACTTTTCAGAACACTTTCAATGAGACGGCTGGCTGGACACTGCGAGGACTCCCCCGCCTCTCGAGGCACAGTCGAGGCAGATAAGAGGGAAGCAGCTTATTGCTGAGTTTATTGCTCCAGTTTGAGGAGAATACCCCTTTAATGAAGTCAAATGTCTGGAGGGGTAAGGCTCTTTCTCAGAAAAAGAGCTGCGTGTGACATCATCACACAGAAACAGCTCAATATGGCACCTCAGCCCCAGCGGCGTTCTCACCGCTGATCGCCCTAATTGATCTTTTTAAAGGGTTATTGACGAGTGCAGGCAGTTAAGTGGTCAGTAGGTACCCAGATGTCTCTGTGCCTCGCCATATCAAAGCGGAAACTCCTCGAGGAATTGCTTTGTTGAATTCAATTGGATTCATGCAAACGCCTCATCGCGCCGCCTGTACATCATGCACACATCACGCTGCCTGCTATGACGCTGCAGAACATGTTGAATGAAAACAAACCGACAGCGCTCAAGACAAGTCATGACACTCGCCGCATCTGCTCTCTTAGGCCTCAGAAAGCATTCTCTGCAAGCGGCAGACAACTCAACAATAGTCGACAGCGGCTCAGCTAGCCCTGAAACAGGAATGACATACTTTATTATGTGTCTGACATCTCATGGGAAGACACTTTCCCCCTTCATCCAACCAAAAATACAATTTTTACACATGTCATCTAGGGAGAGTATTTAGAAAGAAGGGTTTCAGCTAATAAGATACAGTAAGTGGTAAGGCAACATTCATTATGGATAGCTGCTCATGTATGATGTATAGAGTCAAAAAGCAGCTTGTTCCTTGACAAGCTGCTTTTTGCTGATGTACCTCCAGCACTGTGTCATGTAGCATGGCTTGTGTCATGCTACATGACAAATCTCTTTCTTTGGCCAGTGAATATATAGTTCTGGAGGTGAATCCTGCTCACCAAGGGGGGCAGTCAACTATCTAGACCCTGTTAGCATGACATGCACAGCAGAACAATCCATCTCTTTTTCTCTCTCCTCACATCCCACCGGCAGGGCTTTCCTCAGATTGCTAGGCGAGATGTCTGCAGTGCCACCGCCTGTAAAAGCGCCTCGCTTTTCATCAGGAATAAGAGGAGGAAGCGCTGGAGTCTAATGGACAAGTGGGATCACACACCGTCTGGCTCCGGTAGGGAACAGCGGTCTTGCCTGACACGCATGTAGGCACGCAGAACTTGCAAACAAATCCTCACATGATTACTTTACAACCATGCACACATGCAAAAATACAAAACAGCTACATACTTAATGACATGGGTTGCTGGGCCTTTATTAACCCCCCTGTGTCTTCTCCTCTCCGTGCAATGTGAGCAGTTTTTCAATGCTAGAATGCTATCTGGCCTCAGATTTGCTGTATGGTAATTTGATTAAAGAAATTAATTTAGAAATATGTAACAAATAAAACAAAAACTGAAATGATGAAAGCCATAAAACTAGATTTTGACACACACCTTCTCTAAGACAGGGCCTCAAGATCAGGTAATAACCCCAGATACTCCTTCAAGAAGTAGTTTGGTAAATATGTGAATTCACTTCTTGTTAAGAGTTAGAAGAGAAGGTTGATACCAGTCTCATGTCTACTCGTTAAATATGAAGCTACAGCCAGCTGTGAGTTATGTTAGCTTAGCACAAAGACTAACACGTTATCTATTGTTTGTTTAATCCTCACAAAAACTTCAGTGACTTCATGGAGTCTTGTCATCAATGTAGGTTGCCAAGCAACCAGTGGAGACTCCGAGAAGTCACTGTGACCAACTGACAAATAATCTCAGTTAATCCTTCCGTAACAGAGCAATTGACGGTTTTGAATGGATTCATGAAACAAGATGTAACGTGTTAATTAGTGATAAACTTCAGATTTTGTTACCTTTGGACAGAGACAGGATAGTTGTTGCTCCCTAGATAAACTAATCAGCTGGTGGCAGTAGCCTTTTATATTTAATGGACAGACATTTGAGAGATATCAATCTTATCATCTGACTCTCAGCAAGAAAGCAAATAAGCATATTTTCCTGATTGGTAATCCTGCATTCCTTAACAGCAAATAATAAAACATACACACAACCACACCCATCTTAGAACATTTCAGAATAAAATAGAGTCACTAACTTAATATAGTAACAATATCCTTGAGCAAATCAAAACTTTAAAAAATCAGACACCAATAAAGTCCAATTAGATTTGATTCTCAGCCAGAGTTTGGTTAGGTGGCCCTAATTTGACATGGGACTCATGGAAATCAATAAAAACAATCATGTAATAATCAACAGCCATGTTAGCATCAATGAAACATCAGAGCTCAGTTATCAACACATATTGCATCTTTGAGTTATATTTCTCTGGAGCTTGACAACATAAATTAACTTGTCATCTACACTTTACACTCCAGTGTTTCACTCCACTAAGACTGAGTTACCTGCAATTAGTCCTTATGATATTCAGCAAGCAATTAAGAAATAGATTATGATGAGTAGATTTTGATGGATTGCAGTGCAAGGACAAGACACAAGTGATTATATTTTGTTCATCTCTGACACTTAAAAGTTTAAACTGCTATGTTTGATACATTTGAGTTCATGAGCATTAAAGGAGACATTATGATGCAGATTTAGCCCACTCTGTTCTGATTGGCCAGCTTATAGAAGCTTTCGGAAGCTACATAAACAAACAGTAGTTGGATTTTCCTTCTTTTTCCTGTTCTTTATTAGAAATATAAAATTCTCAGTCATATCCATACATGTTCGAACCCAAATCTGATCCGAAATATGTGAGTAGACAATGTTAGCAGCCCGTTGAAAAACCTTAGCAACAAACACAAACAGAATATAAATGACACAAAATCACAAGAAATAAAATGCTAAAAAGTCTATAGAACACTTTTCTTGTGGTGTCTGATTAGTGTGAATACATAAACCTTTCTAGCCTTTTTGCATCGTCATGTCATAGTAAATATTTCCACATGACCCACACACAGCTATAACCAGCATCTCATTCATACAGAAAAGGAAGATAATGTTGTAGCAGTCGTGACATTAAGGGAGAAAGAACTAAGGAAGAAAGCATAAAATAGAAATCAATATTCATGATTTTCGCTGTCTCTATAGTTAAAAACGGCTGGCTGATATTGCACACACACACAGAGGTTTTATAATGTATTTGTTAAGTACAGCCATATCATACAAAGCTGACCCCGTCTGTCTGATTCACCACATACAATAATCACACCCCTGGCATACATGTGTTACTGCTGAGAAATACTGTTCATACTTAAACAGACACATACAACAAAGACATAACAACTCACAAGCAACACACACACACAGTGTATGGGGAATATTCAGCAACATTTGCATTTGTCTATGATGAACATCAATAATTCATCCATCTATCGCAACATCTGCCATCAGCTGCCGAGGAAGCTGTGAAAAGCCACTCTGAATGAAGCAAGTGTGTGTTTATGTCTGTCTGTGCGTGTGTGTGTGTATGTGTGTGTCTGTGTTTGTGTGTAGGGTGGTAGGGATACAATCAAACACCTGCTGTGCACACAAACACAAATCAGAGTGCAGTGTTTACAAGGACAGTCCTGCTGCCGGTCCAGTGGATGGTGGCTTAATATGAATGGTTTCACTGTGGTGTGTTGACAGAAAAGACACCGAGGGTGTGACAGTGCGCTGCAAATGGCGTGCTCTTACACACACACTGACTCACAGGTATACGCATGCATGCACACGTCTCCACTGCGCTGTTTTTATTTACTGTGTCTCTATACAGTTTCTTTCTTTTTACTGTTGTGCCTGTGCTGCTGCTGTTATATTGGTTCTATCAGGGGCGTAACAGACAGTTTCAGAGGCCCGGAAGAAATGTTAAAAAAGGCACTTCCTCTTAGGACAGAGATTCAGAGCGTCTCTTTCAGCCTCTGTTCAGAGATTTATGGTGCCTTTAATACTGTTTAAACAGGGTGTTTGAACAGGAATATTGTATATAAGATATGATGGATCATTCTAAGCTGTTTGTTTAAGGTTAGTGAAAGATCTTGGTGTCACTTAAATATTGATAAACATGGCATAGGTTCAAGTCACTGATGACTTTTTTTCTGTATTAAACCAAGACAACTGTTTTTCTCTAACTTTAACCAAGTGCTGCCAATGCCTGAACGTAACCATAAAAAGTTTAATATTGCTGACTGTGGATATTGTATTGCAAGATCAGATATTTTGGTGAGGGACAAAACAGCTAGGTATGTTGTCTCTGAAGGTTTCATTCATACGTCAAGTATCAACATTTTTGCAACTTGCCAAATACCTTAGTTAACAACATTTTCTCATTATGTTGAGAGAAAACATAAGTCACACACAAGTCACCATTAAAAATCCACAGTTTTTCCAGTGCGTTACAGTTTTCAAGGAATCAAAGTGTCCAATTTCAAGTTGTCTTTAAAACTCTTTGAAATAACTTGGCACAACAGAGGCACCCTGGAAAGAAGGTGAGAAAGTGCAGTGTGTAGCATTTTCTGAAGACCAAGATCATATTTTCCATATACTGGTGTTTCTTATTGCAAAGAGGATGTTGCATCTCTTCCCTGTTCATCCTCCCTGCCAGGGGGATTTGTTTTGAGGAGCCGATAAAACTCTGATATTAAATTCAACACAGAAAACTAACATGAGGGTGCAACTGTTCTTTGTGCTGTGAGGAAAATCAGCAGACTTCCTGCGAAATCCAACCTCCAAGAAAGTAAGATGTACATACAATGAAGTGAAAAGGGTGCCAGGTTTCTCACCAGCGTTCTCATTTGCTAAATTGAATTACACTGACATGTCAAAATGATATTGATAATGATCTATTGATGCTAACTAGCTAGACATAACACCCTTAAGTTCAGTAATAGTGTGGCAAGTGCCACTGGATAATGACAGGCGATTAGAGGGTTCACACCTCCGACTGCACGGGCTGCCAGCAGCCAGCGGCCTCTGCCTTCTTCAAGTCCAGAGCAGACGGAGGAGGGCCAGGAAGACATGAAAAACAGCAGACATGAAAGTGGAGGTGGTGCACGAGCCAGAGAGAGAGATGGAGAGGCAGATGCAGAGTGTCTCTTTCTGCCTCTGTTCCGTGGCCAAAAACCACACTGCGGCTGAAATTTTGCTTTAGCTGCCCACCTCCTCTCCATTTTCAGATGCCTCTACTTCGACAGCAGATTTACTGTTTTGGTCTACTTTTTGGCTTTCCTTCCACAAACACTAAATAATATAACCGCTAGAAGTGTGAAACCACAGTGGTGCAGCATCAGGGGAAGAGATATGTGATACGTGTGATATCCAGGCTCCACTTCCACTTGTCTCGTCTCTTGGTACAGGCTGACCCTCAAATCGCTTGGATTTTACTCTGCAAAGCTGAGAAGATTTTCACAAAAACTAGGAAGACTTAGGTGCTCCAGGCTAGAGCTTGCAGCTAAAGTGCTGCAATTAAACAGACCTTTCTTTTCTCTCTTTCTAGTC